>CM076582.1:596116991-596206991 GCA_034641835.2 Pinus albicaulis | reverse complement strand
TGTTATTATTTCCCCTAATGTGTTTTCTGTATGGGGTTCGGAAGCTCGTTGCCCGGGAAACATGATGGAAGCTCGTTGCAGTCGAGGTGCTTGGGAAACACGATGGAAAAATTCATACTCGTTCGTAGCGGCGGTGCTCGGTCCTTTGTTCGTTGGAACATGTGGGCCTCCATAGTTGGTTCTCTCCAAAAGGCGGCGGCGGTGGTTTATGTGTTTGCTTGGGCGAGCCTTTTTGTTGGTGGTTGGGTCAAGGGAGTGGTTGCGCGTGCGCTTCCTACCTCAACCCTTTCGCGAGGGGAAAATGTCGGGGTGGGGTCAAATATGGGATGGATGAAGAGCTGAGCAATCCGTTGGGCTGGCCACCCTAGTCCTCTCGACTGTTCCTTGACATGCCCTCGCGGAAGGGTTGGGTCTAGGTAATGAAATAGCCCTCCCTTGGTTCGAGCTCCATCAAAATTGCAAGTTTCCTCGTCAATGGGAACGAGGTAGCATTCTTTTCTCGTCCCCCTTTGGTGTCGAGGGAATTCCTCGTCCTTTCTTGAGCCACTCCCCCCTTCCAGGGGAAAGTAGGAAGCAGGTTATGATGTCCTAGTCCTCACCATTTGGATTGTGGGTTTTTTTGCGCGACTTGGTCATTTCTTGGATTGTTGCAATAGCATTGTGGTGTGCGCTTTGGGGGCTTCCCTCTTTTTAGGGTGTGACGTTGCACCGCCGGCGTATTTGTGGCCCTGGGCTTTATCCAGCGTTGAGTGTCAGCCTGCGATAACTCCTCTTTGGAGTTTCGGTTGTTTGGGCCCCCTTGAATTTTTTGCTGGAAAGGTTGTTGGGTGTCCTGTACACGGAGGGGTGCAATAGCGGGGTGGGTTTGCTATTAGTGCATTTTTTGTCTGAAGCCTTGTGTGGGTTGGGGGGTCGTTTACCCCTCTCAGTAGTAACGTGCTCTAGGCACTTGTCTCGTCGGGGCCCTCGGCTTTTCCAGTGGTCAGGTTTAGGTTGTGGCTTGTCTCTGCTTGGTTGTTTGATTGCCGCTTGTTATGTCGTGCAGATAGAAAGGATGTTGCGTCGCAATGTAGTATGTGGAAGGGTGCGAAAACGTGGGATGCTTTTGATTGGGTGCCTTGTTTTCATTCTTTTTGGTTAAGCCAACGTCCCCTCGCGCGGCGGTGGACCTCTGTTTTTCTAGCTAGCGTTGCTTGAAATTTGGCCCCCTTTCTCTCAAATTGGATTTTTGTCGCGAGTGTTATGGTGGGTAATGCTTGGTTTTTCTTTCTTTCCCGTCGTCGTTTGCTTCCCCCCTTCCGGTCCCCAGCTTTATGGAGAAAAGCGAGAATTGTTGTGGGTCGGTGTCGGAGAAGGATGAAAAGCAGTGCAAACTCCCAGGTTGGCCACCCTAGTCCTTCTCGGTCGTCGTTCCTTGCAGTTCCCCCCTTTTTTCCTAAGGCACAGGGCTTGGAAAATCTTGCACCGCTGTGTTTGAGCCTCCCCTTGTGATTCGTTTTGTTCCCCCTAGCTTTACGGAGAAAAGGTGGGATTGCCGTGGATTTTGACGTTTTCGGAAGGATGAAAAAGCAGTGCGAGTTCCTGCTGGGGTGGCCGCCCTAGTCCTTCTCGGTCGTCGATCTGTGCAGTTCCCGCCTTTTTGAGAGGGCACGGGGCCTTGAAAGGCTGTTTTGTGTTTGACCCTCGTCCATGTTTTGGTTCTCTTTTTTCTTTTCTCTTTTTGGGTTGCTTTTTTCTCTTCCTCATTTCGGCCCCTAGCTTTACGGAGAAAAGGGTGAATCGTTGAGGATTGGCATTCGCGAAGGATGAAAGGCAGTGCGAGCTCCTGGGTTGGCCACCCTAGTCCTTCACGATTGTCGTTCCTTGCGATTCCCCCCCTTTTGCGAGGGTGCGGGGCTCGCGAAGTGTTTGTTATCTGTTTGGGCCTCCTCCTTTGAGTGGGTGGACAATTTTGTTTCTCTTTCTTTCATGTGTTTTTCTTACTTTCCTCGTTCCGACCCCCCGTCTTTACGGAGAAAAAAGGGGGAGTTGTAGTGGGCTTGATGTTCGTGAAGGACGAAAAGAAGTGCGAGTTTTCAGGGTGGCCACCCTAGTCCTTCTCGGTCATCGTTCTTTACAATTCTACCCTTTTTGAAAGGCATGTGGTTTGGAAAGCAGCTCTTCTTGCTTGTTCGAGGCCCTTCCCTTTGGTGAGTGGGTGTTATGGAGTGCGGTTGTCTCGAGGGGGAAGGGGGCTTGTTGCGACGCATTGTACGTTGGGTTGGCTTTTAGCCATTTCTCGTGGGGTGCGATATTTTGGTAACACACGGAAACGACTCTCGGCAACGGATATCTCGGCTCTTGTTACGATGAAGAACGTAGCGAAATGCGATACTTAGTGTGAATTGCAGAATCCCGTGAATCATCGAGTTTTTGAACACAATTTGCGCCCGAGGCTTCGGCCGAGGGCACGTCTGTCTGGGCGTCGCATCCCAATCAAACGCGCTCCTTGCAATATGGTAGGGAGCAGCGGAGGTGGTCGTCCGTGCCCAATGCGGTGCGGTTGGCTGAAATGTGGCAGGCGATGTTTCGTGGCGTGCGCCGGCAAGCGGTGATCTTGTCCCCTTGGTTGGGCAGTCGGCGTTAGCCGATGCGGGCTCTCTGTGGCATCCCTGGAAATAGAAGGTGGCAAAACTACTTCCCTTCCATAGAACTCCCGTAGCCAAACCTCCCAACTCAAGATAGGCAGTGGTTGTGAGTTTGTTTGAACCCAACTTCCGCCATCCATATATAAAAAACAGTCCCTAAAATGGGTGGCGCGATTGCTGCTCTATGACAGAGCGCCAAGTGGCGCGACCTCTTTACAGGATTTCCCTGAGTGGCGCGAGTACTGAACTGTCTACCCGCGCCAATGCAAAAAGAGCTGTTTTTTATGGATTTTGCAAGGAGATGTCTCAAGGGGAAATGAAGCTCATACTCAGAGGGATGCAATGATGATGTTTTCAGTGCATGACAGTGTTCACAGGTCACATTATGGGTCCTCCATTGTGCGGGACGGGGAATGGTAGGGACGGTGACAAATTGCTGTGTAACAACTTCTAACCGTCGAACACTCTAAGGAAGGTGCCATCCGGTGAGGCAAACCAATATGCTATCTCCACTACTACTTCCATTTCCCCATCTGATATGCAAGGTGAATCTTCCTCAAAGATCATATTGTATATCGGAATGAGGAAGTGGTCAGTTATCTTCTCCATTACTCTTCGATGGCTGTAATCTGAGAGCAATCTGTAGTGGATATAAACAGAAGTATCTCTAGGTGTCCAAGTCCATCTCATGTCTAGGAATGAATTGTTTGCACATATTTCATCCAGTAAATATGCAGACATGTAGAATCTTGGTTGCCCACCCTTTGGAGGATTCAGGGCATTCGCTACATGGATACTTAACTATTGAGACAACAAGTCTGGCCAGTTTAACGTCTTCTCCTTATTCATAACCTAGTTCAATAATATTTCCCACCCTTTAGGAAATGTCTCGGTGCTCTGCCGACCGTAGATTCTGCAAGCTAAGATAACCAAGAGATTATAGGCCCTTCTAAGATACATTGTCTTGTAAGTGTTGGTGGGTGTTTGAAGAAACTTTTATGGCTCTTTCACCCAACCTCTAAAAATTTCCTTTGTGCTCACATATATGTTGGTGGCATAGAAGTATGAATCCATGAGCGCTTCTGGCTTGGGAAAATTATACATGAGACGATAATATGTTGTGAGAAAAGTAGTAAGATTTTGTTTGTTGGCATTTCTCAAAGCCATATTGTTATAGGTCAATTTGGGCATCATTCCCAATGACCTGGTTAAACTGGAAATCATCCCCAAAACCAATAAATAGGGTCTATCATCCCCTATCATTTCAGTTGCTACATGCCCTAAGACAAAGAACAAAGACAAGTCATCCATGACTTCCAATGCAAGGTTTCCAAGATTTGAAGTATATATTATATCACCTATGAGCTCACCAACGCAGTCTCTCAAGGGGCTAAGTATGTTGCATATGCAATTACCTCCATTCAAAGGTGCTCTACAAAGCACTTCCCGACACTCAAGGTTGTGTTGGTCAATTGGGAGCGAAATTCTCATTGTTCTGGAATCTCCACTTGGCTAGTGCCTTCTAAAAGAGTGCATATGTGTCAAACTTCAAATCCATGTGTCCATTTGATACCTCTGAGCTTGGGAACATGTATTTCCTATTATTATAAAGTCATTGATTGTGAAACTACCCTCAGCTCATCTATAAATTGAGCACAGATCCTAGTGCCTGAGAAGAAAGAAATTTGGTGTAGAAATGTTGTTGGATTCTCAATTGAGTGTTTGATTTGAGTGATATGCTGCTGGAGAGATTTTCATTGTGATGAGATTGGGATGATGCTAGAGATGGTGACATCAAATCAATCGTTAGTTGTAACCTCCCCTTATATCCATTAATAAATATTGCTACTTACTTTCCCACATATGTATCTCTATAAGCTTCTATCTTTAATATTATGAATTCTTATCTGATATATATGGTTCATGTTTCATTGATTTAACTGAATAACTTGAATAGGCATATGTATATTGCAATCTCTTTGTTGTTTATTTTTTATTCTTGCAGAAAATATTTTGGCGATCTAGCTTGGATTTGAAGCTACAACAAGAGCGACAGAAGGAGAATAAGAAGTGCTTGGACTCCAAGTAGGTTTCTTGATCTATTCTGTGTGTCTATTTACTGTTAGGAAAATTATCTGCAAAGTCTTTAATTTGTTGTTCTAAATGCATAGCACCACATTTAGGGAAGAATGTTTTATCCGTAATTCATAATTCCGCATAACAAATTGGCAACTCCGCTGGGGAATTTACCCTTCATCCTTGGTGTGTTTACCTCTATTTATCCACCTAGTAGCATTTACTATTAAAGATTAGGTTTTTAAAATCAAATTTGCATTAGAAGTGTGTTAAACAGCTTGAGCTTTTGTTCTCTTCTGCGCCCAACGCACTGTTGAACATGACACAGTGCTTTGCATAGCACTGTCTTCCACTCAGGGGTGTGTTGCAATGCACTATCTCCCCTTAGAAACTGTGTTGCCCCCTAGAGCCAACCAAATTCCCATTGAATTTGTCATTGCATTTTCTTTTAGCCTTTTGTTTTCTATACTTTCAAGAGCTTGATGCCTCATAGAGACCAGTGACTTTACCTGAATCTTCCTCCTTTGAAAGGAAAGTATTTTCACTGCTTATTTAAAGTGTTTTTCTTTAACATTGACAAATTAATTTTGAAGTGTTTTCATTACTGCATTAGATCCATTTGATTTTGAAAAGGAAATTGTCGTTAAATTCTTCATTTCCTATAGGAGAAATTGTAGTTAAAATCTTCATTTTTTCTAAAAAGAGAAATTGTTGTTCAATTCCTCATTTCTCAAAGTAAAAGGAATTTGTTTTTATTGATTTGATGCATTTAGTTTCCTTTTCTGCATTTACATTAAAGGGACTGAAAATAAAAACCTACATTTGCATGTAGTGGATTTTGTGTTTTGCATAGCAACAAATTAGGAAAGTTGCATATTAGTTTGTGCTCTTTGTTGTTTGCTCTCAAATTGATTGCTCTTTCCCTCTAGTTGCTAGGATTTTCATTGAAGAAAATAAAATTGAAAGTTTTCTTATCATTTTAGTTTGCATTTTCGGAATTTCCATCACATCATCGTGGTGAACCTTTAAAGGAAAATTGATAAACAAGATCAACTTAAAATTTACATCAATTTACCTAACAAAGCATTGGAACCATAATGATAACATTTAGAAGGTCTAGGCTAGAGACGTGTTCCGGCGTCGTAAAACATAGCAGTTGTCATTAATTGTCTGCGATACATTCCGAGTGTGATATCTCACTCCACGTACATAAGTATATCATAGCTCGTCCATGTACCTTCGGGTATATAGGGAGGTGTTATAGTACGAAAAGTATAAAGGGGTGCTCTCACTGTGCAGTTTCACATTATACAACGCTAATACGGACTTGGACCTCCACGTACCTTCAGGTATATTTGGGAGGACAACTTTAGGTTGCTATCCATCCATAGTGAACCGAGTCAGCCGCCTTGTAAATTGTGATACACCGAACACAACATTATGGGAGATTGCCTGCCCATACTTATTGGTTGGCCAGAAGGTATTATGCAGTTAATAGTTTCTTGGTAAAACTTTTTCCTAGAATTTACCTTTTATTTTGTTTATTTGTTTTTGTTCATAAAATAAATCAGTCGTCGTGGAAGAACAAAATCATTTTCCCCATCGTTCGCGTAGATTAGAAATGAAACCACCTTTACCACCGGAAATCACTTCTAGTCGACGAAGGCAACATCACTCTATCGAAACTAGTACTATCAATACCTCTAGTGAAGCATCATATTTCCATATACCAGATTTGGCACAAGTTGTTTCTACAAATCCTAGTTCATCTACTGTTATCGAGATGGAGTCCTCACAGCTACCCATGGTCACGATCCATCCAATCAGTGAGACCATACCTCCCGAACCCAATGTTGTTCAACTGGAAGTTGATCTGGATCCCATCATGCTTTAGGGGGCAGCTATTATTGGTCAAACTAGACATCATCCCTAGGACCAATGAAATAGGGTCTATCATCCCCTTATATTTAAGTTGTTATATGCCCTAAGTGGAGAAAATCTCGATCCCGAAGTCGAATGACCGGAAGTTGTTCTTGTATTGGTCACTCCACAATCTATTGTAGCCATTGAGTCTCCCATATCACGCAGTCAACCACTTGAAATATACTTCGGGCTTGACGGCGAAGTTCTTCCACCTAGTTTGATTTCGATTGAAGAAATACCACAAGACAAGACACCTTTAACTCCAATTCATTTTCAGTAGGGGATTTACCTGTACGAGTCTTTTCCTCAATCACCTTCCTCTGATTTTATTGATCATGTTTCACTTCAAGTTCCCATAGGTTCTATAGGGTATACATTGGGTCATTTGACCATGGCTGAGATAACATCCCAGATTGAACCATCTATTTCAGCTGCGACAACATCTATTGTTGCTTCATCTTCAATTTTTTTTTCCATTGACTTCACCCATGTCATCATCTGGAACCTATCTGGTTCCTCCCTTATGAGTATTGAATGACTTTATCCTTTATTCACATCTTCAGTGAAATATCAAGCTGGTCCCATCAGTTATTTCCCTTGGTGGCCAGTGATTTCACATAAATTACCCTCTGAAATTCCAAAATTCAATGAAAACCATGGAGAATACCCATCAACGCATGTTATAACTTATCTTTTGTAGTGCTCATCAAACTCCTTAAATGATGACTCCATTAGACTACATATTTTCCAGTGCACACTCTAGTCCAAATGCATAAGGAGGATATTTATTTTTTCTTGTGTCAACCTCGCTAAAAAATGAAACAAGTGCCTTTGAGGAAAGTTCTTTTACTATGTCAACCTCATTAAAAAATGAAACAGGTCATGAGCACAGTTATTTTCCTGTGTCAAGCTCGCTAAAAAAAATAAACAAATCCTCTCCTAATTACGACGAGTCTTCCATATGATCTCATTAATGAACCTTCATTCAATCTAGCTATTAGTAATGAGTAGTTTACTTAGGTGAATGAAATAAAGCTTGGGGGGCATCTTCTCTTACAGGGGACAGTCGACATTTTCTCTCGCAAGGGGCATTCAAAACATTCTTACTAATTGCACGTAATCAACAATTGAAGTTCAGGGGAAAAAACAGGTTCAGAGCTCCAAAATGAAAATGTTATCTTTCAAATGGTAAAAATGAATAGTAAAACTCTTTTTATTAGTCATTTGATTATTTTCAATTAATATTTATTGTTGTTACTATGGTTTTATTATATTTTTATCATGAAGCAGGTATTTTTAATCCATTTGATGTTGTTCTGAACAATTTTTACAACTGATGAACAAATTAGTCATGCAGATTTATTTCAAAGAATGATTTGACCACGAAGCATAATTTTATCCTTATTTTCTGAGCTTTGTTAAAATTGAAAAAGGACTTGAAGCGCACTTTTATCTCTTTTTCGAGCTTCTATAACAACGAAAAAGGAACCCTTGGAGTATTCTTTTAGCTTCTTTTAGACTCCGATAATGTGAAAATATTGCCGAGCACTTGTATTTTTGAGCTCGTAAAAGTAAATGAATTGATATCTACTTAGTATAAGTTCAACCCTTTTCCGGATTGAGATAGATTATTTACGAAAAAGGAATACCTTAGTCAAACATGACTAAATAGGTTCTCTTAGATATTATTTTACACTTTTTTTTCGGATCTGAGCGACAACTTTACGAAAAAGTACTTATGGAGTTTTCTTTTGTCCTCTTTTCCAAACTCTCTATATATGAAAAAGGACTGAGTTGTCACTATCGTTAGGCTCGTTAAAACATAAAATAGCAATGAGCTTGTCGATCATGGCAAGAATCGAGTTTCATTCATCGCTAGACTCGTTAAATTATTAAATAGTGATACATTTTTCGCCTGAAGGGTTGAATTATAGATCAAGCATACATTATCCTCATCAAGCTTATTTAAAAATAAAGAGGTACTAGTCGACAAATGACCGGGGAAAATTTGGGAAAGTGAACATAACTTTTTACGGTAGCAGGTTGCTCTTAAACATGACACTTCGCTCCATCACTATGACTGTTTGGGTTGGCTAATATTCTTGACGGTTCATTCATACATATGGTTCATCATACCTTCACTTCAGTTTTGGGTCAATGCTGCCAACTCATCTCAGTGTCACCGATATGTTCAAGAGAAGTCATCCAGTGAATACTCATCCTTCTGCAATACTCATAAACTTTCATTCTCATGACATTCATCCCTAAATATTGCTATATCAAGTCATCCTTTGTCTCTGAAATCAGTAACTCTCATTTTGCAATAAAGTGGCTTCTTGTTGACGACAAATCATCATCTAGGAAGTTCACTTAGAAACATCATATTCCAATACCATGAGGCTTGTTACAACATCGATAAGATCCTTGCTTCTGGAATTTTGACCGAAATATTTTGTTTGGCATTCAACATCAAATCATCTATTCACGCCTTACGAAATGTACTTCAATACCTTGAGGTCCATTGACATTAATGGTGGTTCTCTCACATTTTTTAACCGCTCACATCATTGGTTAGTAATCAAACGATGTATTACCATGTTTGACTAAAAATCATATATTCGCATGGTTAGACATGTACCCGAACGATCGAGTGAACGAGATAAGAAAACCCTGGATCTAGTTTTAGCCATCCGGGCTATGATTTTAGGATTGTTGTACACATCATCTGTACGGTGACCTTACATAAAGATTGTCATCGAAACATGGGCCTATATCTGTAGGCATGTCTGTATTGAGCAACATTCCAATGTAGATGACTTTCTGCACTATGTACATAGTTTATGTGTTGAGAATGGGAATGCCTTCCCTCAGAAATTAATGATCAAGAGGATATATCATGATGTAATGTATCGTAAGATTTATGCAGGTCACCACTCCACTTCAGCTCCATCCCATCACAATGTAAAGTATCTCATTCAAAAAATATTGTTATTATTATTTTGACTTCATGCTTTAGGAGGCAATCTATTATAGGTCAATTTGGGCATCATTCCCAATGACCTGGTTAAACTATACATCATCCCCAAAACTAATGAATAGGGTCTATCATCCCCTATCATTTCAGTTGCTACATGCCCTAAGACAAAGAACAAAGACAAATCATCCATGACTTCCATTGCAAGGTTTCCAAGATTTGAAGTATATGTTATATCACCTATGAGCTCACCAACGCAGTCTCTCAAGGGGTTTAGTGCATTTCATATGCAGTTATCTCCATTCAAAGGTGCTCTGCAAAGCATTTCCTGACACTCAAGGGTGAGTTGGTTAATTGGGAGTGAAATTCTCATTGTTCTAGAATCTCCACTTGGTTAATGTCTTCTAGAAGAGTGAATATGTGTCAAAATTTGAATCCATGTGTCCATTTGATACCTCTGAGCTTGGGAACATGTATTGCCTATTATTAGAAATTCATTTATTGTGAAACTACCCTCAGCTCATCTATAAATTGAGCACAGATCCTAGTGCCTGAGAAGGAAGAAATTTAGTAGAGAAATGTTTTTGGATTCTCAATTGAGTGTTTGATTTGAGTGATATTTTGCTGGAGAGATGTTCATTGTGATGAGGCTGGGATGATGCTGGAGATGGTGACATCAAATCAATCGTTGGTTGTAACCTCCCCTTCTATCCATTAATAAATATTGTTGCTTACTTTCCCACATATGTATCTGTATAAGATTCTATCTTTCATATTATGAATTCTTATTTGATGTATATGGATCATGTTTCATTGATTTAACTGAATCACTTGAATATGCATCTATATATTGCAATATCTTTTTTGTTTAGTGTTCATTCTTGTAGGAAATATTTTGGCGATCTAGCTTGGATTTGAAGCTACAACAAGAGCGACAGAAGGAGAATAGGAAGCGCTTGGACCCCAAGTAGGTTTCTTGATCTATTCTATGTGTCTATTTACTGTTAGGAAAAGTATCTACAAAGTCTTTAATCTATTGTTCTAAATGCATAGCACCACATTTAGGGAAGAATGTTTAATCCGTAATTCATAATTCTAAATAACACATATTATTCCCATCAATATCTGAAACAATCTAGCTGATAACATTTTCACATGGGAATCTAGTAATTGCGAAGAACTCTTATAGTTTTAAGCAGAGAGAAGGCTTTGTACATGATCCTCAGACTTTATGGATCAAGGTTGTGATCCTATATGATTTATATAGTTGATGCACTTCAATAACATCATTGGTGATTTAGTAAACTAAAGAGGTTTTTTTGACCTAGCGCTCTGTTGCAAGTCCCTGGCATCACAAGCATGACCTACGCTGATGACTATTCTCCCGAGTCTACCCACCGGCCCCTAGCCGATTGGGCCTAGAGTGTCTTGTCCTCTGGCCTCTTCTTCTCTGGCCCTGAGCGTTAACCTACCTCCCCTATGTATTGGTGATGTCAGCATTGTTTGAGTTTTGGGAGTGTTTGGTGTCATTGGCACTTTTCTCGGGTCGGGTTAGTCATTCCCATGGCTACACCAACCTCGGAGGAGCCTTTTCTTGTGGATATTTCAGATTTTAACAAGTTGGTGGTGTTTTCTCCGTGTTTCTGTAAACAGGGGTCATCAAAATTTGTTAAATGCACTAAGGAAATCCCAAATATCCAAATATGCATTCCCCAAGCTCGCTCTCATGCGCTTGAGCTTACAGACAGGGGATTTATAAGTAAATTCATGGGCTTTTGGCCTCCCCCCTGTACGGTCAAATCTTGGGTGGAGAAGAACTAGAAGCCCCTAATCAAAGGAGCGGTCATATACTCCTTCTGTGGGAAGGGATTCTTTAATTTTTCTTTAAGAACAAGATTGGCTGAGACCTGGTCTTTTGTAGTGGCCCTTATTTCATGGGGACCTAGGTGCTGTATTTGGAGCGTTGGAGCCCAAGTTTCAACCTAGAGTGCAATGTCCCCTCCACGGTCTCGGTCTATGTGAAACTCCCTTATCTTCTCCTTCACTGCTAGAATGATGAAACCTTCATGCTAAATGGAAATGCCTTGGGTAAGTAAATTGACTGCTCATAGCCCAAGGATGACCTCTTCTCTTGTGCTAGGATTTGTGTGGAGGTTGATCTTGAAAAGGGCCTCCCATCACTTGTCTCCCTTTGTATGGACAGTTGGACACATGTGAAGGAAGTGGATTATGACCAGTTTCCTTTGAAGTGCAAGTTGTTTCACGAGTATGGAAACTTTTCCAAAAATTTCCCCGAATCCCAAGAGGCATTTGTGCAGCCTCGAGAAGAAAAAAAGGAACAATGACATCCATTTAAGAGAGGAAAAAACTCTCAAAATCCTCAGCATTCGGGTCCGACTAATACCCCTTCGGCCCCCCGGGGTGGGGGTTCCTCCCATCCCCCCACTGGGACACGGTCGACTGTGGCTCTAGGTTTGGATCGAGAGAACCCCTTTGAAGTGTTGGTAACTACTCTTGATTTTGTTGAGGAAGCTCCTGAATCATTTAGTGATGATACTCCCCTTGGATTGGCCTCTCATAATTCCCTCGGATCCTTGACGGTCCTCAAGGCTTAATCCTCTAAAAGTCTTAAACCAGCGATCTCAAGCCCAGATTTGTCTAGTAGCTATGGAGAGTCCTCTTCTAAGGAATAGGGTGAGGAAGGCTTCCAATCATTAAAGGAAGGCTTAGGTACTTCAACACATCCTAGCTCTGTGAAATATCTCCCATCAAAGAATAGGAAAAAGAAGGAAGGAAGGAAAGGAAAAAGACGAGGGAGAAAGACAAACAAGGAAATTAGGAAAGAAAATACATAAAAAGACAATGAACTTGAGTTCCAACACACCATCCATTGTCATCTAGTGGGATCTGGGAACAAAGGAGGAGGAGGGAAAAAAGGAAAAAACATGGGCCCTAGCAAGGGGGTAGGTAACCCAAAAAAGTGATTAATGAATATAATCTCTTGGAATTGTAGGGGTCTTGGAACATAAAATATATTTAGGGAAGTTGAATCCTTTATCAAAAAATAAAATCTAGTCATTACACTTTTGCAAGAGACAAATATGGATGAGAAAAATCTTCGCTCATCCCACAACATGATTTGGAGATAAAGTAATATGGATATAGTAAGTTCACGAGGAGCTTTGGGAGGTCTTTGTACATTGTGGAACCCAACAAAACTCAATCTGGTAAGCTCCATAAAATCTACTCATTTGATAGCGAACTCCTTTTCTAATATTGATCTAAAGAAACCTTTCACTATCATAAATGTATACATTCCCACACACTATTTTGAGAAACATGACTGCTGGAAATCCCTGATGGAGCTCAAAGACTCTAAGTATGGTGAAAACTATATCCCGGGTGGGGATTTCAATACCACCATTAGACACAATTAAAAGAGGGGTGGTACTATTGTCCAAGATGCTTTCCAGGAAAACATGAAGGACTTAATAATTTTTCTAAATATATTTGATGTTATACCAAAGAATTTCCTATACACTTGGGCCAACAAGAGGGTTTGTCCAGGGCATATCGTAGCCAAACTTAACATATTTCTTGTCTCTGATAATCTTATAACCCTCAATGTTTTCCTTAAGTCCTTAATTCTTCCATGGGTAGGCTCTAACCATCGTCCTATAAGTCTCCAGTTGACCTTGCCACATGACATTGACATAATCCCCTTTAGATTTCTCCTCTGTGGCTTGATTCACAGGAAATCCTAGATTTGGTTTCCCTCTCTTGGGCCGAGTGGGTGGAGAGCATCCTGATCACGATTTGGGAAAAGAAAAATTGCAGACTAAAAATGGATATAAAAAATGGGCTAAATAAAGATACTCTGGGTGAATGGGAGACATTAAAAGCATGGAATAAAATATGGCAGCAATATAAGGAAATATGTAAAAGGAAAAGGTATGTGTCTCAGAATTCCCGAAAGAAGCAAAGACTTTCAAATCCCTCCACTCGAAGCTCAGAAAAGAAGAGGAATAATGGAGGCTTAAGTAAAGGAATAATTGGTTGAGGGAATGTGATAGAAACACCAAATGTTTCCATAAACAAGATAAATTCAGAGAATAAAAAAATAAGATATCTCAAATAGGCCATGGAGGGAAAAGCATTTCGAACTTTGAGGAACTTAAGGGGGCTACAGTTGAGCATTTTGGGAATATTTATTCAGGTGGCCCCAATGGGGAGGCAGAGGATGAGGACTTCTTCCCGGAATCCATTCTATAAGTCATCACAGGGGAGATGAATCTACATCTTACTCTCCCTCCCCCCCCACACAAATGAGGAAATTAAGAGAGTGATTTTCTCCTTCTCCCCGGACAAAGCCTCTAGGCCTGATGGTTGTGATTGCTTTCTTATACCACTCCTTCTGGGGAGTGATATAGAAATACTTGTTTATAATGGTGGATTATCCTTTTAAGAAATATGTGATTGAAGGGGGCATCAACTCCTCCTTCATGGCCTTGATCCCAAAAGAGACCAACCCCACCTCCTTTTCAAGATTCGGGCCCATTTCCCTTTGTAATGTCTCCTCTGAAATATTCTCAAAATTCATGACTCTTATACTCAAGCCCTTGCTACCTCTCTTGATCTCTGACATCCAGGGGGGTTTATGTCGGGTAGGAGAACATTTGACAACATTATCCTTATACAAGAGGCTATAGACTCAAGCTGGCATAGAGGGGATGAAGGTATGATTATTAAGCTAGATATGGCCAATTCCTTTGATAGGGTAAAACATGAGTTCCTTTGGAAAATCCTCAAGAAAATGGGAGTGGAGGAAAAATTTATAAGATGGATAAAACCATGTATATCCTCTCCATGGATTTCTCCTCTTGTCAATGGTAGAGTTATTGGGTTCTTCAAAGCCTCCAGGAGGTTGCGACAAGGGTGCCCCCTCTCCCCATTCTTATACATCATAATGGATGATGCTTTGAGTTGGAAATTAGAGCAACAAAAAATCTCAATGAATCTCATATGCATCAAGTATAAGGAAGGTATAAGAAGCATAAACCATGACCAATTTGTAGATGATACCATCTTCTTGGGGGTATCTTCCTCAGTGTTAGCTAGAAGATTCAAAAGAAACCTAGACATATTTCTCAAGGCCTTGGGGGGGCTACTAATAACATCAAGAGCCACAAAGAAGAGATCCTCAGGTTTAAAGCAGTGAAAGGTTGGAAGGACTTTAGCTACCTAGGAATTCCAATTTCGTTAAGAAGAGCATCCACCCTCACCTGGAAGAAAATTATAGAAAAAATGAAAGCAAAAATGGTGAACTAGAGTGGGATATGGCTCAACACCGTAGGTAGTATTATCCTAGTGAATTCTGTCTTGTTAACCATCTTCGTATATCAATTCTCAGCATTGCAATCCCCAAAATATTTCTTACATCTAGTGGGGATGTTCACAAGGAAATTTATGTGGGGAGGGGGGAAGGTCAATACCAAGAAATACCACTTCATTAACTAGAAAATGGTTATATCCCCTAAACAGCATGGTGTACTTGGGATCAGAGAACCTGATATGGGTAATGTTGCATTGGGAGCCAAGCTCTACTGGAACATGATAACTTCACCAAACATGTGGTGGACTCAAGCGGTCAGAGCCAAGTACTTTTCCGAGCATGCTACCTAAGATGGTGGAGTAGGGAAAGTGATGGGATCCCCCATCGGGGCTCTTATCAGGGAAACTTCGGACATAATAAAGGGAAACCTCAGCAAATTCCCAGGTAAAGGAGACACAATAAACATATTCAGAGACTCTATTCTAGGCATGCTCCCCCTAGATTTAGACCTTAATTTGCGAGGTCTACAAGATATTATGAGGCAAAGAGGAGTAGTCAAAATTGATCAAATCTCTGAGTGGGGTCAAAATGGAAGGTGGAAGAGATGCAATATTGAGAACGTTCCTAAAGAATTGAACAATCAAAGGGATAAACTCATCGAGAACTTAAGAGGATGTGCCCCAATTTATAGATTTATAGAAGACAATTGGAGCTGGAAGAATGGAAAATACTCAGTCAAGAAAGTACCTTCTCTTCTAAGCTTGGGTCCCTCCGAAATATTCTAACTAGAATTAAATATGGAAGCTCAATGAAATCCCAAAAGTGATTTTTTTATGTTGGTTTTTGGCTCATAAAAATAATATGAACTACTAAAAACCTCCAAAAACGCGACCAGATAGGTCCCTAAATATACCCCCTCTGTTAGTAGGTTGAAGAATCCATACAACACCTATTTTTTCAGTGCCAAATAAAAAATAAAGTATGGGCGATGGCTCTAGGGCCTCTATTTACCATAGTCACTTGGCCAACAGTGTTGTCCTAGTAAATCCCCTCTGCGGACAGAGGCAATCCCTCTAGCCCTAGGGTGGGTCTAGCAACTACGGGAACATACTAACATCTACCTTCCTAGATTGTAAATTAAATTCAGAGCAAGGAAGATGACCTACCTCATTCTGATGCTATGTTGTTGTCTTCCGTCAAAGCTACTTGATCCGTCGATCTTCTCTAGCTCGATACATGCTGTTATCAACGTTCGATTACCTGTACAGACAGTCAAGAAAACATGACAAGCGTAACACCACGACAAACATAAAACAATTACAACCTATCTAACTGATCAAGGAATGCTAGAAATCTCATTATAGATGTAAAAAAGAATGGAAGATAAACATCAGATGCATTTTATTATAATAAAGACAAGGGGAGTTTACAACCAAGCCTTGATGTTGAGGCTCTCCTTTAGCAGGTCTGTATCCAAGCACGTTTGTCACACCCTCATGAACAAAGGTCCAAGATCTCACTATGTTCACAACACACAAAAACAATCACACTCTACACTGTTCTCCCAAAGCTATGATTGCTTCTTCTCTATGCTAACTTTTTCAGCTATCTGTTCAACTAGCTCATGTTCCACTAGCACATAAATGGAAGATGGCTATATTTATAGAGGAAAGGAGGAGGTTGGGATCCCTACAATATTGGAAGGGAGGCCTTATCCCTTGGGAGGTTTCCCCATAAGGTGGAAACAAGAGGCCAAAGGAGGGAGGTCGTGGTTATTCAGTCGAACCACTCCCTATGACTCATCCACGAAGTTGTTGTGATCGAAACTTCGCCTCTATTTTAAAAAAAATTTCCATAAACAGATTGGCGCGGGTGCTTAACTGGGACATACCACCAACTGGCGTGGGCTCAGTGTTAATTTTCCTCATTGGCACGAGGGCATAACGGGCTACCAGCGCCAAGGCAAAAACATGTGTTTTTAGTGGTCTGCTCAGGAAATGGTCAATAGAGGGAATGTTGTACTCATGGCAAGGGATGCAATGATGGTATTTTCAAGGCATGGCACTACTTATTGGTCACAAAAATGACCCTCCAATGGGCGAGATGGGGATTGCAGGGATAGTGACAAATTACTGTGTAACAGATGCCCCCTAAAGTATGAAGTCCGAACATGAGTGAGGGGTGAAATGATTTACAAGTACGTGCAAGGAACCAGACGCTGCTATCGAGAGACCTGCAAATCAAGAATAGATACATATACATAACTGAAATCTCTGATGAAAATACATGAATCTATGGTATAGTCGCAGCTATCCATCAAGAAAAGGATCATGTGAATGGATCCTCGACATGGACGCAACCATCTGAATGAAGGGATCATATGAAATAGATCCACGGTATGGGCGCAGCCATCCGTATAGAGAGGATCAAAACAATAGAACCCACGGTATGGTCGCAGCCATCCGTCTAAAGAATCATGTATATAATCATGAATGACTCATCACTCCTTGCAACCTGGACTTTTGTGATCGAAGCCCAGGGTCTTGCGCTCCAACACCACCCGATCAAAGTACAAATTCCAACATGTGAATAGACGTGTTGAAGTCGAACATGTTAGAAAATAACTTGATTACTAGTCAATGATGTGAACCGTCAACAAGTGCGAGAGAAACCACCCATAATGTCAATGGCTCTCAAGGTACTACTAGTACAATCCATGGAATGTGAACAGTGATATGAAGTCGAACACCCGTGAAATCACCTGATCAAAGGCCAATGATGTGAACCTATTTTCGAATGCGAAGAACTTTCCATTAGGGCATGCAAGCTCTAAGGTACCAGAAAGGAGTATCTAGATCAACTTCCCGGATAATGAGCTGAAGTCGACAGGAAGTGATCCGTCGAAGGAGGGTCATAATGAATCCCACATCATCGACATGAAACAGAGAAGGTAATATGAGTGTGAATCAAGACTGAAACATAGGATCAAGGAATGTAAAAACTGCAGAAGGATTTTCTCTTGAACATATTGGCGACACAACTCTGGAATTTGGCAACATTTGACTCAAATAGGATCAGAGGTCATGTTGACAAAATTGGTAATCGAATTAGAGGAAAACGGATTTCCCAAACCCATGGAGGCAAAGTGACAGAATGAAGATATCCCAAACTCGACACGAACTGCAGACAAGTGTCATGTTCAAGAGTGACATACTGTCGACACAACTGATGAAAAACTTCCATTTTCCCCCACCATTTCTGGCGAGTACCTCTTTATTTTTACACAATCTTAAAGAGGATACCATATGCTTGTCATATACGTTTTTACTTCGAACAAATCCAACCTAGTACATTTTACGAGCCCTAGGAAGGAGGAACTCGAGTAACGTCATTACGACAGAGTCTGATGTCATCAGTTTTTAACGAGTCTGACAAAGGAAGAACTCGGTGTCTTTTCATGTTTAGAGAGTTTGAAAAGACAACGGAAAAGAAAAATATAGTAGTCCCTTTTCGAAGGTAGTCCCACAGATTCGAAAAGGTAGAAAACTATGTCTGAGAGAACCTCCTAGTCGCGATACGCTAGGGTATTCCTTTTTCGTAAATAATCTATCCCAGCCCAAAAAAGGGGTAAACGTATACTGGGTAGATTTCATTTCGTAGCCAATTTAACGAGCTCAAAATGACAAGCAACTCGACAATCTTTTCAGTTTTAAAGAGTCATAAAAGAGTTGAAAGTTGACTCCTCCTGGAGGAACGAGTGGTATAAAGGGTAGCTACTGGTTCCGGTGATGGTGGAACTACTCAGAATAAGTAAAGGTTAAGAGGTTGGCTAACAATACCACTCATCGCAGCGGTTCCTCAGGAATGGGTAAAACAACCAAGTGAAGGCATATGATCGGCCAAGCAGATAGTGACAATGGAGTGAGAAAACCAAGGCTCATCTGGCAAAAATAGGCTGACAAAATGGAAATCACAAGAGGTAAAATGGGAAATGTTTCATTTTTACACAAGCTTGAAATCAGGAAACTCTGCTTGAAGTTAGTTTCATTTTTACACAAGCTTGAAACAAAGATAAACTATGCTTGAAACCAGTTTCATTTTTACACAATCTTGAAATGGAAACAAACTATGCTTGAAAAAGTAAGCATGCCCCCAGAATGGTGACTCAAATCGAGGTACATGCCCCCCAAGCTTCAGTCCATATGAACGACAGATGGAGTGAAGGTTCAAATTACGAGATCAATAGAAAGAATCGACTGGGATTTTACGAGATCTTATCAAAGACTTGAATTGAACAAGAATGTGTTTCATTGTTTTAACGAAGTTGACACATTAAAAGAACTATCCTCATGAGACCTTGTTTCATGTTTTAATGATCTTGACACAAGCAGATGAACCATGCTTCGACAGACCTTGTTTCATGGTTTAATGAGCTTGACACAAGCAGATGAACCATGCTCCGACAGACCTTGTTTCATGGTTTAAGGAGCTTGACACAAGCAAATGAACCATGCTCCAACAGACCTCATCATAATGAATAAGAAGTCATAGCTTCCAAGGGTTGCCCGTCTGATGGAAGGAAAACATATTGGAAGTTTGGACCTAGTGCCCCTAGCACTCGATGTAAAACGACACTATCACTGAATATGGGCACAGGACAGGTAGCCACATAATTGACATGCGACAGGGATGACACAATTGGCAGATAAAGATCTGGCAGGGATGATGGTGGACTAGCTGCCATATTAGGATCAAAGAATGCAAGCTGATCGATGGTCACGATCTGACCTTGGTGCCGAAAACACATCACACGAAAGAGGGAGGAGACTAGCGCTCCCATGGTATAAGTATGATCGTAGCCTAAGAGTAAATTAAAGTCCAAGGGGCCAAGAACAACCATCATATCCATATGGACAGTTTTACCTCCCAAAGTAACAGGCAACTTTAGAAGGATCCCTAACGGTTGACTAGTTCTTCTGTTAAACGCCAACAAATTTTGTGTAAGAGGCACAAGCGGTGGCGAACCGAAAGCTTGCCAAGTAGTTGAGGATAAAATACTAACAGACGCGCATTCATCTATAATGGTGGTGGGTACGACCAGATGGGAGGCTTGTACCATGATCTCAAAGGGCACATAAGAAGGAAGGCGATAACCTGCGAATCGACTCCAATCGAAGGAATTGATCAAACTACTTGGAGGGGCTATCATCGAACCGAGATGGTCTTCCCCTGGTGTTATGGGAGAAAAAGGAGCATCCTCCACCACCTCCATCATGGAGGCAGAAGGAGTATCATCTGGGACCTCCATCATGGGAGGAAGAGGAGTAGCTTCCAAAGGTATAGGGACGAGAGAATATTTCTCCAGGTTTGAGGAATCTGAAGAAACAAGAAGAAAACGAGGGATGTGAGATCCACTCTCAACAGAAAAGACCTGGTGCACTGTAGATGGGGCCATCTCAACCGATCGCACGACTAATGGTTGGTCAGGGATGGATTCATGATGGTGAATTTCTAGGGGAGCGGGATCAAGCAAGGATGACTCTTGACTGATCGTTGAATCAACTAGTGAAGGACTCATAGAAAGTTGTTTGTAACCAGCTGGGAGGCACGGTGCAAAAACAATCGAGTTGTCAAAAACTCTCTTGGCTTCATCCATATAGGGACAAAGGTGAATGGCATGATGCCCTTCACACAACTTACAAGGATTTGTGAGCTTACCCTGAATCTTAGGAGCTTTACCAACACTAGCTGAAGACGTGCCCCAAACTTGACTCTCGGAAGCCAAAGGCAACAATGGATGACCGTTGGACCATACTTTGAGCACCTTGGGAATGCCAGGGAAATCTCGAAGAAGATGGTTTCCTTGGCACAATATGCAAGGGAACTTAACTTTCTATGGAGGGTTGGAAGGTTCATCGAGAGAAGATGTTTTAGAAGTAGTAGCTGCAGCCTTAGCCTCTCTCTTATCAGAATTCTTCTTCTTAGTCTTCTTCTTCTTCTTCTTAGCCACCTGGGTACTAGAATTCAAGCTTTCACCAGGAGAAGTAGAAGATGAGGATGAAGAAATATGCAAAGAAGGGGAGAGGTCCACCTTCGAATCAACATGGCGTTGTTCAGGCGGAGGAACTGATTGAACAGTAGCCGGGACATTTTGGACTACAGAGGTTGAAAACAACCAAACAGGCAACCCAAGAGTTAACCCAGGGAGGGATAACGTGGCCATATAAGGAGCACCAATATTTCCTAAAGCAGGAAAAGGACTAGGACTCCCTTCAAAGGGGACTCCTTGATTGAAAAACTCCGGAAAAGTTTCCATTAGAAACGACCTTGAAATAAAACACCAAGGACCAAAATTCTAACCAGGAATATTTCGTGGGCAATTAATTTTTAAGACACTAAAACCAGACTCTGTTGTTTCATATTTTAAGAGTCGAGAAGCAAGCAAAACATGAATCTATCACTTTCAGGTTGGACACGAGCTTGAAAGGACAAGAGCTCGATGATCTTTTCAGTTAAAAGAGTCAGTAAAGATCAAAGTGACTGCTTTGGTAATCTAGGTAAATGGGTGTACCAGATATCCGTAAACTGCCATATACACCTTGGTAAAAATGAAAGAGAAATCAACTAAGGACGTAACGTACGTGCAGGTAATCTCCCTGAATGTTGTGTCCGGTGTATCACGGGTAAAAGGCGGCAGACTCAGCTTCTTATGATAAATAATTTGCAACCTAATGGGGTCTCCCTTTATATACGTGATGGTACGGGGAGCACAAGTCTGTACTAGTGCTCTCTGTAGCCAGATGGCGAGCGATAGCTGCTAGGCTTAAAGACGCTGAAACACGTCTCTACCTTAGACTACTAGATTTTTCGTTAATGTTTCAATGTTTCCTTAGGTTAATTCAGTAAATTTTAAAGTTGATCTTCAATTTACGTTTTGATTTTAAGGCCTTATCGAATGTCATTTGAAAATCTCCTATATGCAGCTATATGAGAAAAGAAATCTTTCAATTCAATGAATGCTATCTAGTTAAGGGAAGAGTTCCAAACAATGATGCAACAAACAACAATACTAAAAACAAAAAATTTTCCAAACTAGATGACTTTCACTATCCAAAAGTAGTATAAAACATTCAACGATGCGAATTATGCAATGTAATCTATGCAAAATCCTCTTTTTTGAAAACTATGCAATTGTAATCTATGCATAATTTCCTTTTTTTTGAAATAATAAGAATGCACTCAATGCATTTTTCGATGAAATGAGAATCTACTTAATGCATGCTTTTAATGAAAGAGAATGCACTCGATGCGATTTTTAGCTTTCAATCATTAAACAATGTGATCTATGTTCAATGATAAATCTCAAAAATACTTTTCAATTCAATGTGATCTAATGCATTTTAATGAAAAGAAAAATTTGAGACGAAAACTAAATGAATGCAAATCTCCTTAATGGAAGGATGAATGCAAAAAGGATGCAAAACCACACTAATAATGCAATCGTTGTTTTAAACAATTTGTAACGAAATTCCTCAAAAGGCTACAAGACATATGAGGTCAAGCAAAAAAAGGACTTCCAAAGCATGAGCTCAAAATAAGGCATTCATTCCCTTTTACATCAAGCAATCAAGAAAGAAGACTTTTCAATTGAACAAAGAGCAATTTAATCTATGCTCATAAGTGAAAAAGTAGAGAGAATGAGTAAATCATACAGAGAAAAAGACCGGAAGGGAAAGATGCACTAGTGAAGGATTTAGGGAAAAAACCTCAATTTTTCATACACCCTGAAATTGGCACAATTTTGGTGGGTGAAAATAGTGCCAACTGACGCGACTTGCTCACTAACAACTAGCACCAATGGCCAATTGGCGCGGATTTCTAACTAACAACTAGCGTCGAATCAGCACAACTGTCAGAAAAATAAAAGCGCTAATGCCTGAATAGGAAAAAAATAAAGAATTTCTCCCAACCAAGACCAGACTCACCACTTCAAGCAAAAACTAAAAGATCGTAATTGATGAAAAACATAGGAACAAATAGGGAAATGGTCATTTGACTAAATCCGTCAAATGACTAAGACATCAAAGAGTGACAAACTCAAAGGAAAATCCCCAGCGGAGTCGCCAATTTGTTGTCCAGGTAAATCCCCTCTGCGGACATAGGTGATCCCTCTAGCCCTAGGGTGGGTCTAGAAACTACGGGAACATACTAACATCTACCTTCCTAGATTGTAAATGAAATTCAGAGCAAGGAAGATGACCTACCTCATTCTGATGCTATGTTGTTGTCTTCAGTCGAAGCTACTTGATCCGTCGCTCTTCTCCAGCTCAATACACGCTGTTATAAACGTTCGATTACCTGTACAGACAGTCAAGACAACACGACAAGCGTAACACCACGACAAACATAAAACAATTACAACCTATCTAAATGATCAAGGAATGCTAGAAATCTCATTATAGATGTAAACAAGAATGGAAGATAAACATCAGATGCATTTTATTATAATAAAGACAAGGGGAGTTTACAACCAAGCCTTGATGTTGAGGCTCTCCTTTGGTAGGTCTGTATCCAAGCAAGATTGTCACACCCTCGTGAAAAAGGGTCCAAGATCTCACTATGTTCTCAACACACAAAAACAATCACACTCTGCACTGTTCTCCCGAAGCTATGATTGCTTCTTCTCTATGCTAACTTTTTCGGCTATATGTTCAACTAGCTCATGTTCCACTAGCACATCAATGGAAGATGGCTATATTTATAGAGGAGAGGAGGAGGTTGTGATCCCTACAATAGTGGAAGGGAGGCCTTATCCCTTGGGAGGTTTCCCCATAAGGTGGTGTTGAAGCCTCGAAAATCATTGCAACAACATTGGGGGATAACCACCCGGTCCGAAGCTTAAAGCAGCGCCTTTTCCATTTGGAGTAGTGGCTCCGAATGGTTAAATTAGGTCCAGTTACCTTTTCCCAAACTCTGATTACTTAAAATATAACTTCCATTCATTAACGGAGAAGAGATATCAGATTAGCTTTCTTGTTGATTAGGAAAGCGAGTTGATCCTTAAGCTGATCTGGGGCTTAGCCAAGCCACGACTAAGTTATGTCTTACAATTAACCTAACTATTCTAACCTAACTGACTTTATATTATTAAATTACTGTTAATTTTTAATCTTAAATGACACTATGGTAATTTTATCCCTATGAAACTTATTAGTTTAATACTATCTATTAATCCTAAAGTAACACATTGTTAATGCTACATTTATCATTAAAGTCTTTGTTAAGTGCTAGAGTATTCTTAATTATCTCATATGTCAAATCTAAACTAATATATTCTATGTGATTATGCTAATTAACTAACTATAATATATAAATAAATATACCCTATACTATAATATATTCCTAAATATTACTAATATAATTCTAATAATAATTCTAGTTTATTATAATATATCTATGATAAGCTATGAAATGAATGTTAACTAAATACTATTATTATTATTCTAAGTAAACAATTAATAAAATCAGATCTAATTAAATATACTACCAAAGTAAAATTAAAATTATTCTAATTCTTTTAGGTTATTATTATTTATTGAAAGTTAATGTTAGAAAACTAATTAATAACTAGTATGCTAAAGTTAACTCTGAAAAAAGAAAAAAGAAAAAAAAAATTAATTCTAATGTTATGTGTTATTGATTAAAAACAAATAAATTAATATACAAGATATTACATTAGTTCAAATGATTGATTTCTTAATATTTTGAATAATGATAAAAATCAATCAAGGAGTTTAACTAATATAAGGACTCGACCTTGCCATTGAAAAACCAAGGTGTTTGCCATTAACTAAAAAGAACTTTTATGTTGAGATCATTTACAAATACAAAATTAATCTAAAATGAAAATCCTATCTCGAACTAAGATGGGATAGCCCTCTCTTAATCCGAGAGAAAATTAAATAAAAAAAAGGGGAAAGACAGGTTTATGATCAAATTCACTATTTAATTTCCATTAATTAAAAGAAGAAATTCATATTAATTAATGGGATAAAATCAAAATACATTTGCGAGTTAAATATAAGAAATTATTATTTAATCGCAAATATATTTCAATGAAATTGTTATAAATCTGATCTCGTTCTGCATAAAATAGGGGGAAAGACTGGTTTTATGATCCAATTCACTATGTAGTTTCCATTAATTAAAAGAAGAAATTCATATTAATTAATGGGATAAAAGAAAAATACATTTAGGAATTAAATATAAGAAATTATTATTTAATCGCAGATTTATTTCAATGAATTCGTTATAGATCCGATCTCGTTCTGCCTCTTGGAGATAGTTCCTGCAAAGCTTCAAATCATATCAAAATTGAACCAACAAAAATGTTAAGTATCAATAAAAAATATATTTTAGAATAGAAATCAAAATCAATTACAAAACTTGGACACAAATAAAAAATTTAGCATTCAGGTAGAAATACTCATGAATGGAAATTCAAAATAATGCCAAAGCTTTGCTTACAAAATATGCAGTCGTTGAGAATTTGAGACCTATAATTTTATTACATGCAGAAATGATAAGCAGTATTACAAAGGCCAAAAAATCTCTTTCAATCTTTACAATCACCTCCTCTACACAAAACAGAAATCCATAAGTGCAGATTGAATGATAGCAAAGAATCCCCTATGCTGGATCATGACCCCTTCTCTTTCTAACCTGTAGAGTTTCCTTCAAACCGTTGAAAAAATTATTTAAAAAATTTTCCTCCCCTTGGCTCATGTATTTGTGATGAATTATATAAAGCTCCCTTTTAATCTTCTTGTTTTCCAAAAATATACTTGGTTGAGCAAAAAAAAAAATGTGATAAGAGATTTGAATCCCTATCTCCATGCATCATCCTTATACTTAGGGATAAAGACCCCCAAACATTAGCGCTGAGATTAAATTTGTGAAACCCACAATAGGACTTAGGATATAATAAAAATCCTGGCAGGCACATTAGATAGACTGTTATATGTGATCTCGGTTGGCGGTTCAGCTTTGATCTTAATCGATGCTATGTGATGTCGGTTGGCAGTCAACTCAAATATTTCTGTCGTGGTTTTATAAGTCGAATACCATGTGTGAAGCAAGGAGATGAAAATTTGCAACAAGAGAGAGTTAAACTCTCCAACCATCAAGCCAAGAAGTGACACCTCGTATTGATGTTCCCAATGTGCTATGCGTTGAGCCTCCTTGAGGAAATGTGTGGGCCTTCCTTGGGGAACTCGTTGATCGTTGTTGATGCCAAGTGTAGAGCTAATGGAGTTAAGTTGGAGACAAGCCTGCAAAAAATTCTCAATCAAATATCTATCAAAATATTCCTTCATTTGCATTTACTTCCAACTAATTCTAGTTTTCCAATTAAACTTGCCACGTGCAATATGGTTAGATTTTTAACATTTGCAAAATGCGGTTTAATAAAATGCTGTGGTTTTTTTTATTATTATAAGGTTTTATGTGAATATAGAAAACTGTGACAACTGTAGTTTGTTTGTGAGTTGTGTCACGCCACCTCATCATTGAAATTTATTTATTTTCTCATAGAAATGTATCATTATGACGAAGAGTTTGACTAGGTAAATGTATTATAAATGCTAGATTGTCATTGACCCTCTTTTTTTATGATTTTTCTTAGGTTTTAGATTCGCATTTAATTTGGGTATTCGCTCTCCGTAATTGATATTCAATCCCACAAAGATCTGATATTGGGCTTTTAATACATGGGTGTTTAATAAAGTTTTATATTAATATGTTAACCACCAGATTTTATAATAATGTGTTATATCGTTTAAGTCCGATTCATATGATTTATGTTGCGCTAGGAATAATACTTTGGTTTAGAATTTTAGGTTTGGTCTTTAATATATGGGTTAGACTTAGGAGTAATAACACTAATTTATGATGAATTTAATAAATTTATTATATATATGATTATAATATATTGTGTCACTTTACAATGTTTTATATATATATTTTATATGTTTAAATTAAACATATAAAAATATAAAGAATGTGTGTGTTAATATATTATAATAATATGTATAAATGCATTATGATTTAGTGACCAAAAATATGATATTATCTCATCAAACCCATTTTGTGATGTAGGTATAAAAATAAGTGCATGAGACGAAAATGGATGTGACCAAAAGTAGAATGTGGAATAATATGCCAAACCATCTAAAAAGAATGCCGACTAGTGCAATCAAATGTCAAATGTGAGGTGATGTAACAACCAAAGGTTCCCTTTTTGTCTTGAATTGACCAATATGAAAATGTTTCCATGAATGCAAAAGGCAACAAGGAGGTGCAAAAATATGATCAAAACCATGAGGCAAGTCGTAAAGTTTCAAGAAGTCAAGAATTTTTTCAAAATGCCAATAAGGAAGGGAGTTGGAAAATGAAGGATCCCTAAATTCAAACAAATATAAAAAACAAAAAGCCTTCAAATAAGTGCATTTCACAACGACTAATCCAAATGAGGTCAAAATAAATTAATATAGATAAATAAGAACAACTTGAACTCATTTGGGCCTTTCCTCATTTTCAAATTTCAAAAATAGTATTATCAAGTGATCGGTTGAAAGGGTCCCCATTTTTCATTTATAAGTGAAAAATGGGGGAGTTGTGTTTTACCACAACAGGTGGAAACAAGAGGCCAAAGGAGGGAGGCCATGGTTATTCAGTCGAACCACTCCCTATGACTCATCCACGAAGTTGTTGTGACCGAAACTTCGCCTCTATTTTTAAAAAACTTTCCATAAACGGATTGGCGTAGGTGCTTAACTGGGACAGAGCGCCAACTGGCACGGACTCAGTGTTAATTTTCCTCATTGGCGCGAGGGCATAATGGGCTACCAGCGCCAAGGCAAAAACAAGTGTTTTTAGTGGTTTTCTCAGGAAATGGTCAACAGAGGGAATGTTGTACTCATGGAAAGGGATGCAATGATGGTATTTGCAAGGCATGACACTGCTTATTGGTCACAGAAATGACCCTCCAATGGGCGAGATGGGGATTGCAGGGATAGTTACAAATTACTGTGTAACAAACAGAGATCCTCTTTTTTTTCAATTCTTGTCCCAAATATTACTCAGGCTCTGTTGGGAGAAATAATTGTTAGATTAATCCTCTAATATTCATATGTCAATCCAGACTCATAAACATGAGTTGCACTACACTTTATTGATGCAGTTTCTAAGTCAGAGTTTTAAGGTTTCCTTATGATGATCAGCTAAGTAATGAAACACACAAATGCTTATGGACAAACAATCTTTCAGAAAGAAATAAAACCATCTCACTAACATTAGCCGAATCAATAATCAAATTCAACTTTAAAAACTTGAAATTTCTATAAACTTAACCTATTCTGTTCTTGGACTGAAATCTGGACTTCAATGAAGACCTAATTCCTTTATCACAAGTTCTACTTCAAAGCAAATTCAAACTTCATATATCAACTCAATAGCTCAACATTTCACTCAAAATCCAAACCCTAATTTCTGGCTTTTACAGATTACACTTTGAAAGAACAGAAAAATTTAATCTACTTGTAATTGCAAATTAATCCCATGACTAAACAATTAATCTCATACTCAAATAACGGTTCTTAGATTAAAACCATAGAATGATAAGGCCTCATATTAATTCCATTTTTTTGTCAATAACTACACGATATTTCTCTTTTGAACTAATCTGAATACTTTGTCTCACTCCATTAACCGAAATTGAAAACTTGATTTCTTAAACTTAACTAACCTGCATACTCATTCTCCAATCTTTTATGGTTTTAGAAACAATTTCAAATATCAACCCTAATTTTCTTTTCAATAAAAAGATTCAAATATCAAACCCTAATTTTCTTATCAAAACCTAATTCTGGTACAGAATAGAAAAGAACAAAACAAGTGTGGATTGCTGTGTGGATACACAAAAATGTACTTGAAAGACTATGCTACAGTTTCATTTAACATGAATTAAATTCCTCAATCTATCAACAAAACTAAGCTCAAGCAACCTACTTAAGACTACAGCAAACCAACATTCTGTTTTCCTAATGAAAAAGATAAGGCACACTACTTTGAAATCCAAAAAACACACACATTGTACTAAGGCAATGCTAATGGAAACTACCTTAAACTGGAAACTAAGATTCCAATCACAATGCTAATGAGATTCACACTTGGCAACATTCAACTCTCTCAATCAAATTGCAACTAGATAATCTATTTAATGCTCTAAAGTCCTAATGAAAAGACACTTCAAACTTGAACTATAGAGATTGTAAAATGGAACAATTGAAAAGACACTTCAAACTTGAATTGTAGAGATTGTAAATTGGAACAATTGAGACCCTATGGACACCTAATTGAGCTATACTACCTACAACACTCACACTCAGAATATCTTGTTGATGGCAAAAGGAATCGTAAGCGTATTGCAACGAAATTGACCAACAAAACTGGAATCACACTGTGCACGCAATAATCAAATTGAATTTGGATGCATCTCATCAATCTAAGAAAAATACCTCATTCCTCACCTTAATACTACTCAGAATTACACTCATAGTCCCACAGAGAAATAATTCCAAATCAACAATGTTCAAATTGTAATGCAATAAATGAATGTATGAAAATCTTGTTAATCTTCTAATTTTTTTTTGAAATTGACCTCATTGTCACTTACTGTTTTTGTTGTTCTTATTATAGACTTTTCCTAATCAATTGAAACAACAACGTTTAAACCAATTTATTAAATGACACCCGTTAACTGTGAGAAGATTGATCTGGAGTGGTTAATTGTGCATTCTAATTTAGAGTCTTCAATCCCTTATAGCACACAGAATTTGAAATCGCCATCATTCACTATATGGCAGCTTATAAACCGGATTTAAAATGTGATTTCTGCATTTATCCAATCACTCAACACGTCCAACATTTGCAGACAGGACAGAGGACTCACTCTGTGGATTAATTCAAACACCCATCCAATGATATCATATGGATTCACGACGTTATAGAATTAGCTGTGTGATCAAAATAGGCAACGAGATCTGCCCTTTTAACTAGAACCAATAAGTATTAACACAGACATGGCATTGAATTTCTTTTGACAGATAATTGAAATGAAATCTAAGTCAATTTCTCAAGAAAAAAATTCAAATCAAAATGCAGTGATAAAGTTAAATACACACAAAGATTTAACTACACATATGATTACAGGAAGCTTGATCCAGATTGTGTTGGGCCCTTGCCACACCTGGAGATGGCTCGAAAACTTACATAAGTGAACTAAACCTCAACGTATATGACTCAAAGGCTAAATGAGATCACTATGATCCGAAATTCAATCAATAACACGCCATGATAAATCATAAATTGAGATTTTATTACTGAGTAATATAGTTTACAATCAAACTTGATAGAAAAATGGGAATGGAAATATTCTCTAACTAACTCATGACACTACATAAGCTTTTATAGGCATAGTTACATTCATAAAATAGTAAAGAGTGTTGTTCATGGTAAATGTTGAAACCAACCGATATCGAGATCCTATTAACTGTTCACAATTAACATTTCACTCCATCTAAGATAAACAAAACCTAATTATTCATATCTATGGCATAACTATGCAATACTACAGAATTTTTCTTCATAAGGATCATTGAGCGAAGCCTGATTTCTAGAATATGGCCAGCTGGAATGTCTTGTCGGAATCATGGAGAATTATTGGAGCGTTGAGCACTTGGGTGCAAATTTAGGTACACCTCTAAATCGAGATTTGGTGTCAAAGTTCGTGCTTCCCTTAGTTGAATAAGTCTTGTAGAAGTATTCTCACAACTACAGCCCATAATGATCAGTTAACAAACAACCATACAACTCAACCATCTAAACTTAACCATAGAATAGTCAAAATAACACTAATTGCAATGCCTTTACATTAAATTGGGATCTGATGTGATTTAAGCCATAGGAAGGACAAAGAGGGAATAAAGGAGTTCATAATTGATCAAAACAAGGTTAAAAGTGGTAGGGAAAGTGAATAAATGAAGGCAAAAGAGGGTTTCAAAATCTCCCCCACACTTAATCTGATGCATTCCCTCATGCATCCAAGGCATCAAATGTCTAGTCAAAGGCCAGTTGCCTTGACCAACTCTTCAAGACTTCTTATGAATGGAATTAAGCATTTTGTGAATTACATAGCTAAAATTTTAGCATTTAATCTCCTTGTAGGCCGAGGTCTAGATGCTTTCCATGTTAGATTCGTTTGTCCTTCCTCCTAAGCTCATCATTTTGTGAATAAAAACTGAGGTTTTCATCCCTCAATTGGTCATTTACCTTGATAACATACTGAAATAATGCCTCAAACATATGGGCCTTGTCTTTTAGTTTAGAAATCTTCTTTTGGAGCCTTATCAATCTGATTTTAAAATTCTCTTCTTCCTTAGGAGTGGGTACTTTTGTAGGATTTGTTGACTGCTCAGAATGGATCCCTTCTGGCACAGGACTCACACTTTTCTTTGGAGAAGGGACTTGTTGCTCTCGACTTGTTGAAGGTCAAGTGGAGGTGATGGTTTGTATATCCTGAGCAATTTCATTTGGGATTTGGGACTAGAATGGAGGTGAAGGGGATTTAGGGAAAGATAAGGGAGATGGAGTAGGAGAATCAAGGGATGAGGCTACAAAAAGATGCTGAGGAATAACAACTCTGGATGTAGTGTGAGGAGGTTTATTCATACTCCTGGTCCTTCTTCTATTTATTTCTATAATGGGAGCTAGAGACTTGTGGACGTGAATTGAAAGTTTTCTATTTTTTTACTTATGATCTTGTTGAAATGGGGGCTTTGATATTGAAGGCATTTCAGCTATATCTTCGGTGGGATTCAAGGTTTCTCTTCCTCGTTTCCCCTTTTTCTTCCTATTTGACTGTCTCTTTTAAGGCCCAACTACATGGCTAAGGGAAGGGTTTGACATCTTGGAATTATTAGGAGGGAGCGAGGAAGATTGAGCAAGTGAGGTGGGTGAAACAAGAGTAGTTTTAGAGGTAAGTACATGAGCTTCCAATTTTAGCTTCACAACTTGAATTATAAGTCTCTGCCTCCATTTCACTTGGGTTTCTTCTCCTGGAAAGTTTTCTATGAGGAAGATTTACCAATACTTCTTCCTCTTGCTCAATTCAGAAAACAATCAAGATCTTAATCAAAATGTGATGGCAGAGTGTGGTTTTAGGCTTCTTGCTTTCAGATTGTACCCCTCTATCCATATTGTGCAAGCTTAGGTTCAAGAAATGAGGAATTCTTCAGTAAAATGAATCAAAAGTTTGATGTGATACATGAAAACGATGGCATACCTTCCCTCACAAGTCAAGAAACATTGTATCATTGTCCACAATGGATGCCACTAGTCTTGAATACAGTTGTGTAATATTCCCTTAGCCCAATTTATTGACTGGTATATTGGTTTCAAAAATTCTACACAGTTAGTTATGTTTAATCGGCCTCCTTTGAAGAAGTTTTCACCCCTTGTGGGCAGAAAAATTTCCTAACTAAGTGATTCCCCTGTGACTTCAAGACGCAAATTTCTAATTGTTTCCCTCTTCCCATCGAAGGTCTGGGTGAAGTCTAATGATACTGCATCGTTATACCCCTGGAACCTTTGGAGAAAAATCATCCAACCCTTCTTCTCGATAAATATTTACATAGCTAGTACTCCGTGGTTCGAGAAAATTGGGCAAAGGTGGGCTCATGCCTATCGGACCCCTTGATCAAAATGAATTCAAACACACCTGAAATAATTCACTGTCGGAGGGAAAATTGAATATCAATCACACAGGAATCAAATCTTTAGTGATCATAATTGAGCCATACTATGAAATTGAAAACACAGAGATCGCTTAATATGCAATTCGGAAGTCTTGGGCTCAACATTTGCATACACACAATGCAGAATAAGAGAACACATTCATGTACCCATAGCACAAATAAAAAATGACTCCCGGTGTTGAACATTCCTTCCATAATTCAGTACACATCCCTTGCATTGCACAAAGATGTCTGCAATTCATAAACGTGAGGAGAGATGATGGCGCGATCATGGTCTGTAATGGGAACATGGTTCGACAATGACATTATGAAGACAGTCACATTATGAATTTGTATGCCATGCAAGGCAATAACTACGTCATCGTGCCCAAAAAATTTGAGATCATGCCCAATCAAATCATAACCAAGGGAGAGTCAGTGGTATCAATTCATATGTGTAAGAAAATGATGACACCTTATGTTGAATTGGGCTCACGATGGATGTCGTGGCTGCAAAGTCCCTATGTAAAATTTGTGAAATCATATACAAAAATCATAGCTTATACAATGGAGCGCTTGGGTGATTCCTGTTGTAGCCCCACTCATCATCTAATCTTCCCTCACCATCATACGCAGTCACCTCAAGCTCGATTCACTTTGTCACCATATATAATTATATACAATCATGTATACGGGTGAAACAAAATGGAGACAATGGAAAAATCATGAAGGAATAATGGTTCAATCTGGGCTTAGGAATAGATTAGGAAGCAAGAGTGAAAATAGGGGTATAGGGAATTTCGGTAAAATGCAGTTACATGGAGTGATTATTAAAACTACCTATAACTAAGTTAAGTAGATTAAGCACATTACCTGTTTCTCTTTAAACAATATTGGGCATAAAAATAGTGTGAATATCTCCTAGTATAGCAACATGTCCATTGTTGGAAGCATAGTTCTTGTTGTGAAAAATGATCATGGAGGAGTAGTGAGATCTGCAACAGACTAAGTGGCACCAAGACTGATAGGTCTTCTGTAATTAGGCTAAAATATATTTCAAGAACTAAACTATTGTTAAGAATAGTACCTTTCACATCCCATTAATATTACAAATATTTGTGACAAAACTGAAATCTTCAGGCAACATATTTCTACAGAAAAATCATAGTCCAGCATTGAGTGCTTAAGTATGAAAATTACAAGTATATAATAGTTTAAGTATAGATTTGGTTAAACATAGGGAATAGATCATGGAATATGCAAACATCATTGACAAACCACCACCAAATTCTATGTAGTGGCACTGGAAACCTATCCATCATCTTATGGATTTTGAACAAGCCTGAGTTGATAATTTCCTAAAGAATTTCTGTTTAGGGAGCTTGAAATGTCCTGAAAGAAGGCTCCAAGGGAGCTTATTTTCCATAGTCATTTTAGTGGGCTCGGAAAAGAATAATTCAATACCCAATGGATCCCTAGACTACCACTACCTTATTATTTTATGGAGCCTAAGGTATTTTCTGCTCGATGCATTCATGTTTAGAGAGTCCGAGTTTCCCATAGAAGACTCCAAAGGTTTTTCTTTTCGTAATTATTTACTTGAGCCCGGAAAAGAACAATTCTACACTCAAGGAATCCCTATACTACTACTGGTCCATGAAATTTTTACGAGCCTAGATCAGTCAATGCTTGAGAGCTTCACTTTCTGAGAGTCTGAAGGCATCCAAAGAAGACTCCAAAATGTTCCTTTTCCATAAATAATCTGCCAGACCTAGGTAAAGGAATAAACTTACTCTTGAAGAATTTCTCCTTTATTCTACATGGGTTGTGGGGAGAACCACCTGTAGATGTGGAAAAGTGACAACCCATTGGTTAATATATATATATGGCCATTCACTACAAAATAAGTCTCATCATCATCGATGGTCGTAACACGAAATAAACCATTGTCAAAAAATTTAGCTACCTCATAAGGCCCTAACCATCTAGTATAAAATTTACCTTTGAAGTGCTTAAAATTACTATCATATAACAAGGCTCAGTCACCTGGACGGAAGACTTTCTTCTTAATGAACTTGTCGTGCCATCGATCTCTTTGGTCTTGCACCAACGAGGTTCTATGATAGGCATATTGTCTCATTTTGTCAAGCTCGTTCAACTGCATCAATCTCTACTCTTGAGCTTTATTCAGGTTCATTCCCAATCGGGTGGAAATTCTAAATGTTTTTACTTGGAATTCAATGGGCAAGAGCACCTGCTTTCCGTAGACTAGTTCATAATGTGTGTGCCCTGTCACATTCCTCCAAGTAATCTTGTAAGCCCATAATGCTTATAATAACTTATCCACCCAATCCGTATGGTGCAATTGAATGGTCTTTATGAGGATGGATTCTAGGACTTTGTTCGTGGACTCCACTTTCCCATTATCTTGCGGGTAGTAAGGGGTAGATTTACGGTGCTTAATCTGGTACTGCTCGGTGAGTGCCTTGACCAAATTTGATGTAAATTGCATACCTTGATCAATGATAATCTCGTGTGGTACACAAAATCTCGTGAAGATGTCCTAAAACAAAAACTCTACTACTGCCTTTTCTGTGGCAGGATATAACGCCTTAGCCTCCACCCACTTGGTGACGTAGTTGGTGCATACCAAGATATACTTTTCAAAATGGGCCCTTCAAAAGGTTCAAAATGGAATGCCCACTTCTCAAAAGGTTCAATGGATATTTGTGGTTGAAGAGGCATCTCATCAGAGGAAACTGGTTTCCCCATCTGCTGGAAAGAGTCACAACTAGAAACAAAATTCTTGGCATCCTTAAAGAGTGAAGGCCAATGTTACCCAGTACGAAGAACCTTGTATGCAGTTCTTTTATCAGAAAAGTGCCCCCCACAAGGTTCATTGTGGTAGGCTCTCAAAAAATCATACATCTCATCTTCGCGCACACATCGCCTCATGATCAAATCTAGTCCAGTGTAGAACAAATCTCCCTCAATCCAGGAGTAGTTCACACTGCACTGCACAATATTATGTTTTTCCTGGGAATACATGCTCTGAGGCAATTTCACTAACACTAAATAATTGGAAACATCGGCGAACCAAGGAGTAATGGCTGAAATGGAAAATAATGCTTCATATGGGAATTCATCAGGCACTGGAGTCGACGTGCTTCCCTGTACAATATTCAAATGAGATAAGAAGTCAACTGCCAAATTATCACTTCCAGGCCTATTAGTTACGGTTATATTGAATCCCTGTAAGAGAAACATCCATCTATTTATTCATTAAAAATATAATAGCATAATGGTAGGTATGGACGAAAGTCTCATAATCGGTAATATAATGTCTAAAATTCCCTATAGCATGTACAACTGCTAACAGTTATTTTCTTTTATGGTATAATTTAATTTGGCAGGGGGAATATTTTTGCTAAAAAAATAAATAGCATAGGGGTAGTAATCTTCCCTTTGTCCCAAGACTGCTCCTAGTGCAGTGTCTGAAGCATCTGTACAAATGAAGTGGTAAGGAATAGTTTGGTCCTCTCAATACCGGAGCAGTGGAAAACCTGTCCTTCAGTATATGAAAAACCTGTTGACAAATGACATTCCACACAAATTTAACATCTTTAGTTAACAATTTAAACAATGGTGTTGCAATTCTAGTAAAATTTTCAATAAAATGTCGATAGTAACCTACATGTCCCAAAAAGCTTCTTACCTATTTTTGTGAATTAGGAGTAGGAATATGCGAGATTACCTCGATTTTTTTTTGATCAACTTTGATTCCTTCCAGCGACACATGATGACCCAAAATAATGCCCTTAGTTTTCATCATTCTACATTTGTCACTACTAAGGGCTAGATTAGCTTCTTGACAACAAATTAATACCTTCTCTAGATTTCCAAAGCCTCAGAAAAATAATCTCCATAAACTGTGAAGTCATCCATGTAGACCTCCACACATTCATGGATCAAATCAGAGAAAATGGCAAGTACAACTCTCTAAAAAGTGGTTGGGGTGTTACAAATACTGAAGGGAAGGAATCTATATGAATAAGTACCCCAAGGGCACGTAAAGGTAGTCTTTTCTTGGTCCTCTTCAACTATTTGTATTTGATTATAACCATTGTATCCATATAGAAAAGAAAATACTTCCTACCTGAAAGCATGTCGAGTACCTGATCGATGAAGGGCAGTGGAAAGTAGTCGCGCAATGTGGCCTTCTTTAGTTCTCTGTATTCGACGTAGATACGCCACTTGCCATTCTTTTTCGACACCACCACCAAAGGTGACACCCACCTAATGTCTGAAATGGGGTAGATGAATTCTGCAACCAAAAGTTTTTGAAGCTCTTCTTTGACAATATCATTTAATGTTGGGTTCATTCGCCTTTGTGGCTGTCAGACATGTCTCATTTCTTCATTGGTATAAATATGGTGGATGCAGGTGTCTAGATGGATGCCCCTCGTGTCCAGTTAATCCCAAGAAAAATCTCCAGATTTCTCATGAATCATTTCCATCAACTGCTACTTTATCACGCAGTCAACTCTGTACCGATGTGTAATGTTCTTCCTTCAATGATTTCCACAGGCTTTGTGGCGAGTTCATGGTTATCCTCTATCACTACAAAATATGTGAACACGACTGGATGACAAGCCTCATGGAACTCATCACTAAAAAAATGTTGGTATCCATTAAAATAAATAGGATAATTGATACAAGAACTATGAGATAAAAAATGGTGCAAAATATGTTCATCGGACTGCTCCTAGAGACCTCTAGACTGTTCTAATGTCAGGAAAGGAAACATACAATCTTTGTCTCCATAGGGACTCTCTAGCCATAATGGTACTTCAGCAGCTGTCTGAGCAGGGGGGAAATAGACAAGGTTTGGTTACGGGGACCATTGGAAATGATAATTTCTCCATTTCTACACCCTATGATGGCATCAATAGTTGCCAACCACGGGCGTCCTAGAACTACAAGATGTCCAGGCTTATATTTTTATAGGGAAATGATGATAAAATCTATAGGATATTGACAAGAAGCAATAGTGACCACTATGTCTTCTATGGTTCCCATTGGTTTGACGACGGATTTTTCTGCTATTTCTAAAATGATAGGGGTGGGTTTAAGCCCGGGTAAATGCAAAGATGTCATTGTTTCATATGTCATGGAATTTATTACCACCCATAAATCTACAAGATTTTTTGGCAAAATTACTCTGTTTATCTCAATGGTGAAAATGGGGTTCCCAGGGTCATGGTACTTCACAGAAAAGTCAGAAATCAAAGTGGACATTTGAATCATGATCTTTACACTTTGGTTCTTATGCCCCTTCATACCTGGCTTATTAATACAGAGATCCTTGACAATTTTGGTGATGCCTCTAATAACTTGCAAAAGTGGAATTTTGATGCAGACATTCCTTAATTCGTTTTCCAGGTCATATTCAAGCAGAGTCTCTTCTTTCTTTACGAGAAGTCTTTCAGGGTAGGGTGGTTCACTTGATTCCTCTTCTTGTGTCTGTTTTTGTTTTTCATTTTGCAAATGGTTTTCGGATGATGTGGAAGGGACCTCTTCCTGTATGACAACAACTGATTTCCCATTGTTGATTGTATTCTCTGATCGTAGTTGGATTTAATTCATAGGGATGGAAGTGATCATATATGTATGAAAAGGCCGGATATTTATGTTTTGTGCAGGTTGAGGTGGTCTATTATGATTTGGGTTAGGTATGGGTTGTGCAGGAAATAATGTAGGGCAGGGTGGGTTAAAATTCTGAGGTGCCTGCGAAGATGATGGGTCAAATGGTGCATGTAACATTTGTTGAAACATAGGGGGTGAAAAAAAAGGTTGTTGATATGTGTGTGGATTATACCCTTACTGATAGGATTGCATGGTTGGATTGTATGAAGTGCTTGGCATGTTTGGTTAAGGCGCATAGAACCATTTTTGGGGCTGATAAGGGTTGGCATAAGGATTTTCCATCCAATACTGGTTCCATGGAGTTTTCTGTGTTTGAGGGGTGGCCAAAGGGGGGTAAGCTGGCTGGAAGTTCCATGGTTGAGTTTGACCATACCCTTGGTGATTAGGTTTCGGGAACATTTTTTGACTAGGGCCTTTCCAAAAGGGTTTCTTACTTCTTTGTGACAGATCATTTGCTTCAACACTCCCTTTATAGATATCTTGCAAACCAGGAAGAGATGGACACTTTTCGGTTGCATGTTCTAAGGTAAAAATTCCACAAACCTCAATGACATTGTTGGGACACTCCCTTTCCATATGCTTTTGTCTGCATTTAGAAAAAAATATTTCCATAGCATCTCTTTCATCTTCTTGTCTCTTTTTTTGTTTCATTGTGTCAAGATGGTTACCAATGGTGTTTAAAATGTCTGTTTTAAAGTTTTCTAGTAGGTTCCCTAGTTCAACTCTAGTGACAACAATAGTTGTAGGTTTATGATTTCTAGATGTAACATCTCAGAGACTATCACTGAGCTTCCTACCAACTTTAGCCTAACTTCTAGAATAGTTATGAAAAATTTTGGCTACTTCAACAAAAGGATTTTTGTAAATGTCCCCACCGCTTAAAATATTTAGGGTTTCAATGAATTAATCTTCCAATCCTTTCAGAAAGGTCGTTTTAACAGTTTTCTCATCTAGATGGGCCCCTCGGGATTTGTGAAAATGATATAGGAAGTGTTCAAGATATCCTCTAGGCTTTCGTCATCTAGTAGTTTCATTCTTATAACATCGTTTATGCCCCTAATTTTGTAGAAATCTTGGTATTTTCTAAGGAATAAAGACTTCATATCATCCCCAAGAGTATATGGTATTTTCACCTAAGCTCATAAACCATCTAATTGTGGCGTCTTTCAAGGTGGCTGGGATCAATTTGATTTTGTGTGCATCATCATATTAATTGTAGCTTATGTATAAAATATCAAACTCGAAAAGAAAAGCGTCAGGGTCTTCAAATGACTTACCGTAGAAAATTGGAAGAGAGGTCATCGGTATGTTTTTCATGGTGAAATTCCTGGTTACATCTAGGATGGGGAAGGAAAAAGTATTTTATTCATCTTATTCATCCAGTCCTCCCCTCGGGCCATCATTTTTTCTAGGTCCATCCTCATTTTCTCCAAAGAAAGGCATCCTTGGGCCTTTTCCCTCTCCATGGTTTTCTTCCTGGTTTCTTTTGTTGTTCATGTTCTCCCCTTCATTTTTTTCCATGTCGATTGTAGATACATTGTTTCTTATTTGAATGGAGAAGGATCCAATTAAAAACCTTACTCCTTCTTGAATTAGAATTCCCCCTTCTAAAATCTCCTTGCCACTGGTGCTCCCTTTTTCATGCTTAGTACCTGCGTAACGATCAACGGGATTAGTTAATGGGATTTTTGTCGAACCAAAAGTTTCAGGAAATTGTGAACTGGAAATAAATCTACCTCTATTATCCCGAAGTCTACTTCTATACATAAGGAAATGGAAGATAAATTTTGAGAAGAAGTAGTAATTGGCCAGAATTTGGAGCAACCCCACAAAAGTGGTTGCGTGGCTCTTCACTTACGTCTTACCGTACTCTCTCCACACTCTGATAGCCCTGTGAGATCTCTGAAACTCAAACAATGATAATTACCTGAATCAGAAATTACAACTTCCAGGCAACAACGCCAAAAATGTTGGGAGAAATAATTGTTAGATTAATCCTCCAATATTCATATGTCAATCCGGACTCGTAAACACGAGTTGCACTGCACTTTCTTGATTCAGTTTCTAAGTTAGAATTTTAAGGTTTTCTTATTATGATCAGCTAAGTAATGAAACATAAAAATTCTTATGGACAAACAATCTTTCAGAAATAAATCAAACCATCTCACTAACATTAGTTGAATCAATAATCAAATTCAACTTAAAAACTTGAAATTTCTATAAAATTAACATATTATGTTATTGGATTGAAATATGGACTTAAATGAAGACCTAATTACTTTATCACAAGTTCTACTTCAAAGAAAATTCATACTTCATACATCAACTAAGTAACTCAACATTTCACTCAAAATAAAAACCCTAATTTCTGGCTTTTACAGATTACACTTTGAAAGAACTGAAAGATTTAATCTATTTGTAATTGCAAACTAATCTTATGACTAAACAATTAATCTCATACTCAAAAAATTGTTCTTAGATTCAAAACCTAGAATGAGAAGGCTTCCACTGTTTTGTCAATAAGTACAATATCTTTATGTTTTGAACTAATCTGAATATTTTGTGTCACTCCATCAACCAGAATTAACAACTTGATTTCTCAAAATTAATTAACCTGCATACTCATTCTCTAATCTTTGATGGTTTTAGAAACAATTTCAAATATCAACCCTAATTTTCTTTTCAAGAACAAGGTTCAAATATCAAACCCTAATTCTATTTTCAAGAATGAAAAGAAAAATAAAACAACTATGGATTGCTATTGGACACACAAAAATGTACTTGAGAGACTATGCTACAGTTGCATTTAAAATGAATTAAATTCCTCAATCTGTCAACAAAACTAAGCTCAAGAAACCTACTTAAGACTACAACAAACCAACACTTTATTTTCTTAATGAAAAAGATAAGGCACATTACTTCAAAATCCAAAAAGCACACACACTGTACTAAGGCAATGCTAATGGAAACTACCTTAAACTGGAAACTAATATTCTAATCACAATGTTAATGAGATTCACACTTGGCAACATTCAATTGTCTCAATCAAATTGAAACTAGCTAATCTATCTAATGCCCTGGAGTCCTAATGAAAAGACACTTCAAACTTGAACTGCAGAAACTGCAAATTGGAACAATTGAAAAGAGACTTCAAACTTGAATTGTAGAGACTGTAAATTGGAACAATTGAGACCCTGTGGATACCTAATTGAGCTAAACTACCTATATCACTCAAACTCATAATATATTGATGATGAAAAAAGGAATCAAAAGCATATTGCAACAAAATTGACCAACAAAACTGGAATCAAACTGTGAACGCAATAATCAAATTGAATTCCGATGCATCTCATCAATATATTAACAAGACCTCATTCCTCACCTTAATACTACTCAAAATTACACTCACAGTCCCACAGAGAAATAATTCCAAACCAACAATGTTCAAATCATAATGCAATAATTGAATGTATGGAAATCTTGTTAATCTTCTAAAGGCATTTCGAAATCGACCTCATTTCCACTTACTGTTTTTGTTTTTATTGTTACAAAATTTTCCTAATCAATTGAAATAACAACGTTTAAACCAATTTATTAAATGACACTCATTAATTATGAGAAGATTGATTTGGAGTGGCTGAATGTGCATTATAATTTAGAGTATTTGATCCCTTATAGCACATAGAATTCGAAATTGTCATCATTCACTTTGTGGCATCTTATAAACCGAATTTAAAATGTGATTTATGCATTTATCGAATCACTCAACACGTCCAACGTTTGTAGACAGAACAGAGGACTCACTCTATGGATTAATTCAAAAACTCATCCAATGATTGCATATGGATTCACGACATTATACACTTACCTGTGTGATCAAAATAGGCAACGAGATCTGCCCTTCTAACTGGAACCAATAAGTATTAACACACACGGGGCATTGAATCACTTTTGACAGATAATTGAAATGAAATCTAAGTCAATTTCTCAAGAAACAAATTCAAATCGAAATGCAGTGATAAAGTAAAACACACACAAAGATTTGCCTACGCATATGATTACAGGAAGCTGGATCTGGATTGTGGTGGGATCTCGCCACACTCGGAGATGACTCGAAAACTTAATGAAGCAAACTAAACCTATACACATAGATTCAGAGACTAAATGAATTCACTGTGATCAGAAATTGAATCAGTAGCACGCCATGATAAATCAAAAAATGAGCATTGATTACTGAGTAACAGATTTTACAATCAGAATTGATATCAAAATGGGAATGGAAATATTCACTAACTAACTCATGACATTACATAATCCTTTATAGGTATAGTTACATTCATAAAATAGTAAAGGGTGATGTTCATGGTAAATGTTGAAACCAACTGATATCCAGATCCTATGAATTGTTCACAATTAACATTTCACTCCACCTAAGATAAGCAAACTCTAACTATTCCTATCTCTAGCATAACTACGCAATACTCCAAAAGTTTGCTTCATAAGGATCATCGAGCTGAGCCCGATTTCTAGAATATGGCCAGCTAGAATTTCTTGTCAGAATCATGGAGAACTGCTGGAGCGTCGAGAACTTGGGTGCAAAGTTAGGTACTGGTTCTCTAAATCGATATTTGGTGCCAAATTTCATGCTTCCCTTAGCTGAATAAGTCTTGTATAATTATTCTCACAACTACAACCCATAATGGTCAGTTAACAAACAACCATACAACTTAACCACCTAAACTTAACCATAAAATAGTCAAAATAACACTACTTGTAATGCCTTTACCTTAAATTGGGATCTAATGTGATTTAGGCCATAGGAAGGACAAAGAGGGAATAAAGGAGTTCAAAATTGATCAAAACAAGGTTAAAAGTGGTAGAGAAATTGAATAAATGAAGACAAAAGAGGGGTTCAACAAGCTCCCTTCAGGCCAAAGCAACCTTTAAAAATATATGGATGGCTCTCCCAAAGTATATGTGTTGGAAAATCTGGTTGATTAGGAACAAGGAAACCTAAAGTATGGTCAGATATTCAGCTAATGTGGGGGCCTTAAAATCCCTCGCGCAATGCATGGAGATGCATAGGTCAGAGCACGACCCCTCTTTAGATCAGAATGAATAATCTTGGATGAGCACTAAAGTCAATCCTCCTCAACTGAAGCTTAGAATAAAAGAGTCCCCACCCTGTGCTTAGTGTATTCTTAGACTCTCCTCTGAATAATTGGAGGAGTGTCTAAGAACTTCGGGGATATAAACTCTCTAATTTGATGGGGCTTTAAAACGAAAACTTGGGGTGGCAGGAGGGGGAGGTATTATCATAAATCTCGATGGAAACATCAAATACAGTTATTCTTAGAGTCTAGAAAGGAGAACAAACAATCAATCTGAGGCCTATGGGTTACTCCTTGGAATGAATATGACCATACAAAAAGGCACTAAGGAGCTCCAAATTCTTGGATTTTCTGTGATAATAATAAACCATATGAGGTATAATACCCCTTCTCAAAACACTATTCATAATCAAGTCAAAAAGAGTGCCCAAGAAATGACCCCTCTATTTGACAAAGTAACTTTCTACCATATACTAAGAGGAAATAACAAAGAGGTTGACAAACAAGACAAGTTAGCTTGTAGGATCAAATAAGAAGAAACTGTGGTGAATGGCATTGAAGACAATCTATTTATACCATAAATTTGACTAAGAAACCTAAATTGGAGTTACCCTCTGACCAAGAAAATGGGAATAAGGCTTGCAACTTAGAAATATTGGGGGTGGAAAATTTCCTATTAATCTCATTCCCTCCTCACTCTGTTGAACCCCCTATTTTATTTACCTTCCCTCTCTTCTTCCCTCCATCTTTGGTGACTTGGTCCACCCCCCCTTCATCTCACCCTTGGCTTTGTTTTTGGCCCTCCCACTTCCCCCTCCCTCATCCCTCAGTCCTTTATCTTCACCCCCCCCTTCCCCCTCCCCCCCCCATCTTTCCCGTTATCCCTCCTGGAATGCATGAATGTCACATCCTACCACCTTCCAATATGCGGCCACGTCTCTGCAAGCCTCTTGATTTAATTATCACCCTAAGTCTAATTGGAATTAACTTCCCTATGCTGGCTCAAACCACCCATGACAAATCGTATAGTGTGATCACATTGCAACGTGGCGTCATGCACCATGATCACCCTCCACTCGGTACCTGTTGCTTCTTTGATGTGTGTTTACAGATATCCTGCTTCAACCTCACTTGCAGATGCCAACAATTTTGTACTTGGACAGTGGGAATGGTGAGTTCGTGGGGTATGAATTTACTCCCCAAGCTCCGGAAGATGAAGGTTGAGTGTGGGAAGAAGTTGGAGAGGGATTTACGAGATGCAGAGAAGGGAAGTGGAATTATGGATCAAAATTGGAATGAAAACACAAATCGTACCTTGACGTTGTTCTACTTACGTTGGCGTATTGTTGGTGGTTATAAAACGAATAATGATTTGTGTAGAAGCATGAAACCTCGGGCGGGGGTGGCTAACGAAACCTTAGCTTTGTTCCTACGACTGACATTGGTGTTTAAGTGCAGTGGCATCACTCTGCTATTCTAGTGTGTTGTTGGATCTTCTATTCTGCGATAATTGTGCTGGTGGCTTATTGTTCTACTCGGTGGGCTTGGGGTTCAGTCGGTCAGGATGAGGAATAGGGGAATTTTCCTTGAAGGTTAGGTAAATTACCTGTCTTTAGGTTTGGTGGTTTCCTAGGAAGCTTTAAGTATAGGCTTGGGTGTGTATTTGGTCTGCTTCTAGTTTTTTGGATCTGGTGGGCATCCCAAGTTTGTCTGTCATCTAGTGTATGTTTGGCTCCATAGGGAAGACCCCGTGCCTGTCAATATGAGTGGGAAAGGAATTTTTGTTGTTGAGAGAACTGGCTCGGGTTTATGCGGTCTTCGTAAACCCAGGTCAGGGATTTATAGTGAAAACTGGGCCCGAGGAAGTAACAACAAGATAAAGTGTGAGGTATGTTCTTTGGAGCATGGTGATTTTAGGAATGGTATAGCTATTCTGCAAATGTGTGTGCATCAGCACCATAAGGATGCTATTGAGATGGAAGAGCGTCAAATGGAGAAAAATGAAAGAATTCGAAGGCTGGAGGATGAATTTGAAGCCCTCAGGTAGGAGATTGATGAACTAAAGCTCAAGATGGCTGACAGTTTCAAGAAGGAGGATGAGGAGCCAAAGCCATTCGACCTCAAAACTCCATCCCTAATGGAGGAATAGGCACCCCTTCTACTCATATTACTTTTTTTATATGTCTAAATATAAATGTATGTACATGTTATTGCAGTTTTTTAATGTTTATAGCAGTAGGACTATAGGGATAAATTTTGATTGTGGTAAGTTTGGAAAAAAAACTCGAATAAGAGTTGGCCTAAATGTATCATTTGTAGCCAGTGAAAGAAACCGAATTTTGTTGTAAAAATCCTGGATTTTTCTTGCGAGCGGGCACAATTTATATATAAAATATATACTCTTTATGGTAAAAAATAAAACATCTTCACATGGGAAGTTTGGATATATGCATGCAACCCTGTGTAATCACGGTCGTTGAACATTAATGTCTACCTTCCGGTCCTCTAGACCTTCTTCGAAGCTCTTTGCTAAAAAAGCTTTGTTCACTTTCTGCCATGTAATATATTATTCCTTTTCCACAAACAGTTGAGTGTATGAATATATTGGAAAGTTTACTGACATGCTATCAATTGTTACCCCGGTACTGATCTATATGGTATCCTTTGAATCATATCTCTTGGGTTCCATGATAACAGTGATTTCTAGAGAGAATTGCTCAAAAATTGTGATACTTGTAGGAGAAAAATGCACTCATGGCAAGAATACATTAGCTTTTGCAAATCAACTTTCAAAGAAAGATTAGGCAGCAAAAACACAGACTGATTAGAGATATTGCGCAATTTTTGGATTCACGGGAGGTATATTGGCTGGAGGGACTATGCATTACGTAGTCTCAGCATCTAGTGATGCAGCCTGAGGCTTGAGACTACACAATGTGTATTTTATCTTGGGCAGTGAAGAGGAGAGATTGCGCATTGTACAGTCTCAATGGCGAAGGTGGTATGATTGAGCCCAGTAACTGCGGAATGCGCAGTTGGGCCAGCATGTACTACACATTGCACAATCTCATATGCTAAGCTCTTAGCTGAGCCTTGGACTTGCACAATGCTCAATTGGGTAAGGAAGTGCATGGGCAAGTGAAGTGCAGATCTGCCCGGTGAGGGTGTGGGAAACAAGAATATATAAGTGATAATGAAATTTAAAGTGCATATATGACTAAGTATGGATAGATCATTGTGAATCAAGTGAAAAACTCAACAAACAGAAGGAAAAACAAATATGTGAGGAGAGTCGCTGAAATGGAAATCACCGGTGTGCAAAAACAAGAAAACTAATGTGACACTTATGAAAGGCGAATGAAAAACTGAACCAACACTTATAAAATAAAATAGAATTTAAAACTCTAGGAACCATGAAGAGAAACAAGCAAAACAAGACTCATAGAAGCGAAACGATGAAAAGCGAAAGAAAAAATGACAAAATAAGACAAAAGCAAAACTCACCAGAAAAAGTGGCACGAACTCCATCGAAGGCTCCTTGATCTCCTTGGAAATGATAGATCTCCAAGATTGAATGTAAAAATGGTCTCTATAACTGTTGATTAAAAATATTTTGGTGGATTAGGGTTTATGACGCGCATGCCTAAAATCAAGGAAAAAGTGAAACTTGGCGGAAATTTCTAAAAATATAGATTGTGCCACCTTTGTGAAACTAATAATGACTCCCTATTTTCTGGGGATGATTTTCTGCATTTTTATTTTTTGTTTTTTTGTTTTTGATTTTTTTTATGTTTTGGGAAACTTTCCATGCACGCTGCCAAAGGAATATTGTGCAATTTTTGGGATTGGCATTCCATCCATGAATGCTCAATTCTCAAGCTCAAGGTTGAGCTACCATTCTAGATTGCACAGTTTCCATCACCAAGGTTGGATTTCCTTCTAAGATTGCGCAGTTTCTAGAGGTAAGCCGAGAAATGTTATGGGGTCAAGTCATAAGGTTAGCTTGTGAATTAAAATATTATATAAGTATAAAAACAAGCGAACACAAGAACAACATAAAAATATAAGTATTTTTCTAAACATGAATACTTGATGATGGTAAAAGATAAGGTCGTGTGGACAGAAGGGAAGGCTCAAAAATCAAAACATTGGAAAAATTTTGGAGGGTGGTTTTAGCTGCCATAACACTTGGCGACACACTGGTAGAACTCCAGCTCTCTGTATGTTTCTTATCTCATGAAATATAGGTCTAACTCTTAAGAAAGTATTGCTCAATTCATTTATTACTGTAGCTTCTTTACTTAGCTTGAGTTAAAGATATAGACCCTACCATTCTATTCATTGGCAGCACACTTAACCAACCCAAGTCAAACTGAGGTTTCGATTGAGGATGAGGAGTATATAGATACACAAGTAAAATAATTTTCAGGAGTTTTAGTTTTCATCTCTGGTGTTTCTCCGTTACTAGCAGGCCTGGACGGTACCCCAGGGGAGTCACTTCAGGAACACAGACACTGCTTCGCTACCAGGGAGCCTAGAAAGTACCCCGACGGAGTTACTTGCTTCACCTCCCTACATAGGAAGCCTTTCTCTTCTTTCACCCTTTATTTTATTTTTTTCATTTTTTCATAGAAATGTGCATAAGAACTTATTAATTTCATGGGTCGGAAGAGGGATCCCAACTTATTGAGATCAGAATAGGTTTTCCCTTCAGAGAAGGATATTTATGTACCTCTAACATAATTTTAAGGTTTTCCTACCCTCCTTACTCTACTCGGCTTAGTTTACAAGGAACAACTGAAAATTATAAAAGACCAATTAGAGTAGGTGGTACTAGTTATAGATTCAAGCGTTGTGATTCCCCTACGATTTTCTCCAAAAAAGAATGTATTTTCCATTCATCAAATAAAATATGAAAGATTCATGCAAAGAGAGGGAGTAAAAAATAACCAAGAATTTATGGGAACACAAATCACCTATGAACTTAACCATGCTTGTTTCAGAAACCAAACAAAGTCTCATGTGGAAGCTATCCTACAACTAAAAATAAACAAAAAGAAAGGATTGGATGGAAAATTAATTCAAAACAAATCAGAACAAAGAGAACAACAAACAACTACTCCTACTCCTAAGCTAATAGAGAATAGGATATACTTACGTAAAATGAAATTTCTAGTGTAGAAATTGGTGCATCAGTTGGCCTATATAAGTGAGGGAATACATATAAGGAAATATATTCAAAAATAAAAATAAACAAGAAAGATAAGACAATACCTACCAAGACATTCAAAGTTTTAAAATTCACAGAGAAAAGTATGAAAGAAACAAACATGCAAGGAATTATGTGCATGCATTATGGTGTTCAGACACACTACAACTCGGAGATATGGAAGAACAAAATTTCTAACTATGTAACTGGGTGAACATAAATAAATAAGAAAACTTTTTTTTCTCAACCATGCTCACGAGGTATGACTCCTCCAATGTCTGAGCAATAGGATCGTGCAAAATAGATGGAGGATGTGGAAATTGTGAAATAGATTGATTTTCAATGTGTGCAAAAAAGTGATGAGGAGCCTTGAAAGATACAACATTGTCCTTATAAGAGGTGGAATTAACCTTAAGACTACAAGAACCTAACATAACCATCAACTGAGGTTGAAGTTCCTCGACGGCTTGGGGAAGTTCCAACTAATCATAATATATATCATCAAATATCAATGGCTTAGAAATATAAACAGAAAAAAAATCAGAGTTGTGACTGGATGAATTAGTGAAAATATCACAACACCCACGATCAAAAATTTCAAAATCAAGAACAAAGGAATCCTCATGATCTAATTAATTATAAATATGGGAATATTGAAAACAAGAAATTTCACCCTCTATATCTTCAGAATGATCATATGATGGATTGGAGAAATAAAGAAGAGAATATTTTTCCTCTCTGCGTTCGGATGTAAATCCAACATTCCACGAGTTCTGAGAGTGTTCAGAATTATTAATATCATCATAAGTTAATTATTTTCAAGATTCAATAGGAATGAAAAAATCACAGAAAATGTGAGGATAATGAGGGAGAGGTGTGGAAGGAAAAAAATCATCCTTCATCGCATATTTTTGTTTAGATGTGGAATCCCACACATAGCCATCATAAATGATATCATAAGTTTGATTCTCAATGCCAACTCCATCCTGAACTTGATCCTCATGGACACCAAAAGAAACATTCGAAGCGGGTGAACATAACAACTCACAATCAGGAGGACCAAAGGAACCAAAGGTTGGAGGACGAGGATATAGAAAACCATCGCAAACATCATATTTGGAGTCAAAACTTGCACTGGAAATATGATTATGTGGTGTGGGAGAAGATGGTGGTAAATCAGTGGATGAATTCTCAAGTTCTCCCACCTAAACTAGTAGAAATGGATTTGTTTTATGAGGAGACGAAGAGTCACTTCGAACAACAACTTCGTTCGTCACAGATTTAAAAACTATAATACCGACGTATGTTGGTAGAATTTAAAAAAATTCATATTCATGCAGATTCATAAAAATTTGAACAATGAATTCAAATTTATCTTTCATGAAAGCCCAATCAACATCATCTTCTGAAAATTCAAAGCAAAAATGAATGAAACGATCGTGAAAATCATCAAGAGATTCATCAGGTGCTTTTCGCAATCGCATAATTTTCTTGAACACAAATTTGATAATCATACTTATCAAAATCATGGTAAATATATATGGCAAGATAGTTGAAAGAGTGTATGGAAGGGATGGATAAAGTGTAACACCATTTCCTTACATACCCTTCGAATGTGAGGATGAACAACTTGCATGCAACATCCTCACAGTGGATATTTTGTTTCGTGCAAAATTTTAGAAAATGAACGGTGTGCTAAAAATTGGTTGTTTTTCCCTGACCATTAAATCTAAGATTTGACAAGTCATCAATGGTTCCCACCGACTCTTTCAATTTTTTTATTCTTGAAAAACATGTTGGGGCTAAGATATGGGGAGAAGCCATTAATGATGCAGAAAGTTCAAACATACTTCATGGGCTCAGCTTGTCATCTAGCCCTCCTTCTAGTGCCAAAAATGTTGATGGTTTTGGACCCACCAACATTCAGTGGATATCCCTGATATGAAGTCCCAATTAGACCTCACACCGTTTGGTGTAGGAGTCCCATCTGGAATATAGCTCGACTGTCGATGCAGTGGGTGTTAATGATATGCCTTGCACGCAATAATGCATAAAGTGATGTATGGTGACTTTGGTGAGAGAAAGTGTGTGACCTTGTGAAAATTCAACTACGATGCATAATGGTTCTAACAAATGAAAGGAAAATGAGTGAGCCACTTAGAATCCCATAATAATATGCAGCTTGAAAGGAACACATGAGCATAAATGACATCACATGCTAATATGAAAAATATTTCACAAGTTAACAGTAATGAAATAATACAAAAACACATATTCAAAAATATTTGTACCAATGAAAACTAAATAGTTCATAAGCATAGGCATAAGTTAAATAACATACATTATAGATACAACAAGAATATTCCTACTCTATTCACAACATATGCATGAAAATGTGTTGGCTCTAAGATTTTATTAAGGTGAAATTTCCAATCATACATACACCATTGATGAACCGCTAGCCCCAAGAGTGGAACGTGAAGTCAACACCTGCTCCTCTAAACAAAGATACTCCCTCTATGCTGAAAAGAAGCCAAGGCTCTCACAAAACTCCCAAAATCATAATTCTAAGCCTAAGTCTAGACAAAGCTTGGCTCCCAAAATCCCTTTAAATGAGTTATGAGGATGTATTTATAACAAAGGGGGTGACTCTTCACATTCCCCTTTGTGACTCTCGGACATCCCTAATGACTCTTCAACTTGTTTACAAATGAATTTTCAATTACATTACATCATGACTCTTCACGTTCCACAATTGACACTTGGAATTTTACTTAAATGTTATTACAAAAGAATATTTTAATTACTCATACCCATATGAGAAAAAATTGGGTAGATCCCACTAAACATCCTATTAAGACAAAAAATTATCATGCTTCAGTTTAGGGCAACTCTATCTCGAAAAATTCCACTTGATGTGTCCCGGTCATGTAACGATGCCAAGCTCTGTACTACTCAATGACTCCTTCAAACTCTATGATGATGTCTAGCTTGAAGCGGACTCTAGCCTCAATGGAATTTGGGTAGACTAACTTGGAACTGATTTGTACTTCTGTATTTATCATGAGCAACATCATGTTAATTTGTACAGAACGGTTGATGTACTTTTACATTTTTTTTCTATTCACTTCAAGATTTCTCTAGTGGTGATATGTATGCATTGCTCCAAGTATTATTCTATCTCCTTGCTGACTTGGTTCCTACGTTTGGCTTCGGTGAGCCAAAAAATTGATGGGATATTGTGGGACTTCACTATGAAATCCATGTTGTTATACAAATGTGCATACGAGGCCTGAATGCTAATAATGAACGAGGCGAGATGTTTGTTATTCTGGATGAGTATATGTACCTTCGATTTCTCTAGGTTTTCATCCTAATTTGTTTTATTTCCCATTTCACGTGGTGCTCCTTTGTATCAAATTTACCATTCATGCACAGAAACAATGGTTTCTTGTACATCCTTAAGAGTTTTGAAAAAATCTCTACACTTATGCTACAAGCCCTACAAGTGGAGCGCTGCCTTATGCACGGTAAAAATCTCCTCATAAATATTCTACATGGTCTCTCCCAGTGTCGATTATTTGTTGAGATCGTTGCCTTCAGCTCTTCCAGATGGACCTGGGCATAAGTTGTGTTCTAAGTTGTTGTGCGGATATGTTATACCTCTTTCCTAACACCCTGCAAGTTATTATCCAATTGCTTGTTCTGAGCCATCAAATTCTTATTTTTTGAATTTTTTGCACCTGCAAAGGAAAAATTGGTTGTTGTAATGGAATTGGGATTCTTCCTGGTGCCCGCCACTATCACCCTTTCTCTAATAAATGTAGTAGATTCGAGTTCATTCGAAAAACAATTCTTTGATGCTTTTACAATGTTCTTCTGAAGTTCATTGTATTATAGATTTTACATGTCCATAACTGGATCATCATCGAGAGAAAAAAATTCCTCTTCCTAGCCTGGAGCTAACTTTGATGTTGGAGGTGGTGGAGACTGAGTGGTGACTTATTGTGTACTTGGTGATGAATTTTGCAACAAGAAACAATGAAATTGGCATCCGGAAACAACAAGCAGCACCTACACTAAGTGTGGGACTAGGAGGTCTAAGAACCACAAACTCTAAGTGTGGGACAAGGAGGTCCAAGCAGCACCTACACTAGGGTGGGACCAGGAGGTCCAAGCAGCACCTACACTAGTGTGGGACCACAGGTCCTAGCAGCACCTACACTGGTGTGGGCTAAATTTGGTTCACGTTTATTTTAATTATCCCTTAATTAAAATGGACAATAAATTGTAATCTTATCTCATAATCACTTGTAATAGTTAACAAATTGTGATAAAATCAGTTAGCTCATGATTTTGAGTTGAGGGTAGTTGGTGAGCAATGAAGAGTAATTCTAGTTGTAACAGAGTTCGAAGTGTAGTGGTGCATTAGTTAATGCAAGTTGTAATCAGTTTAACTCACTTAAGTGAGTTAAACTCAGTTGTGCTAGGTGTAATTGTTTGATACACTAGTGAGAGATCAAGTGAATTAAATATTATTTAATTCACAATCTGTGATATAACATGCAACTGATGATTTAATATTATTAGCTGCATGCATGTCAGTTCCAGTCGAGACCTAGTTGAGACAAAGAATAAAGGGAAGTGTGACTATTATTTGTGATATTAGCAGACTGCCCAGATGCAGTTAAAATACCACAAGATTTCCCATGATACTAGAGAAGTTGATATAGGATGAAATTCCTAAGGAATAGGGATTGCATTACCCATGAATTGCGTAAGCAAGGAAGGCTAAAGATAGACTGAGAATTGACTAATTATTGGCCCGATTTTGTCTAGATCATTGTGAGACGATAGGCAGATTGTAGGAGATGCTTGTGATAAGAATTACATTGTAATTGTTTCATGATTCCATGTGGAATTACAATATATGATATAGGGGTTTTGAGCAGTAAGCTTTCCCTGGGAAATTATTTGTGTTATGGTTTGATTGATTCTTATTTGCTTCATGTGATTGGCGATTGTGTTTAATTTCCGCAGTTTATTTTTAGAAGCGATTCAATATCTAGCTTTAGTAAATTGTTAGATCGGATTGAATCCGTGATATAAATATATTGTTTGTATAATTTCTACACTTGGCATCAGGTCTATATCTTGATTATGTGGATCTGGTTCCTCCCCCATGTCTACGATCTCAATCAACTCTTCAATCTGTTGAGAAACATTTGTCATTCATTTGCCCACTCTCCTTCGCTGGTTGTCAATTGCTCCTCATCTTGTTTCTACATTGTTTCTTCTACTATTGTTCTTCACCTCTCTTCTTCCTCCTGCTTTTACTTCTCTTCTTGTTCTTGCTTATTTCTTCCTCCAATCTCCTCTTCTCTTCCCTCTTCCTTCGTTCTGCTCTTTTCATCCTCTATTTCCTCTTTGCCTCTACTACCAAAGTTTCTTTCATAATAGTTGGATTCGCTTTCATCTTGTGGATTTTTTCGCCCCCTAGACTGTATGCAACCTTCCTCTTTCCATTATCCTGTGCAGGGTTTATCCCTTCTGTTGGCACTTCTTCAAGAGTAGCTTCCTTCTATGAAGTCACCTGTGAATTTCTTACAAAACTGACTAGCTCACGATACTTGGAGGCATTATTACAATTTTTCAATGGACCCTTCATTGGCGAATTAAATTTCCCGCTTAGCCACTGAAATGGATTCTCGCATAGTGGTATATGAAAACACCACGGGGATCGTACGGATTAAATTATCGAGTACTGAATACAAGCTTATCTATCTCATTTCCTTCGATATCCACAACTTTTAGGTTCTTGATCTTGTACTATCCAAATTTCATAGGAAGATTTGGCCAAGTTGTTTTCTTCTTCATGTGAAAAGCTACTGAAAACCCTATGGAGAGATGATATGAAACTTATTTCATGACAAGCTTATCAATGGAATACCATGGCAAAGTATGCGGTGACTTTTGACCATTGAACACTCTAAGTAAGGTTCCATCTAGTGAGGAAACCCAATATACTATCTCTATTACTACTTCCATTGCCCCACGTGACATGCAAGGTGGTTCTTCCTCAAATATAATCTTGTATAGCAGAATGAGGAAGTGGTCATTTAGCTTCTCCATTACTCCTCGATGGCTGCAATTTGAGAGAAATCTGCAGTGGATGTACATGGAAGGGTCTGTAGGTGTCCAAGTCCATATAATGCCTAGGAATGAATTGTGCACACATATTTCATCTAGTAAATATGCATACATGTAAAATATTTCTTGCCCGCCCTTGGAAGGATTCAAGGTGTTCACTACATGGATACTTAATTGTCGAGCCAACAATTCTGACCATTTGAATGGCTTCTCCTTATTCACAACCTGGTTTAATAAGATTTCCCACCCTTTAGGAAAGGTATCGGCGCTCTGCTGACTGTAGATTCTATAAGCTAAGATAACCAAGAGCTAATAGGCCCTCCTGAGAGACTTTGTATTGTAAGTGTTGGTGGGTTCTAGCAAAACTTTGATGCCTCTTTCACCCAACCTTTAACAATTTCCTTCATTCTCACATAATTGTTGGTGGCATAGAAGTATTAATCCATGATTGCTTCTGGCTCAGGAAAATGATACATGAGAGGATAATCTGCTGCCATAAAAGTACCAATATTTTTCCTGCTGGCATTGCTCAAAGTCATAGTCTTTACATAAATATGTGAAACAATCCAGTTGATAATATTTTCACATGGGAATTCTAGATATCTACATTCAACCTCGTGTAATCCCGACCGCTGAACATTAATGTATACCTTCCATTCCTCTAGATCTTCTTTGAATCTCAATGCTGAAAAAACTTCATTCACTTTCTGCCATGTAATATCTAATTCCTTTTCCACAAACAATTGAGTGTCTGAATATATTGGAAAATTTTGTTAGCGTGCTCTAAATTTCTTCCCCAATACTTCTCTCTATGGGATCCTTTGAAGCATCTCTCTTGGGTTCCATGATAATAGTGACTGTTGGAGAGAAGTGCTAGACAATTGTGATACTTGCAGGAGGAAAAGGAACTCATGGCAAGAATACATTAGATTTTGAAAATAAACATTCAAAACAATATCAGGAAGCAAAAACACAGACTAATGAGAGAGATTGTGCAATTTCTAGGTTTAAGGGAGGGAGATTCGCTGGAGTGACGGTGCATTATGAAATCTCAGCAGCCAGTGATGCAGCCTGAGGCTTGAGACTGCACAATGTGCATTTCAACCTGGGCAGTGACATGGAGACACTGCGTATTGTGCAGTCTCAGTGGCCAAGGTGGCAGGCATGAGCCCTGGAACTGCACAATGCACAATTTTTCCAGCTTTTACTATGATTGCACAGTCTCAGAGGCCAATATCTTAGCTTAAGCCTTGGGCTTGCACAATTCCTAGCTGGGTAAGGCAGTGCATGGCCAAGTGAAGTGAAAATCTGCTCGGTGAGGGAGTGGGAAAAAATCATATACGAGTGATAACACAAGTTAAATTTCATATCTAACTAAGTATGGATAGGTCAATGTGAATCAAGTGCAGAAACTCAAAAAATAGAAGGAAAAACAAATATGTGAGGAGAGTCTCTGAAACAACGATCATCGATGTGCAAAAACACACTAATGAAATTTGAACCAAAATTTTACAATCTAATATAATTAAAAACGACAGCAACCATGAAGAGAAACAAGCAAAATGTCACTCACAGAAAAGAAACGACGAAAAGCAACATGAAATGGGTAAAAGATGAAAAAATAAAAAATCATCCGAAAAAGTGACGCAAACTCCACCGAAGGCACCTTGATCTTCTTGGGAATGCTAGAGCTCCAAGATAGAATGTAAAAATGGGCTCTAGAGGAATTAATTAAATATATTTTGGCGGATTATGGTTTATGACGCGCATGCCTAAAATCAAGGAAAAAGCAACACTCGGCGGAATTTTCTAAAAATAGTGATTGTGCCACCTTTGGGAAACTAATAATAACTCCATATTTTCTAAGGATTATTTTTTTATTTTTCATTTTTTTCATTTTTTCGTTTTTGGAGAAACTATCCATGCACACTGACAAGGATGATTGAGCAATTTCTGGGATTGGGAAACTTCTCGACTCAGTGAATTGCACAGTTTTTGAGCTCAAGGGATGGATTGCAGAGTTTCTGAGCTTAGTGTTGGGCTTCCATTCATGACTACACAATTATCAAGCTTAAGTTTGATCTGTCATTCTGGATTTCATAGTTTCTATCATCAAGGTTGGCTTGCCTTCCAAGATTGCACAGTTTCTGGAGGCAAGCCCAGAACTGCTGCAGGGTCAAGTCAGAAGGTTAGTTTGTGACTCAAAATATCATATCAATATCAAAACAATAAAACACAAGCACAACATAAAAATATAATTCTTGACCTAAACACGAATACTTGATGAAATTAAAATATAAGCTCCTACGGGCAGAAGGGAAGGCTCCAAAATCAAAGAATTAGTAAAATTTTGGAGGGTGGTTGTAGCTACTACAACACCATCCATAATTTTGAGCACCAATACATTCATAATGTTAGATATTTCTTCCCATATTTTATATTGAATTTTGAAGCTAGGTTGAAATACTTAGGGTTCCTTCTTAAGCTAAAATTCTACAGAATTGAAGATTTGCACTGGCTCATTTCAAACTTGGAGAAGAGGCTCTCAAACTGGAGTCATAAATGGCTCTCTCGGGCTAGTCATTTAGTTCTGAAAAAATCAGTGTTAGAAGCCATTTCTATTTATTGGATGGACTGTGATTGGATACCCAAAGGAATCTTGGAAAAATTGAAGAGGATCTGCTTCAAATACCTTTGGGGTGGAGTGGAGGACAATAATGCTTTACCCTAGGTCAAATGGACAAAAATTGTAAATCCAAAATTGTTGGGAGGTTGGGGACTAAAGAATATCTTTTATTTTGTAAAATATCTAGCTGCAAAGTGTGGCTAGCGTCTGTTGTCCACAAATAGTCTCTGGTATGAGCTTGTGATGTAGAAATACATCAGTCTAATGTCCCTTGGAAACTAGATCAAACTCCTTATCAAATTGAAAGGAAATATTTCGATCACTTGGCTGGCAGTTCTAAACTCTTTTGATCTGATCACCTCTTATCTAGCCTGAAAGATTGGAAATGGTAAGAGACTTATATTAGAATATGACCCTTGGCTTGTATGTGAGGGCCATCATCTCCTCCTTCAAAAATAATTATTTTCCTTCGGGATGAGGGTTTCACTCGCCTTTCACAAGTTGCAAATCCTCTTTCTACCATGATTTGGAGACAAGGTTGGCTCACTGCATAAAATTTAAATATGCATGTGGAGTTCCATGAGGAATGGAGGTGTTATGTGGGAGCGCTTGAAAGAGATTTCATCAAGTTAAATGATCATGATGATGAATTAATTTGGACATCATCCCCCCAGGGTATCTATACTCCAAACCTAGGATACATCCACATCATGTCTCAAAATCAACCTGGAAATCCTAAATGGTGGTGGAGAGTTGTGTGGAAGGAAAATTTCCCACCAAAATCAAAATTACTTATGTGGTGTATAATGGCGATGAAAATTCCCACTTGGGAAGTAATGTAGAGGAGGTATATGGTTGGGTCAGGCTGGTGCTCGTTTTGCAAAATTTATGGTGAATATCTAGACCATTTGTTCGTCTCGTTCCCTTTCACTCAACAAATCTAGTTGGAGTGTCGAACTATATTTCACTCTCCTTATTGATAGAATGGGGTACTCTTTTTGAATGTATGGTTAACATGGGAAAAATTCCTTTTAATAGGTTGGTGCACGCTTTACCCTTCATAATATGCTAGGGAATCTGGATTTCTCTGAACTAGTCCGTCTTTATGATCTTGTTTTTTATCCTGGGAAGATAGCAGTGGAATGCATTTCCATTATAATTCACTATCCTCATAACAAATTCATCTCTCCTATTAGAAAAATCAGAGAGAAAATTATCAATGTTGAATTACCCTGGGGTTTTTTTGACCGGGAAGCTCAAAACAATGGGCTTCAGGAGGGTAGTGGTTTCATTCTCTTTATATTTTTTCAGCACTCTTACCATGTAAAAATTGGCCTAGGAAATGGTACAAATAACTGGGCTGAGACATTGGCTTGTAGATATTTAATTTTCTTTTCTAGAGAAAAATAATGTGAATATTTACAAATTATGGGAGACTCTCTGTTGGTGGTAAATTGGGTGAATGGTGTGCAACAATGCAGGAACATTTATTTGGAAATTTTTTTTATGGATATCAAAAGGCTACGGCTTGACTTTGTACAATTCTCTTGCAAACATGATTATAGAAAAACATACAGGGAAGCACGTCAGTTTTCTAAAGAAGGCCTTCTCTTGGATAGGGGCCTCTGGTAGGTAATAGAACGCATTGATCTTCTTCACTGCAAATACTTCCATATGCATTTTTAGGATAGGTTTCAATATTATGGGGGGCTAGGACTAGCCCCATGATTTTTTTTATTTTTGTCTCTATTTTGATTATGATGCTAATAATATGGTTAATGGTCACTTGGTTTCATTTTTATTTTATTTTATGGTTTTCCATCGGTCTCCTTGACGGTGAAACTCCACATTTTTTGATGTATCTATCGCTTCCTTGGAAAGGCGTCGGTGGAACAAGATGAATGATAGGTATTAATGTATATGTTTGGCTATCTGTTTTGGATCTTTTGGTTTCCAGAACCATGGCAGCTCTCTATTTTTTGGACAGTCTATTGTATCAGGTTGCCTATATCAGTTGGGAATTTTACTTTCCATATTTCAGTTTGGGACAATCTTGGAAATGCACCGGTTTATTAACTAGTGTATGTGAAAAATGTAATTTTGTTAATTTTTTTAATGGAATTATGGTTTTTTTCTTGGAAAACAAATATTATAAACCCAAAGGATTAGCATTAATAAACCCTTGAAATTTATATTATAAACACAAGGGATTAATATTTAAAACCCAATGGATTAATATTATAAACCCAAGAGATAAATGTGGTCGACTATGTTAGTGTTTATAATATTTATACATTAACACATGTTAACTATGGTTAACTATTGTTGACAGGGTCAACTATAATCAAGATGAGCATCATAGTCAACAATAATCAACATGAATACCATGGTGAACCATACGTACCTCGGGAATAATGGTCTATATATAATTGACCTATAGTGAACCATAGTGCATGGTCATGGTTGGCCATGGAGACTTATAGTGGATGGCTAGGGTTAACAATATTTATCCTCGAGTTTACAATATTAATCCTAGGGTAAAATATATTAAGCTTAGGGTTTATAATAATAATATTAGGGTTTATTTTATTGGGTTTTATAATGTTATGGTTTTTTAATGGGGTTCAATATTGCGACATTAAAATGGTACAAAAATCTATCCAACGTCGCATTGTGACAAAAATTGTCTCTATACGATAATCAATCTAACAATCATTGTCATAATGTTACATTACATTGCAATTTATTCAACATCGCATTGAGACATTACAAAATAGGGTTTATAATATTCATCTTTTTACTATTGGGTTTATAATATTAGGGATTTATATTTGGTTGATAAATTATAATAGTGAGGTTTAATATTAAAGTTTATAATATTTATCTTAGGGTTTATTCTATTGGATTTTATAATGTTAAGGTTATACATAAGATTTTAATATTGTGACATCAGAATGGTACAAAAACCTATAAAATGTCGCATTGTGACAAACATTGTCATAATATGACAATAAATTTGACAATCATTGTTGCATTCTTACATTGTGTTGCAATTTATTCAACGTCGCATTGTGACATTAGAAAACTAAGGTTTAATATTAGGTTTATAATATTAGGGATTTTTAATGTTAAGTTTTTAATATTAATCCTAGGGTTTAATTTTTTTTCTTCGGTTTATAATATTAATCCATTGGGTTCAATATTTGTTGCAACGTCATATTGTGACAAACGTTGTCTCAATGTGACAATCAATCTGACAATCATTATCACAATGTTACATTGTAAATTTTTTCAGCTTCGCATTGCGATATTACAAAATTGGGGTTTAATATAAGGGTTTTTAATATAATATTAGGGTTTAATATAGGTTTTATAATAAATAATAGTGAGGTTTAATATTAGGGTTTGTTATCTTGGGTTTTATAATGGTGTGGTTTTATATTAGGGTTTAATATTATGGCATCGGAATGGTACAAAAGTATATTCAATGTCCATTGTGACAAACATTGTCTCAATACAACAATCAGTTTGAAAATCATTGTCGCAATATTACATTGCATTGCCTTTTAATCAACATCACATTGTTACATTACAAAACTGAGGTTTAATATTAGGTTTTTAATGTTAGTCTTTTTAATATTAGGTTTTTAATACTAGTCCTACGGTTTAATATTATCCCCTTGGGTATATAATCCCTTGTGTTTATAATATCAATAATCCCTTGGATTTGTAAATCCTGGGGTTTAATTTATTAAACATAGGGTTTATAATAATAATATTATGGTTTATTATATTGGGTTTTATAATGTTAGGGTTTTGTATTATGGTTTAATATAGTGAAATTGAAATGATGCAAAAATATATCTAGCATCGCATTGTGACAAACATTGTCTCAATGTGACAATCTATTTGAATATCATTTTCGCAATGTTACGTTGCATTGTGATGTTAAAAAAATTGGGTTCAATATAGTATTCCCTCGGGTTTATAATATTAATCCCTTGGGTTTATAATATCAATAATCCCTTGGGTTTTTAATATTATTAATCCCTTGGTTTTATAGTATTAATCCCTAATATGTATAATAATATATTAGGATTTATAATATTAATCATAGGTTTGATATTTTAATCATAGGGTTTATAATATTAATACTAGGGTTTATAATCCCTTGGGCTTATATTAATCCTAGCATTTAATATTAATCCCTTCGCTTTATAATCCCTTGGATTTATAATATTAGTCTTAGGGTTTATATTCCTAGGGTTTAATTTTAATCCCTTAGGTTTATAATCCCTTGGGTTTACAGTATTAATCCCAAGGGTTTATTAATCCATTAGGTTGAAAATATTAATAATCCCTTAGGTTTAAATTTTTTTGTTTTTGAATTGGTCTGAGTTCTTCAAGATTCACCTATGACTTGAGAAACCGGGACCCAGGGGCATCTAAGCCGTCAAAATCACCAAAGGGAATCTAAGTCGTCAAAATCACCCAAGGATCACACTTGGCCTAGGCCACACCAACCCTTAGCATGGCTGGATTTTTTTCCCACAGAGTTTCGAACTGATGACATTCACATCACAGAGTGACTTAACAGTACACCCCATCACTGTCTATTCTACACCCTATGGGAGTAATCCCTTAGGTTTATTAATCCCATGGTTTTATAATATTAATCCATAAGGGTTTATAATATTAATCCCTAATGGATTAATAGAAAAACCTCAATGTTTGGGTTTTACAATGTGATGGTTTATATTAGGGTTTAATATTGTGACGTTGGAATGGTACAAAAATATATCTTACATTGCATTATGACAAAAATTGTATATTATTAATTCCTTGGTTTTATAATGTTAATGCCTTGGGTTTATAATATTCAGGTTTAATATTGAGTTTATAATTTATAATATTAATATTTATAATATTAATATTACGATTTATAATATTAATCCTAGGTTTTATAATATTAATCAATATTAAAATCATTGTCGCAATGTTTATAATCCCTTGGGTTTAAAATATTAATCTTGGGGTTTATATTCATAGGGTTTAATATTAATCTTAGGGTTTAATATTAATCCCCCAGGTTTATATTTCTAATAATTCCTTGAGTTTATAATCCTCTAGGTTTATACTACTAATAATCCCTTGGGTTTATAATATTAATATTAGGGCTTATAATATTAATGTTAGGGTTTATAATTCCTTCGGTTTATAATATTTATCCTAGGGTTTATAATATTAATCCTAGGGTTTAATATTATCCCCTTGGCTTTATAACAATAAACCCTTGGGTTTACAATATTAATCTCTTGGATTTATAATATTAATAATCCCTTGGTTTTATTAATATCTTAGGTTTATAATATTAATCCTTGATATGTATAATAATATATTAGGGTTTATAATACTAATCTTAGATTTGATATATTAAACTTAGGGTTTATAATCCCTTGGGATTATAATATTACTAGGGTTTAATAATAATCCCTTGGGATTATAATATTAATCTTAGGGTTTATATTCCTATGGTTTAATATTTATCGCTTGGGTTTAATTATATTCATTTGGGTTTATTAATCCCTTAGGTTTATAATATCAATAATATCTTGGGTTTATAATATTAAGAATCACTTAGGTTTATTAATCCCTTGGATTTATAGTATTAATCCTAAGGGTTTATATATTAAACCCTTGAGTTTTTTAAATTAATCCATTGGGTTTATTAATCCCTTGGGTTTGTAATATTAACACCTTGGGTTTATTAATTCCTTGGGTTTATAATATTAATCCCTTGGGCCCCGAATGCGGGTGGTTAATTCCATGTGTACGTTGTATCTGGTTTGGAATGGCGCGTGGATTCACCACACTGCCACCAAAACTCACGCGACACTGCTATTAACTCCTCTTACCGTCCTCCGTTCACCTGCATTAATGTAGCACGTAGGCCAATACTTGCCCGCTTCTATTCCAAGGATGGCGTACTCCGGCCATTTCATTCCTGCTCTGAATCCTTTGCATTCCAGCTGCTTCCCTGTTGTTGCAGATCCCAGCTCTCAAACTAACACTAGGAGATGTTGTTCCATTGTTTTTTGTTTAGAAATTGAGCCCGGTATTCACATTTCGCAGAGCCCTCTCTGCAATCTGCGGCTTGATTTGCATACTGAGGCTTCCTCCACTCTAATAGCTCGCCCCCCATATACCCTTCAGATGCCCCTGTTCCCGAGTACTGCCACAGCTCTTGCCCATTCTGCCTCCAGTATTTCTGCTGTCCATAAGCTCCATTATTCTTGGAGGAACATGTCGTGCCTTCGCCAGCGAATGCGCTGCCAGAGAGGCAGCAGTCATGGCCAATTCTCGGGCCAGCCCTCCACGTCCATTACTGACTCTTCCTCCCCCTCTTCTGATAACTATACTGGTCACTATCTTGCAACCAAAAGTGGTCGAGGGTGAGGGTGCCTTGGGCATTTTCAATTTGAGGTGGGCTCTTCCCATATCACGGCCTCCCGTGCCAACATCCTAGCTCATTACCAAACTGCCCAACTTCGTTTTCCTTGCTCTTTGAATAGGCCTATTGTCATTGCTACCATCACTATCGAGTTCAAGGAGGAGCCACCTTGTTCAGACGCTGAGAAGACAGGTGATGATCATGAGATAAGCACTATCAACAAGCAGGGCACTCCTCAAAGTGCAGTTATGAAGAGGAAAGTTCCTAGCTGCAGTGAGAACCAGGACACAGGACATGAAGATAACTAGGGCTGCTCCAAACGAGGCTGCCTCAACGACAAAGAAGACAAGCAAGCTGAGGACGATGATATGGACGCCTATGGGTGCCCAGTTGTTCAGAATTTGCAGGTTTTTGCTTTACAGTCTTTCGGCTGGGTTTAACTCTGTGTTCTTCCTGATATTTAGTCAATCGCTTCTGAATTTTGGTCATGTGTTAATGTTCCAAGGCTGGTTTCCCCTGCGTGGGCGGCATGTTTTGGTATGTCTGGTATGTGTTAACAGTCTCTATCTAGTATGTCTGGTAAACAAACTTCATCTATTTTTTTAGTGTGAGAATGCCTCATCTATGGGAAAGTTCCGCTGAGGCCGGTGCCTCATTGTAATATTTTTGTTATATTAATAGATTTAGCCAAATTTAGAAAAAAAAAAATATTAATCCCTTGGGTTTATAATATTAATCCCTTGGGTTTATGAATCTCTTTGGTTTATTAATATTAATAATCCTTTGGGTCTATAATATTATTCCCTTGAGTTTAATATTATTCCTTTGGGTTTATAATATTAATAATCCCTTGGGTTTAATATCGATAATTCCTTAGTTTTATTAATCCCCTATGTTTATATTATTAATCCCTTGGGTTTACAAAAAACAGGTGTGGGGGAGGTTTGATAATACACCTTAATCATCAACACATCCTCAAATCCAAAGTAGGCTTGGGTAGCAGTACCAAAAATTATGTGGAACTCCTATCCTTAAAAAAAATTCTATGTTGGGTTAGTGAATTGGAAGTTAGATCACAACAAATCTTTGGGGATTCGGTAAATGTCATCCACTGATTCAATGTTGTTCAAAGATGTCAAAACCATGTGTTATTGCCTATTATAGAGGAAATTGACTTCATAAGACATAATTTTAATTATATATCTTTCTACCACGTTTACAGGGAACGCAACACTAAGGAAGATATCCTATATAAGAAGGGTGTTGGACATGATTTGGGTGTCTCGTGGGCCAAAGAATAACTAGAGGCGATGGTCCAATACTATTTACACCATCCATTTACCACTTTATAATTTTCATCATCTTGTTTATATATATATATATATATATCAATGATGTTTTTGTTATGTCTCTTTATATTATCATAGTAGATCATACAAATTTTTGTTGTCACTTTTTGTAACCTCTATCTATCTTGTAGACTTCATATATTTATATTTGTTTTGGGTTTTGGACTTGTTTTGGATTTCTATGCCTCAGGTGGATGATTATGATTTACTTAGTGACAGATCAAAGGGTTGTTTTCTCAATATGGAGAAGCCCACTTTTGGTTTTATGGATCTTTGAGATCAACAACAAAAATGATTTTACATGTGCATATGTAACATTTTATCCTATGAATAAAATGTTACACTTTTTCCTCAAAAACAAAAAATCCTTGGGTTTACAATATTAATTATTATTATTATTATTATTATTATTATCAGAGATAAGCTTCGGTTTTCAGGATATGGAGCCGACAGGAGATATTTCGACGTGGATGAGAGCTCGAACCCTTTGACCTGTGGGTGACCTAGAAATGGAAGGTTTTGGGCTTCCTAGTTCTCTGTGTTCCTCCTAACCCTCAACGCTTCCACCTCATGAGATGTAACCTCTCAGCCCTTTGTTGAACTACTGACAGGCTGGGATCAGGCGCCTACCTCGCCCGGCCGCCCCCCCCCCCCCCCCGCCCCCTGTGAAGACGGGGAGAACCAGGTGTGTGAATGATTACACAGTCGTCTGTGTGTCCCTCGGGGAGGGAATCCATATGGCTGACGTGTTGGGTAGAGTGGATAAGGTATTGGTTGGAAGGGTCTTCGGAAGGAACTATAGTGCTAAAATACTCTGGCAATGGGTCTCAGAAATATGGGGCAGCTCGCTGCAAGATATCCCAACCATATACACTCTTACAAAGGGATGGTTTGCTCTCTAGTTCACCTCAAAGGATCCCAAAGAACGTGTCTTGTCTCAGTTTTGGCATATTGAGCTCGCTCCTCTCCTCCTTAAGAGATGGAGCCCTCTATTTGACCCTAAACAAGAGCATCTTGGGGCTAGTGCCATTTGGGTTCATATTCCTGGACTCCCCTTACATATCTGGAAGGAGGAAATATTTTCCAGCATCGGGCACATTCTGGGGACCTATCTGGACCACGATCACTCATACCTTGAGACAAGAAAGATGGAATTTTCCTACATACTCGTACATTTGGACACCCGTCAGGGGCTGGAAGAGACATTAAAAATTCACTTGAGGAACAAGACTTAGGTACAGATCCTGGACTATGAAGGAGTACCCTTCAGGTGTAGACGATGCCACAAGGTTGGTCACATATTCAAAGACTGTCCATTTATCACTACTGCTACTATAACCTCTCCATCATCCGACATTCGGAACATACAGGAACCAATTACATTCTCTCTGAACAGGCCGCCTCAATTTTTGGGCTTCCTCACGACACCTTTGGACGCTCCATCCTCGGGGATTTTCAAAGCATATGTTGCTCATGTTTCAACCAGGATCACTCGATCTATGACTGTGACTACATCTTCTGGGCACCCTCCAGAATCTGGTACCTCTACTCCTCCCCCTCTTACTTTTTCATCCTTATTGTCTTTTCCTGAATTGCATAATTTTCTTGCTTCTCACTAGCCTGAAATTCATGTGTCATCTATTGTTTTCTCTACTATCACCTCCCCTCTGTTTTTCTCTTCCACTCCCCCTACCATCCCTCTGCCCCCTACCTCCCCTCCCACCATGGAGGCAGATTCATCTAACACTACATCCATCCACTCCTATAACCTCCATCCTCGAACCTCTCCACCTGCTGGCCTGGGTTTTTCACACAATCTATCACACATCCCTGCTAGACTCCCCAGAGGCCGACACTCTAAAATATCCAAGGTCATTTTTCAAGCTAGCTTGGATGTTGCGATTGGCAAAAAAATCTCCATTAAAGGGGTCCTTAGAGAAATACACTCCCCCGTGCTAGTTACCAAATGAAATGCATCTCTTTCAATTGTAAGGGGTGGCTAGCCCTACAAATCACCTTGCTCTCTAGTGCCTTTATGAATCTGTCACAGTGGACATACTACTCCTTCAAGAGACCCTTGCACCATATGAGTCAGCTATTGCCACTCTCTCTTCCCTCTTTCCCTCCTGGACCTTTCATGCCCTGGATGCCTATGGGAGATCAGGTGGACTTACTCTGGGCATTAACCCCAAGACCATTCGACTTGTTAACTGCTGGGGTCAGGAAGGCACCCTATTGTTGATGTCTTCTCTGAAGAACTTGGTATGATGCTTAGGATCATTGATGTGTATGGCCCCTGCCAACACTGTCAGAACTTTTGGTTGGAAATTTTACAATATACTCTCCTTCATGTTGATAACATAATATTAGTCAAAGATCTAAATTTCTCACTTTGTCTTACTGAATCCTAGGGAACTAATGCTCAAATGGACCCACTCACTGATTTCTTCAGGCATCAGGCCACTCTTCATAATTTGGTGGATCCCATTATCGACTCCCCCTCTCCGACTTGGGCACAATCAGCGTAGTGGTGATGCTGTGTTTACCCATAGAATTGATAGATTCCTCATCAAGGAGGAAATTATTCAGCATTTGGTCTCCTATAGGCAGTGGGTCAGATCGGGGGGAATATCTGATCACTCCCCCATCTGCCTTGAGATCTCTGGTGCATCCTAAAAACCAGCCTCACCTTTCAAGTTCTGCTCTGTTTGGCTACAGGATGAGGATTACACTAGTAAGGTTAACCAAGCCTGGAGAAATGCTCAGCCTCCAATTGAGCATACGGTCTCCTCACACTTTACATACAAACTACATCTTATTAATAGGATGACCATTGAATGGGAAAAATAAAAGAGGAAATAGAATGAGCATGGCCTCATCAAGATTGAGAAGGAGATTGAAACACTTGAGGAACCTATTAATGGGGGTTTCACATTAGCATCTGCAAAATAAGATCTAATTAAATTGGAAAGGGAGCACTTTAAAATTCTTAAGGACAGAATGTGGAGACTAAAAATCCATGCCATTTGGATTAAAGCAAGGGATGAAAAAAACAAATGTTTTCAACAATTAGCCAAAGGTAGGAAGGCCATTAATACCATTTGGGAGCTTGAATATGAGGATGTCTCATCTGCCTCTACCTTTGAACAACTTGCAAACATGGGTACCATACATTTCAGAAACCTCTACAAGGCACCACAACATATCTCACTAGCGGAAAAAATCAAGGTCACCAGCATCTTTCCTAGATATGTGGACCATGACACTATTGAGGAACTCTATGAACCGGTTTGTATGGGAGACTAGAGGCTATTCTCACGTGTTTTAAGAAGTACAAGAGACTAGGACCTGATGGATGGTCGGTTGAATTCTACCTTGCCTTCTTTGATCTACTAGGACATGAATTATTGGAGGTTGTGGAGGAGACAAGGAAAATTTGGTGCATATCTGATGCTTTTAACTCCACCTTCATCGCTGTCATCCCCAAGACCGACCACCCCTCCTCTTTTAAGGACTTTCACCTGATCTCTTTGTGAAATTGTATTTACAGAATCATGGAAAAAATCATTGCCAACAGACTCAAGCCTATTATATCAAATCACATCTCCCCTAAACAATTTTCTTTCCTAGATAATAGACAGATACATGAAGCAATTGGGATTCACAGGAGGGACTACACTCTATGCACACTAAGAAGATAAAAGGTATGATTTTAAATATTGACCTTGAAAAATATTTTTTATCACACTAGTTGGCTCTATATTCGCATCCTACTTACTCACCTCGGTTTCCCTAACCCGGTGATCAAATGGATTATGTGTTGTATCAACTCAGTCACATATAGTGTCCTCATAAATGGGGTTGTCGCCAACTTCTTCCATGCAAAGAGAGGTCTCAGACAGGTTTTTCCTTTATCCCCACTCCTCTTCCTTCTTGTCATGGAAGGACTGAGAAGATGTCTGATTGAGGGGCATCAATATTACTGAAAAATTTATATTGACTCATTTATTATTCATGGATCACATTATAATATTCATGTATGGATCCCTTGGCGATTCAATTGTGGTTAACTATGTACTAAAATTATTTTTCAAAGCCACTGGTATGTCTTGTAATAACAACAAATCCACGATCTCCGGTCATGGTTGTTACCCACTTGAGTCCTACTTTGTGCAGCAGTGGTTTCCTTTTAACCTGGTCAGATTTGAAGACGGCCTAAAATACATGGGATTTCATCTCAAGCCTGCCAACTACAAAACAACAGACTGGACATGGCTGATTGGAAAGATTGACAAAAGGCTAAATTCTTGGTACCATAGGTGGCTCTCCCAGGATGGTAGACTAGTACTTATCAAATCAGTATTAGAGGCCATCCCGATTTATTGGATGTCCTTAGACTGGATACCAAATGACATTCTCAATAGGATACAAAGAATCTGTCAAAGATTTCTATGGAATGGTGTTAAGGAAGGTCATACCTTTGCATGGAACAAGTGGGCACTCATCACCCTTCTAAAAAGATGGGGAGGTTGGGGCATTAAATAACTTCATACCATTGCAAAGGCTCTGGCTTCAAAGTTGGGATGGAAGATCTTCACTAAACATGATTTTTGGACCAGGGTTGTCACACATAAGTATATTCACCCACTCCAACCACTTGATTGGATCATAAATGGCCCATGGTACAGGTCCAACATCTCTACAATTTGGAGGGTCATCCTTAATTCTATAGAACACATAATAAATGGACTTGCCTGGAAGGTGGGCTCTGGTAGACAGGTTCTCATTAGCAGTGAGACATGGTCTACATGTGGGAATACTCATATCCTCCCTCCTGAACTTATCAGAGACTTGAACCATTCCGGTATTCATACTCTACACCAAGTGGTAGATATGGATAATACAAATATTTTCTCACAAGTTTGGCTGACTCTCTTTTCCTTACACATACATCCTCAATGGGAGGATGTCTAGAGTCACTACCTTGATTCACTATCAGAATCACATGTTAGAATCACTGACAGAGAGGACGAGATCATATGGGTGATCTCAAAACAAGGAAAATATTATCCTAAGGAGGGATATCTACCCATTTTGATGCTCACCGAACATTGGTACAATGTTGATGGTGGAGTTCACTTTGGAAACTCAAGTGCCTTGCAAAATCTAAAATCCTAATGTGGTGTATACTCTCAAACAAAATACCCACAGGGGCACACCTTAAACTACACTCTCACATTGGACCTACCTGATGTACATTGTGCATGATGGCAGAGGAAGACATTGATCATCTATTTCTTACCTGCCCCTTCACCCAAGCCCTCTAGACACTTATCCTTATAGCACACAATCTCAACTCAATATGGGATGGTCACTCTGTTCAATTAGCATGGGAGTTCTGGTGTCAATCTTCCAACTCCCACAAACTCCGTAATCTTCCCACATTAATATGCTGGGGGATTTGGATCGCCCACAATCGTGCTATCTTCCAAAACATACAACCTTCTTGGAACACCACTGCTGCTCACATCTCCTCTATATATCACTTGATTCCAGATGACCCTCCTCCACCCACCCTCGGGAACATCATCCCTGAGGTCATTGACTTAAATTTTCCGTGGGCATAATTTAATGGCTCTGCACAACAAGATGGTTGTGGGGGGGTATACTACTACATCTATCTGAATTTTATTACTTCAGAGTCAAAATTATCCTCGGTAGGGGCACAAACAACTATGTTGAATTATCCTGTATACTTTCCCTTCTACAATTTGCTATTACCAAACACTATAACTGACTACAAATATTTGGGGACTCTAAAATCATCATTGATTAGTTCAACCAGCATATTGCATGTCACGTGAACAAACTACAAAAAATCTTGGATGAGGTATATCAACTCAAAGCACATTTTTATTACATCTCATGTTAACATATTTATAGGGAGAGGAACAAGATTTCCAATCAGTTATCCAACGAGGCATCGCACATATTGAGGGATCAATGGGAGATCCAGGAGAAAAATTATCATCTTTTCTACCAATAATTCCATAGATCTTTTGAAGACTATCAGAGACCAAGGGCAATGGAGACATAATTTTTACATGCAGATGACACACAACACTATGTTTTTTTTGGGCTGTTTCATGGAAAAATTATTTTGTCTATGTTTTTCCTCTATGATATTTCATATATATATATATATATATATATATATATATATATATATATATATATATATATATACAGCAGTAATATCTATTAGACCTTATACTGAACAACATAATTTTTTTTAACATATCAGAGATGTAGTGAACTAAAAACAGCTACAAGCTGATATTGAATATGTTGAATGCATATACAACATGTAATTTTCATAATTATAAATGAAAGTTATGATTTTTCCGAGGGAAAAAAATTATTATTATTATCATTAATAATAATAATATATAATAATAATTTATAATATAATTATTATTATTATTATTATGATATTATTATTATTAAAAAAAATTATTCATTAATATCAATATCAATATTAACTCCATACCATTGATGCATATCGACGTTTATCAACAGCATTGACTAATGTGGCTATGAATGTGATTGATATATGCCTATCGGTGATTTATCAATACAGTTGTGATAGTGTTATAGCAAATGAAATAATCATCTACATCAACAACATGCCTTGAAAATTAATGTAAACACAAGACATGTTGTAGAATGAACCATAAAAAGTGGTTTTTATACCTCAACAATTCCTCTTGAGCATCAAGTAGAACTAAGGTTGTACCAATTACGTTACATATTACCTTGACCAACCTTTGGTTATGAATTTGACCACAATCATTTATTCTCATGCACATATGACTTAAGAGTAGCCCCACTTATATTTAAATATCAGGACTTATTTTCCACATACCAGAGATTGGTTGTAAGTAAACAAGTTTCGAACTTTCACCTCCAATATGGAACTTTCTACCCTCTCTATGTTTTTTTAATCGTTCATATGAAGATGATTCTAGTAGAAAATTATATTTAGGGTGTGGGGCATTTCAGCATGGAGAATAATGGTGGTGCTACATAATTACTTGTATGAGTTAAATCTCTAACAAAATTTTAACAAATACATTAGATTATGAATTACTTGTGCCATCACTAAATATGAAATCAAGGTCGAGGGATTGCACACTTCTTTAGACATTCCAGATGCCTTGGGAGTCAGTATCCATGGATTTTATGGATTTTATGTTGGGTTTACCCTCAACCAAGCATGGTAATGATTGCATTTTTATGTCTGTTGATCGATTCTCTAAGATGGAAATTTTGAAACCCTATAATAAGAGTTTCATAACATAGGTCAACTACTAATAAGCTCTTTTTTCAAGCATATGTTCAACTAGGGTTGTTAAAAACCATTGTTTATGCTAGGAATAACAAATATTTAAGTACTTTTTGTTTCATACTTACGCATGATGAACACCAAACTTACCAAATTAACTTCCTTCCATTCATAGCCTGATGGAAAAACATAGATAGTAAAAGCGATGATGGTGTACAATTCCAAGCATTTGTGTATGTATAGGATGAAAGAATTTCTTATGCTCATTAGCCGCGTCCCTTTTCAAATGGCTCAATCATTGACCCTAATTGATGTGAGAGTGAATTATTTAGTGTGGCTAACAAATTATAATGTTCTTAGTTGGCCTGCAAGTAGAAAAGTGTTTATTAAATGGTATTTATATCTTATTATAGTACCTTAGAGTTATTGTACTTTGTTGTAATTATAATTAATTTGGCATTAAAATCTAAGTATTTGTTTCAAAAAAATATCTAATATGGTGTTTAAGTGTTTGTTTCACAAAAATATATAAGATGGTGTTTAAGTGTTTGTTTCACAAAAATATTTATGATTGTGCCAAAGTAAATTTGATTCCAACGGTCCAATGCATAGCTTTGATATTTTCCATGAAGGTTGTGAGAGGGGCGAGACCTTAAAATGTTTTATCGTGGAAATTCATGGTTTTGTTTTTTTTGACCTAAATGATTAAAAAACTTATTTAATATTTTTTAAAATAAAAATGGATATATTCTTTATTAGAATGAATTTGGGGTTGAATTATACAAAACAATCATACAAAATTTATAAAAGAAAAAATAGCATGATCTACAAAATATATCTAAAAGTATTTCTACTATTTATTATCTAAATTAGCTTTAGATATCTAAAGATGCCACTTTTATTTATATTTTATTTTACAAATTATTTTGACAAAAATAAAAACTTACAAACCTTGATCATCTTTAGAAATTGAAAGAGAATATTCCTAATGAGGGCTTCATTCTTGTTATAGACCTTGGATTTCTGTATGCCAATAAATTATTTTTTTTAGTTGAATCATGTTGCATTATTTATTCTTCCCAATATGGCATACATTATAGGCAACAATATCACATAGAAAAAATTGTTGGTGGTGGTGGGGAATGAGGGGGTTTGAGGGGCAACGGAGTTGGGGGGTTGGCAGGGATCCATTAACTAATTTATTTCCATAGCTATAAATCTTTACATTTCCAGTTTTCCTAACTTTTCATGCATCCCATTCATTCATTATTTCATTTCTTCCATCATCTGTAAATTATTTTCCATACAAATATCGAACTACATTTTCTTCTTCATTGATAATACTTAAGAATTGATTCCTATAATTTACCTTTGAATAGTTTGTGATTCTAGACTAATTATTCTCTCCCTTTCTCTTTTCCACCCTTCATATTTTTAGAAATATAACAAAAGGAAATCTTGCATCCCCCCTACATGTCTCTTACATTGTTTGGATCCCCCAAAAAGATCCAAATGTTCATAGATGACACATTTTTCAAAATGGATAATGTCATATAGGTTATTCAATTATTCCAACCAATTCCCAAAATACAAAGTCGAGAACAAACTTGAACAAAAGTATTATTGTGATCTCCCATAATTAGATTCCAAGAGTTAGGGTGTGGCATAATACAAACTGAAATAGTTATAAACTTGATCCATGTGGATATCGGTGTCTGCCCACTTATTCCACTGGATCAAAACACGATTTTTTTATTTTTGTAGTGTTTTCTATAGTTTTTAGGTCTTGAACTTTTGGAGTTGTTTTGAGGCCATAAATGGATTTTTTTGGAAAAGGAAGTAAGGGCAGCCATAGACTATCATTAGTAGTCAAAAAATGTACTTCTCAGATAGACCTTTCCAACAGGCTATCATGCACACCAAACAAAGATTGTATGCCAAAGTTACGACACTCAGAATTTGATGTTCCAACTTACCCCATTGAGGCCCAAAATTCTTTAGTGTTTCATCTCCTAGGGTTAGGTTTTTAGATGTTTAGGGTTTCTCAATACTTCATGATAAACATTTCTTTGAGCTTCATTGTAACACGGTTCAACAAAGGCATGTAACCATCACATCTCTTCTCAGAGATACGCTAAAACCATTTTATATTTTTTTTTTCTTCTTTCATTTATATCATTCCAGCATTTTCCATTTATTAATATAATTCAAGTTTCATTATTTCACTATGTTTTGGTTATAAATTAGTATCTCATTTCGTTCCCTTCATAATCTTGGATCAGTGGTATTAGAGAGATCTCCTCTTTATCCATTTTTTTGTGCATGTCCCCAATGAGGTCGAGATATAAGGAGTTAGTACTCAAATTTCTTGATCCCTTGCAAGATTGTCCTCACTAAACCTCACAGACTCCCGTGGTGGGAGAAAAGAAAGATGACAGAGTAGAAGATCCTACTAAACTATTGCTTGAAGAAGCCCTCAAGCAACAAAGTAATGAGATGATGGATAATTTTTCCCATATCCTTCGACTAATGTAAATAGGTGACGCATCTTCATGAAGCCGTCAATTTGGAGGTGTTTTCCCATTTAAGGCAGAAGTTAATTTTTATATGCATATACTTGAAGGGTAGAAGATTCTATAGAAAAATGGTCAAATATGATAGAAGAGTATTTTTTGTTCCACAATTTTTTGATAATTAAAAGATTACCTTTGCACTCCTTAAGGTCTCCCCCCATGTCAAAGATTGGTGGGAAACTTACTGTGAGCAAAGGGCCACATAGGATTATATACTATTTTCAAACGCACCCACTTGGAACTCTTTCAAGGTGTTGTTAAGGAATAATATTACCTTGTTGGAATTTGTTATCATTTTGTAATTTAAAATATTGGCAGAATAAACACAAATTACAACATCAAATCCACTTTGGAAGCTGGGATCTAGCCCTGCCATATTCAGAGAGGGATCTCTATTTAGGATTTAACTTTGTTGTAAATAGGTATTAGGCTAGTTATGCATGTACTCAATTTTTTGTTTGATTTGGTTGATTAAATATTTATATTCCCATTGGGAAATGGAGTCAAAACATAAAACTGGATTTTGCATCAATTTTTAAAAGAGGTATAGCAGGGCAAGCTAGGTTGCATTCACTGGATTATTTTAGATTTTTAAATGAATAATGGATATTGCATAAAAGTGAATTTTAGTTGAGATTGAAAATAAATTAAGTATTTTTCAATATGACTTCAAGTGGAAAACATTTAAATTGTAAAAGAAGCCATAATAAGGTGTTTTGAATAACATTTCCTATTCATCACACTTTCTATTTTACAATTAAGAATTATGATAAATAGAGGAAAGGAAAAACAATAGAAAACACAGAAACAATAGAAACACTTCACCAGTAATTTCACCACATGAATTCTGAAAGTCTTTGTATTATTGATGCTCTAGCAAAACTTGGAATTTAAAATTGTGTAGTAGGCAAAATATGTTCAGAAATCAACCTCGAATACTTCGAACAATGAAGTATTTATACTAAAATATTGAAAAATTGATTACAATCAATGTGTCTCAACAGACAATGCATTATTAGCCTAAGTCGAACAATAAACTCTAACTGTCACAAAACATAGGCTCAATGTGGGTGATCTGGCATGCTGGCACTGCTTTCAAGGAATCAATTGCTGAGTAGGCCTATTTGTAGGTTGTGTTGGCTGTAATGCTAGCTGATGTGATGTCTTATGTGTTGGCTGCAACTAAATGTTCTTTTTCACTTTTCACTACGAAATCTCACTTAACTTATCCCATCGATCTTCATCTGGGATAGTTAACTTAAAGACCTTTTTGTAGATTTCATCCTCTTTGGTATACTTAGAAAAAGTAGGTTTTACCACAAAGATGAGGTTTACCTCTTGCTGGATGAAAAGGCCATGACTTAATGCCTCCAAGAATGCTTTCCCTGTCATAATGCCTTTGATATTTGAAAATTTAGTTGTGCCTTTGGAAATCTCATTAAACTTCTTCACATAATCCTGTATCTTCATCAGTTTGTAATTTATTACAAATAGAGAAGGAATACCGTTCTGAGTTAAGGGTTCAATCCTGCTGAAAATTCTATTTACAACTATCTCTAATTTGTGGCATTTCTCTTCCAGCTACAGAATCAGGTTATTCTTAGTAAGAACCTTCTTCACCTCTAAAATTTTCTCTGTCCTGTCATCAAATCGCAAGTCATCCAGTTAATATATTTTCTTGGAGTTTAGGAACTTGATGATGTTGTTGGTAGTAGTTGGAATGTCTCCAAGCTCCCCCTTGATGGTTTTGATGGCATCATTGGCTTTCTCTATCAACTCTTTCTTCTCAAATACAATCTATATACAGGGCCAAATTTCATTAATGGAATCAATGATATCTGTCCAAATTATCTCTTTGACTTGGCCGAAGGTATTTCCAATGGATGATTCTTTTTTATACTTTTTCAACCCTTATATTAGCTTTTGTGTTCTTTGTGCTTTAGCTGCATGTGAGCTATCACTTCTAGACTTCTGATCCTGCAACAATTTAACTTGATCCTGGAGCTTCTTTATTTATTCTGTCTGGATTGAAATATTTTGCACTACCTTTGTTAGTTATTCTACTCCATATGTTATACTTGTTGTATGAGGTGTGGTTGTGGGAATGGTTGTAAGGGGTACAACCTCTAAAGGGACCAATGAAAGCTTAACAACCTGCTCTTTTTCTTTTATCATATTCTCCATCTCTGATTCCATCTGTCTTAACTAAGCATTCTGCTCCATGATGAGCTTCATCATGTTTGACTTCTGAGATTATGTTTCTTCAATTTCCTTGGTCAAAGGGTCCTCTGTAGCTGGAATTTTTATTTTCTTCCTTAATGCTAGTATGTCAACATTTTCTTCTTTATTACCTCTTTTGTAGCTTTGATGTTGGAAGGATCATATGAAACTCTGACCACTAAGTATTCCAAAGACTTAATCCTTGAATCCTTGGCCATAAAATACATTTTCTCAGTCTTGAGTTGTGGCTGGATGTTAGCTAAGGAAACCTGCAACTTGGACAAGCTCATAGCAGTATTAATGAGTGTGGATGAAATAATTTCACCTGTTTTCTTGTGCATATTGATGCAACAATGCTGCAACTTTACATAAACCACGTACCTGTGGGTTATGGCCCACAAAATTTTCCACTATGCATGGTGTATTGCATTACTCAAAACCACGACAATGTCGCAATATCGCATATTTAGGCTCATCGCAATTTCGGCACCTAAAAAATATCACAGATCGCAAACTTTAGCCTCATCGCGCATCACACTTTTAGCTCATCGCAATTTTGCATCGCAACACCAAACCAAGGTGCTTCGCAAATACAACAGTCCTTGGACCAAATGCGATGTTGCAGTGCCATTTTTCATAGCCGACTACTATATGTGATGACTGTTAGTATGGCGGAATGCGATATAATATGGTCTACCCATCTCTCGCTTTGTTTCTACGACTTGATCATGACCATCCATCTTCCACTCTATTCCTGCATCATGATCTCAATCCCACTAGGTAGCTCTGACATTGTCTATCGATGGAATCGCGTCTTCAATAAACTCATGTTCTGTCATACTTTGATTTACAATGAAGTTCATAGGAACTTCGCTCACCATTCATATTCACACAACTTACCAATTAATAGAAAATAATATGTATCTACACTGAGAAATTGAAATTAAATAACACACACAGATACTACAGGATCCATAACATTCCCAGATACATAAAAAAGTACACGGATTCCATTATTTTTGAGCTCGAATTATAGGCTAAGGAAATTATGAGCCTGAATCACACATTCGCCCTGAGGTTACATTCTGCGGGCCTGCCTCATACAACATAGTCTTCGCACTTTAAAGAGATGAAAAAATATTGGATCATCTAGGATCCACGATTTCCTCCCAGAAATCGCTTAACTAATCCCTAGAATCACTCATTTTAATTACATGGAAGATTTAGAAAACAAATTGAAATCTTCTAGATGCATCGATTTCACCTTTGAGGAAATAATTTTATCATTGAAGCTAAATTTCATGGAAATTATCCCCCTTTTCAAATGTTTGTCCATGTCTCTCCTTCCATAGCTTTTAATTTAAATTTTGATTAAGGGTGGTCTGATGCTCTTGCATCAGAATCCCGAGGTACAAAAATTTTATGACCTCTTGGTCATATGCCTTCTTCATATTTGTAACAATTATGCTACTTGTTATCAATGCCAAGTCATATTATTGGTATCATTTTATTTCTCTTAGAAATTCTACCCACACTTTCTATGGAATTCCCTTCTTGATATTTTTGTAACACCACTCGTGAGTTGCAAAAAAACCTTTTCAGTAGGAAGCATCCTCCTTGCTACATGATACCTCACTAAGCTTCTCTCGTCTGAGCTCAGTCTTTTGACATCTCTCGTATGAGCACTCCTTGCTCTAGGTTACTAAAAATATTCTCACCTTCCTCTAGTACTACCTACACAAAAATAAAAAGTCCACGTGCTTACCAATCCTCAACATATTTGTGCCTCCTTCCATTGCACACAGAATCTTCTTCTACTCTGATACCACTTGATGCATCAAGGTTGTAAATTTACATAAATCGCAGACCTGTGGGTTATGGCACACAAAATTTTCCACTACGCACGGTGGATCACAATACTCAAAACCAAGACAATGTCGCAATATCGTATATTTAGGCTCATCGCAATTTCGTCACCCAAACAATATCACAGATTGCAAAATTTAGCCTCATCGTGCATCGCACATTTTAGCTCATCGCAATTTCACATTGCATCACCAAACCAAGGTGCATCGCAAATACAAGAGTCCTTGGACCAAATGCGATGTTGTGATGCCAGTTGTAATAGCTGACTGTGATATGTGATGACCATTATTATGGCTGAATGCGATATAATCCAGTCTTCCCATCTCTCGCTTCGTTTCTGTGACTTGATCACAACCGTCCATCTTCCACTGTGTTCCTGCAACACGATCTCAATCTCACTAGGTAGCGCTGACATTGTCTATCGATGGAATCGCATCTTCAATAAACTCATGTTCTGCCATACTTTGATTTACAACAAATTTAAAAGGAACTTCGTTCACCATTCATATTCACACAACTTACCAATTAACAGAAAATAATATGTATATACATTGAGAAATTGAAATTAAATAACACACACATATACTACAAGATCCAAAACATTACTGGATACATAAAAAAATACACAGATTCCATTATTGTCGAGCTTGAGTTACAGGCTAAGGCCACTATGGGCCTAAATCACACATTCGCCCTGAGATTACATTCTGTGGGCCTGCCTCATACAGCATAGTCTTTGTACTTTAAAGAGATGACAAAAGAGTGGATCATCTAGGATCCATGATTTCCTTAGAAGAAGACTGATTTCTAGATGTACAAACAGTTCAATGAATTGTTTGTATGAATATTCTTTTACTTCCTTCATCACTATTGTAGTCTAGAAGATGACAGATTGTTGATTTCCATCATCATCCAATTTCTGCATTGCAAACTTGAACCTATCTCCCTGAAAAACAAAAACATATATAGTAAGATAGAGGCATATTTAAACACCTCTTCTATTTGAAATCTGACAAACTAGTCATGGATGGCATCTGCTAGGAATTGGCTAAAATTGAATAGGATGGAAGGCTTAGAATATGAAGAGAATATAGAAAGAAATCCTACAATTGCCTCATCTACCCATTTATCTGAGTAATATCCAAGTAGGTAGGGGATAACTGTAATGATTTTCTTGGCTCTATTAGGGAAAATGGAGGATGAATAGGGAGGGTTTTTCTTGGGTAGTTAGGAATCTTCAGCCAGAAAAATCTCAAGGGTTTTAGCCCTTTTTTCAAAATCCATCTTCTGATACAGTTCACTGAGTGCTTCTTGTGATAAAGGGTTTGAATTTTTTTTGATAGGGGCCTACATCATTTGGTCTATGGATTGGGCAGTTATGGTAAATAAAATATCTCCTGTAGGAGAAATTATAGCTCTCTGGTTGGATACATAACAAGCTTGACACTTTCTGATGAATTCAGGGGCACTGTGGGTATGGGGAAAAATATAATGGGGTAAATTAGACTCCCACATTCCAATATCATCAGACTTTTCAATGTACTTGTCTTCTAGCTAGCAGTACATTTCAAACAACTCGAATTCATAGAGGGTTTCTTGGATTTTATAATCTATGTCTGCCAAAGGTATGTTATCAAGGTTAATAGGGGGATGGAGAAATGGATTTACAGGCTCCTCATGTCTCTTCTTCATAGGAGGCATGGTTGGATTTGGTTTTATGGTAAATGAGGGTTCTGAGAGAAAAATGATCGTCGAGGCTGTGTAAAACTTTGGGACTAGGAAGAACATGCGACAATTGCAGAGAATGCTTTGATAATGATCAAACTATTTGTTCTGAAGTTCTATAAATCTACAACAAATATGCACAAAGCAGAGAAAATGGCAAGGTAAAGGATTAAAATTTTATTAGGCGTGGATTTATACACAGATTGATTAATTTCCCGTTGATTGTAGCATGGGTCCATTGGATTAACGATCATTGTGAATTAAATTCATCAACGATTGATTCTATACGGGAAGGCATTTAATTGGCAACGACAATGGTCAAGTTGCATGAGATGACAGCCGCTCAACGAGCGGATTGGTGGTTTTTGGTGTGCTAGAGAAACAACTTTTCGAAGGGGGTCTAAAGTGGTAAGTTGTTTGAGTGGGGGGGATGTGAAAGATGGGAAGGCACCACGTTAGCATGGGTTCGAAAAGAAAAACATATTTTTTCGGTCCTCACCCTCCCCCCCCCCCAACAGTAAAGATCAGATGGAGAGGGGGGGCTGAAAAGGGATCAGGGTCGTTAGATGAGAGAGCGGAAGATCGGATGGGCGAACAAATGGTGGTAATTTTATGTGATGTGATGCGACAATTTTTCGAGTAGCGGGGGGTTTAATAATGATAAAAACTTTGTATATAGGATTATATGCCCAAACTTGATATTCATGCGCCCAACCCTTTTAGACTTAGGATAAAAACTTTTACCCCTTTTTCATTTTCATGTGCATGAAATAACTTTGAAAATTTCAAACTTAGGATAAAATTTTGATGCTTTTCAAAGCTATAATGGAACTTCTACCTACTCTTTCATTTTCATCTCTTTTTCTAAGCTAACATTTTTTCATCTTCTTTCCTTAGGGTGCATTTAAGCTAGCAAACCCACATATCCTTACTTTCTTTTTTAATATAACCTACTCTATCACTTATTTCTCCTATTTATTCAGATTAGATTGTTGAATCAATCTAATTTTCTACCTAACTACTGATTTTCCAAGATTAAACTGTTTGGCAAATCTTTATTCACTAACCTAATTTAACATGAAATTTAAAATTGCTCCATCATGATTAAGCTATATGATTGGAACAAAAATATAGTCATTGTGGCATTTTAAGACAAGCTACACACAATCTTATTGGATTTTGACATAAAGGAAACTAATTTAAGAGTAGTGGCATTTAAATTTTCAGCACTTTCAGTATTATTTCTATTTTTCTTTTGTGGGGTTTTATTCTCTTTTATTATTTTTTCAATTTTATTTCTTTTTGTCTTTTTCTTTATATTCATTTTCTTTTTGACATACCCTCTTTTGATTTTATTTTATATATACTTTTTTTGGAAATAATTTGCAAATTGAAAATTATTTACAATGTAAATTTACAAATATGAAATACTACATCACCTTGAGATCCTATAAAATATAGTACCCTAATAGTGGCTCCAGCTGGGGATGGCACTTCTCCATGTGAAGTGTCAAGAACATATGAATAGTAGCCTTGAGTATCCAATGTCTATAATGTCTGCATCTAATTTCTTTTGATGTTAAGGTACTTATGGTAGCTTGTCAATCAAGGCTTAGGGCCTTCTCTACGAGCTTCAAATCCAATCAGTAAGTTACCCAATCAAATCAATATAGACTGTGATATTTACAATGATGTAAGAACTTTTTTTATGCTAATAAAGTAGTGCTTTAGCATCCTGCCATTGACAGGATCACCAGGTAACTTTTCTCCATCTAGGCCCTTGAGGAAGAATGCATTGTTTCCCCTTAAAGAATAAATGATGTATGGCCCTTTCCAAAGGTTATCAAATTTACCATGTTTACTTTTCTCTTCTCTCCTGGAATCCCACCTTAGAACTTTGCCTCCAATGTTGAAGTCATCTGCTTTAGTCCTTCCATCAAAAATATTTTTGACATTTTCCTGAATTACTTGAGTTTTGTTATAGACCTCCTCCCTTGACTGCTACAATTGAATGGTTTTATTGATTCTTCTTTGTATGTCATTTGGCTCAACCTGTAATTCTTGAATTATCTTCATCACCGGTACTCCTAAAGATCATGGAAACATATCATTGATTCCATAAACCAATTGGTATGGTGACATACCAGTTGACTTCTTTGTAGTAAGTTCGTTAGCCCAAAGTGCATTAACCAATTTTTTGTGCCAAGACTTCTTGTTGTCCTCCAACAAGTTTTTAATGATATTTACCATACTATTATTTGAGGATTTAGCCAACCCATTACCCTGAGGGTAATAAGCTGTTGAATGTGCCAAAGCAATGTGGTATTTATTATAGAATTCAATCTTTTTCTTAGATTTAAAATTTGTTGCATTGCCACTAATAAGTTTTCTAGGATAGCCAAACATAGAAAGGATATTGGTCTCAAGAAATTTAATAATGACAACATCAGTAGCAGATCTGGAAGTGGTGGCTTCTATCCATTTAGTAAAGTAATCTGTGGTTGTGAGAATCCACTTATGTTGGGCAGAGGAAGGAGGATGAATTTCACCGATGAAATCTAGTCCCCACTGTTGGAAAGGGCTCTCAACCAAAATAGGTTTTAATGGCAGGGGTAAAAGCTTTATTTTTCCTTCAAAAATATGGCATTTATGGCATGAAGTTACTTTCTTATGAATGTCAGGGAAAAGGGTAGGCCAGTAAAAGCTAGCCCTGAGGATTTTGTTGGCAGTGGTTTTCCAGTAGAGGTGTCCACCACAATCACCTTCATGGAACTCTTGCATGATCCTTTCTGCATCATCCTTTAACAAGCACTTAAGTAAAATACCACTGGCATCTTTCCAATATAAAATATTTTCTATGATGAAAAACTTAACTTCTTTTAATTTTAGAAATCTTTCTTTTGCTTTTGTTAGACCAGGAGGAGCATTTAAATTGAATAAAACATACAACAAGTCTACATACCAAGGTGAGTTCAAAAATGCTTCATCGATTTGTGGAGTCGTAGGTTCCTCTTGATCATCCAGTGCAACAACAAAGTTGATGTCTAATGCATGGAAATTAGACTCTGGCATTGGTTTGGCCACTCCTTGTCCTTTGATCAACTTGGTAGGTTTTATTTCTAAGTCAAACTCAAGGATGATAGCAATTCATTTTCTTGATTTTCCATCAGGTCCATTCTGTGTCAAAATATCCTTGACAACTGAACTAGGTACATATGCAATAATATGAGAATGAAAAATATATACTCTAAATTATTTTATTGCTTTAACCAATGAACAGGCCTGTTTTTCCATAATATTATATTTCAAAGATGCATCTCTTCAAGCCTTACTATAAAATGCAATAGGTTTTTCAAATTATTCATCATTTTTCTGCAACAAAACAGCTGCAACAATGTGTTCAGATGCAAAAGAAAAGATAATAAAATCTTTGGTAAAATATGGACTAATCAACACTGGTGATTTTATCAATGTATGTTTAACTAATTCAAAGGATTGTCTAGCCTCAATACTCCATCTAATTTCTAAATCCTTTTTAAGCATTTTTTTATATTTCTAAGAAGCTCTGCAAGGTTAGGAATGAATATCCTTACGAAATTAATCTTGCTAATAAAATATTGAAGCTCTTTGATGTTTCTAGGGTGACTAATTTTTAATATAGCTTCAATTCTACTGGGATCAATCCTAATACCATCCTTTGAAATAATATGACCCAGAAGTCTACCTTCCTCAAGGCCAAACAATTTTTTCTTAGGATTTAATGAGATACCAAACCTTCTACACTTTTCAAACACTCTTCTTAGATGCCTTAAATGTTCCTCATCAGTATTTGAATAGATAGTAATTTCATCAAGATAAATCACAATAAAATGGCCAATCTCATTGCTGAGCCCTGGTATTGCACCAAGAGTGTTGCAACTCCCAGGGGTTGCCCTACTTTACTTTATCAACCCAGGGTTTGTACAAACTTCGAGGTGACAATGCTATATACAAAACATATGCAGTATGTTCATGTCATCCTCTTCTTCTCTACGAAAGGGTGCTACTATAAAGGGGTTCTTAGTGAATTCTTTCATACTGCAATGAAACTAAACGAAATTGCAGAAAGGAAATGACAGAAATGGAACTAATTTAATGTGCAGGAAGGAAATGACTGTAAGGAACTAAATTAAATCGCTGAAAATAAATTATGGGAAGGAAACTAATTTAATTTGTAGAAAAGAAATGACAGAAATGAAACTAATTCTAAACCACACTTAACTAGGCCAAACGGCTAAATGCACTCTACTTGTCCTATGATTTATCTACCATGCTCCTATCCATGCAACTAAGCTATCCATGAATCAATTCTAATTAATAAGAGTTAATTTGCAGCTTGGAGGGAAGAAAAGGGCTAAAAAAGGCTAATGGGGGGGGTTTAACACATGAAACGAGGTTTGGAATCGGAAAGAGGGGGTTAAACCCTTATAAAACTTTTTTATAGCTTGAGAAATGACTTTGGAGCAGACATAACTCAAAATTGCGATGGTGGAGTGTGATGGAGGACAAAATTTGCGATGTGCAATGTCGCAATTGCAAAATCGCAAGTTTAAATGGATAACAGTAAGAATTAACAAGAATGAACTAAAATGTGAGAAGTGCAGTTTGCGATGAGTGACGTGGCGGAGTTCGATGGAGGAAAAAATTTGCGATATGCGATGTTGCAATCACAATATCGCAAGTTTAAGGGGTTAGCGATAAGAATTAACAAGAATGAACTAGAATGTGTGAAGTGTGATTTGCGACGCGGTAAAAGTTGGTAAGTTCTATGAAGTGTGAAGTGTGACGAGTGACGTGGCAGAGTTATCGCATCGGCGGAATGAGCGGTAAGTGTTATGCGAAAAGCTAAATGATGCGATTTGTGGTTTGCAATTTCACAATATTGCAATCGCAAGAATGAGTGGTAAGTGTTTTAAAGGTAAAAGCTAAATAGTACGAAGTGCGATTTGCGATGGCATAAGAATTGCGGGATGTGATTTGCGATAGGATAAAAACTACAAGATGCGATTTCTGATAGGGATGATGTGGTGGTGAGTCTAAAATAAAAAGGGAAAAGTTATTATTTGCGATATGCGATGTCGCAATATCGCATTCGCAAGAACCATGGGTAAGTGTTTAAAGGTAAAATCTAAGAGTTGCGATTTTCGAAGTGCAATGTACGGTGGCGAGAGACTCGAGGAGCAAAGGCATAGGTCACGTTTGAATGGGTTTGAATGTTTTTTCACGTGTTTTGCATAAAAATGGTAAGGCAGTGAAAATAAGTGGGAAAAAGTGGAGATGGAGGGTGTAACAGCAATGCGCAGAGCGTAACAACAGAGATGGAAAAGAGATGGAAGACGAAGTAGGAGGTTCTGGAGAACTTCCCTTTGGGCTATGTTTCCCATACCTATTATCAACCTGCCTATTTATTCAAGAAATATAGACAATATGTTCATGAATATGCAAGCACTGATCTAATCTATTTCTAGTAAATCATAAGCGAGAAAGCATTTTTGGTCTGTGGGAAAAGGTCTACCCTCCTCAAGCTCTATTGACAAAGTTGAGAGGGGAAGGCTGACCTCACAAATTTATGGAGTTTATCACTATTCTACTACTATGTAATTAGATTAAATCTACATCAAAATACAACTCGAAGTGAACTAAAACATCAATAAAAATACCAACAAACTAGTTAAATGTTCAGAAGAAAAAATAGCTAAATGACATGAAAGAAAAGAATGGAAATAATAGAGAAGTTGAGGTACATGGGTTGGGCCCTAACCCACGAGCCCAACTCTCTGGAACTAGATCAATAAAATGGCATCTCTCTGCTCATTCCATAAAAAGAACAATTTCTTACATCTATTAGGGTCCCATGATTTGGCTGATTGGCAAGCCAAATGACAGTGTAACATCAAACCAGTCTTTAGAGCCCAAGGACCTAGCCTTCCTCGACTCAGAGAGGGCTCTCTCTATTTGTGTAAGGGATATCTGTGTGTTTTCTTATTGTGTTCTGATTTTAGGCTAGTTATGAAGTAGGTTTTTGGTTTTGGTTTTTAGGTTGTGAGGGATGAACTGATCAAAGACATAAGATAGGTAAAAATATGTCAGATCAACTGGGCTATGGGGTCAAATAGGTCAAGAAAGCTATCAGATGGTGATATAAGGTTGTTTAAGGGCCGATTTGATTCGAGGTAGAAAGGATCTTTGGGCAAAATGGAATAAAATGGACATCAAGTTTGGGAACAACAAAGGATTTCAAGCATAACTAGTTTAATAGCTGACATAAAAATGGTAGGTCAAACCATTAATCATGAGAAATGTAACTATAAGCTAATCAATACATGGAAATAAACATTAAAGCCATGCATAGAGATATATAACTCTCTAAATTTGGGAAATGGCTATTAGACTTTGGGGAAATAAACTTAAAGACAGACAAAAAACTCAAATCACTATGCCAGAATGCCTAAACACAGTACTTCAAGTTATTGGGCACTTTGAAAACAAGATTGCATAGTCTTAGACAAAGGGAAATATCATAACAAGACCTCCTTGGTTCAACAAATGACAATCTAATCAGTCAAAGAGAAATTTCATGGATGGAGCTATGGCTAGCCATGAGTAAGCAGGGCATACCGTAAATCATACTTAGCATGCATAAAACCATGAATGAAACAAGCAACAAAATCCTTAAGTTATTAAAGAGCAATTAAGAATTCTTTAATGTGACTAAGGATGAAGAAAACATGGAAGCTATGAAGAAACAGGAAATTTGAGGTGCCTCCAAGGGCATGTCTCAAATTTTTTCTCTACTGTTATATAGCAAGCAAGAAACATGGATTCATGAATGAAAACTAGGAAACAAAAAAAAGAGAGAGACACTATACCATTCTACCAAGTCATGGAATCCAACAACAATCCTCTTTCATCATCCAAGAACATCCAAGAGACTATCCAAAAGCATGAGACAAGTATTTCTTCCAAAGCTTATATGACCATATGTTGCTTCTATCATCAAGTTCAGCCTTGTTTACAATGAAAGCCTTTGGAATATATAGGCTCAAGTGAGGAAAACCTCTTAGTTCAATTTGCACTCTCATTGGCCTATCCAAAATATCTAATCTTGTCCTTGAGGCTTTGCAAAGCCCAAGGCACAAAATATCTCATAAAATATCTAAAAAATGCTAAAAGAGGGAAATAAATTGACTTTTCATAACTTCTCATGTGAAAAAATAGCTAAACGCACATGAGGAAAAAACAGTTTTTAAAGGTTCAATTTTTACAAAAATACTCAAAAATTACATCAGCAAAAGGTCCCCTGACTTCCCGGCAAATTTTGGCAGCCTTCCCGATGTCAAAACAAGGCTCATTATAGCTCGTTGGAAAGCTATGAGTGTCTACTTTCTGGATAAATTGGAATTTTCCTAATTTGATGCCTAGAAGACCTCAAAAAATAGGCCTATGTGTAAAAAACCAAAAAATAAGGTTTTCTGATAGACCGGGAAAAGTGTAGAAAAAGCGAGCATTTTTTGCCATTTCGGGGGAGCAAATGATCTTCAAATGTTTTGAAAATTTCTGAGTGTGTGCTCCTAAAATTATGGAATCCAATGATACCATTATCCTCCTTTGATGATCCCCCAAACTGAAATGGCGAAGCCCATGAGTTTTGGCCAAAAACCCAAAAATGCCAAAAAACCAAACTATGTCGAAAATCACCCAAAATTGGTGAGCATGACCCTCAAGGGTTCTCAGAAAAATTTTGTGAAGAAGAGGCCAAAATCTGAAGTCCTGATGTGTATTTCCTCACTTTTCGTGCCGGGCGCTTCCCTTTAGCCTCCTTGAGCTTTTCTTGAGCAGGCTTCAACTTGCGCCGAGAAAACTGATTTAACTTTTTATAATTCCACGTCATTCTCCTTTGAAGGTCTAAATCCCTGTTTTCCTTCTCCAATTTATTCTCCAAGTGGTCATTTACTCTCTCAAGCCATGCCTCCCTATTGTTTTCTATCTCTTGTTCGAACAATGCAGTGAGAGGGGTAGATTGGAGAAGGGCATTTTCCTCTTCTTTTTGCTTCTCAAGGGCCTTTTTAAGCCCCATGGTTCTTGGCCTCTTTCGCCTAGGCTGATCTTCGCCTTCACTTTCATCGAACTCACCCATGAGTTCTTCCAACCTTGCTTGGGCTTTGGAGGCCTCCTTCTTGTACTTGGTCGCCCATGTCTCATAAACAGCCATATGGACACTCATTTGCCTATTTTGGATTCGCAGAAATTGATTGAAATTCCTTGCCCTATGAAGATCATCCTTCAATGCATCAATTTGGATTTCTCTATGAATCAAGAGGCTTTCTAGAATTTGGGCCTCATTATCACTATCATCGCTTTGGATTTGGATGATGTCGAATGCACTCTCCTGTTCATGACTTCCTTCCTCTTTACCCTTCCCTTTGCTTTGGGTGGCTATTCTAATGCTCTTCCTCCTAGGCAAATCAATGATGGGCTTCTTTGGCAATTTTCCTTTACTTCGGAGGGCCCTTGTCACATTTGGAGTGACAACCCTAGGCACTCTCTTCTTTGTTGTCCGGGGCTTGGCCTTTTTAGGAGAAGAGGGCATGGCCCCTTTACCTTTGTCGCCTTGCTTCTCTTCTTTTTGAGTTTGTTGTTCTTCCTGAAGAGGCTACTGTTCCCGAGGAGGCTGTTGTGTATCATATTTTGGCTGCCCTTGCTCATCATTTTCATGCTACTCCTGTTTGGCACTATCATGCTGCCCCTGTTTGGCACTATCATGTTGCCCCTATTCAATCTCTTTTGGCTGCCCCTATTCATCATGATGTAGCTGTTGTGTGTCCTCATAAGGTTGTTGTTCACCC
>CM076582.1:595708026-596116891 GCA_034641835.2 Pinus albicaulis | reverse complement strand
GAAGTATTTGTATGCAGTGGAATAGGAGTAATCAATCTATGCATTAGAATAGGAGTGGAACATGAGCAATCTAACTGTCATACTTTCTTGTCCTTTGTATTTTTTGGAATTTTGTCCATTTTTGCATTTTGTCTAGTTAATTATGCCCAAATCCAATCCAATACTTGAGAAACAGTTCTTGAAACTTTTTCTTGAAATATTTTAGGCTTCATACACACGATAATTACATCTATGCTTCTTCATAGTTACCATACTTACCTTTATACTGTATTCTCATGTGCAGTGAACTTAGTAGCTACGATTAGTGAATTTTAAAACTTCTCCATAGTTGACATTTTCAATAGGACAATGGAAATGAATGGGAGGTTTCTAAACTAAGCTCTTTGTTTCCAACAATTTTTATTTTTCCAATTTTAAATTCTCTATTTTCAACAAGTTTTTCATTTTGGTAGTGTTGTTTTTGTGCATAAATAAATACTACAAAAAAAATATAATTTTCTCTCTCACAAGGACTAGCTCAGTCCAACTCCAAAGAGTAAGTCACAACAGTGTAGGGTAATCTTGATATGCCTCACTAAGGCATAATGCACTTAAATGAGTGAAGCTGAAATGTGACTCTATAAGATAGTAGTTGTGTCTGGATTAAGTCCCTCTCATGAGAGTACTATGTTTTTTTCATATCTTATCAAACTAACTCAATAGTGGTTTATAAGAATTAGAGCTAATAACCATGCATATTATCCACATGCCATTAATCCTACATGCATAACACTATAATCATATTCTCAATTATATTTAAATAACAACTGCTTCGAGCTCACGAGGTTCAGATATATGTCTAAAAAATAATCAGTATTTTCATCCATAATAACGTCTATTTATCTCTTATATTAAAATTTTACACAACATTTATCTGGCCAAGACCTCTTATTAGAACCATATGGTAATCTCACGGTTGAAATAGAAAATGGCCAACCCACTAGCTATTACTAAATTCCGACGGTTCCAAAAGTATATTCATGGATCATGTATTAATATGTCTAGAAGCCCTCACGATGTACAAAGACATGTTGGTGTACTAGATCCAAAAATAAGAACTTCTAATGGTGATGTTGCCGTGAGGAGGGAGAACTATTGGTGATATTGGGAACACTCTTCAAAGTGTACAAGCATTCTTCCTTACAGGCATATAATATGTCATCTATCCGATTTTGTGGAATGGATACGCCACAATTTTTTAGAACCTCTAGCCCATATCCTAAGTATTTGAATTGACATCCTTCATTATTTTACCCTCACTGTTGGCTTTTTTTACATGTTGGTACAAATTTGTAATACAAAATCAGTAGATTCATAATAGTGACAAATAAAAAATACAATTAGAAATTGTTTTGTGAGTTGGAGTTATCTAAACATTTTGAAGACTTAGTAACTATATTAATGGTGCCACTAGGAAAAAAAAATGAATGTGTTTTGTGCCTTACTTTATATCGATTCTCTATTGTATGCACCTATACATGAAAGTTTTACATGGTTGTTGTTGACTTTCTCTATAATTGGTCTTTAATAATTCCAAAGGAAAATTGGATATAATCTTCTTTGCATATTTTTATGGTTTAGACATTGTATACGGGGTCTGGTTCTAGATTTTTCCTTATTATGTGAAATCACGAATAGATTATTGATCAGAAGTTGGAAGCTTTCATTTTCAAGCAAGTATTTTTGATAAATTGTTGTGGATTTTTTTTACATGTTGATACATTTCTGTAATAGTGAATCTTTTTTTTTGGTAAGTTGAGCTAATCTATTAATTTCGAAAACATAATATTACATATTCTACACGCAGGGTTGGTAAGATGCGCTTAACCAATACCTGCCTTTGTGACTCTATTTTCGGGCTGCCTTTGGGTAGGGGGGTGGCCCAGAAAAAACTTGGGAACCAACTTTACATTGTCTACAGTGGCGCTGATGCATCTAAAAACTAGAGAGTAGAAAATAACAGAAAATCCCTGTGGGCCCATATGACAAAAAACAGAGTAACATTGTGTAGCTACGCAACCATTATTCATCATCATCATCTTTGTTGTTGGGATTCTCCTCTTCAATGGGACAGGCCGAAGCCTGCGCAACAACAACTTCCACGACAACTTCCACTTCAGCAGCAATTCGCGTGGGGTAGCTTGCAGTCGTGCAAAGGATGGGGGAGTTCGAGTCTACTCCGTTAGGAATCTTCGTCCAAACGCCATCGGAATCCATGATCCAGATGTCCGTATTCTCAACTTCCTACACAGGACTGGTTGGGGGAGACAATGTGCGGTGCGGAGAGGGAACTCTGGGAGAGGAGGTGGACCTCCTTGTGCCGCGACTTCCTCTTTGTGTTGATTTCCTGGAGGGTTCTTCTCGCTGCTCGGGATCATATTGATGGCATGCTGGGGTGCTGGACGAGGAGCCATCAATCGATTCAAGGCATTTATCCTCACTGTGATGGTAACAACCAGTGAGGGCCCCTCTCTGACCACCACAAATAGTGCGTTGGCATAGTCTTGGGGTCATTGTGCACCAGGGAGGGGAGGCAGGAGTGACATTGGGGCTGAAGAGGCTGCAAAGACTGGGATGCAAGTTCGCAGGATGAGGAGCCGTAAGCAAAGGGAGTCTGTGTAGCTCCACTCTGGGACTGAGGCTGTACAGCTAATTGGAAGTAGTGAGAATCCAAATCATAAGGAGGAGAGAGAAATGAAAAGGTGACCAAATAAGTGGGAAAAGGGGTAGAAGGCTAGTGGTTATATAGGTGTGAGGATGAGGTCTATAACGTTGGAAATGAGTGATCTTTGCATGGAACTGCGTGTGGAGCTCAAGAAGCTGAGCATGCGCAGTGGAGTGGGAGTGACTGCGATGTTGATTATTCATCATGGACATTAATTGTGGTATGGGCGAGGTGATGGTTAAGGTCAGGTGACGTAACGCCTTTCCACTGTGCATCATCTCTAGTTCTGCAAGGAACATACGAGGAGTTAATAGTAACTGGATCCGCCGCAGGTGAAGTATTGTGTTGGGGATTTCCGTAGTCCGTATGGGTTGAGATTTGATATCCACTCATGTTAGGCATGTCACCCGCATCCGGGGGGAGCTGGTATTTCTGAATGAGGATGAGACATTTATGTCTGAGTCCCTCCTCTTCCTCTTGCTCGAGGGTGGAATGATGCAGATCACAGTTGCTTTCCACCCTTTTGTTTGCAAGAAGGTCCACTGCAGCATTGGCTTTCCTACGCACATGACTAAAAGTGATGGCTCTGTGATTGTGAAGCAGAAGTTCCAACATCTTGAGCTTATGGGCAAGTCTTCATCTGTTGGAAACTTTTGAGGAAGTTGTGCCTTGAAGGATATGTGTAGCAGCCATAGTTATTATTTTCAAGTCTCCTTCCACCTCCAACGGGAAGTAATGGAATTATATGGCGATTTGAATGCCCTGTATCATCCCCTCCAGCTCAACAGAGTTGTTGCTATCCCATTCAATGTTCCCATAGTAAATTTTGAGTGGATCTCCACGAGGGTTCTTGATAACACCTCCGAAACCTGTTGTGCCTGGGTTGCCTTTAGATGCCCCATCAAAATTGTATTTGAAGAAGCCCCTGGAGGGGGGAGACCAAGTTTCTGGAGCTGGAGATTTACCCACACTTCTGGGAGTGATATCCATAGGAGTATTGAGACTCATTTGCCAGTTGTTCCAAATGTGACATTCCACTGCCATGATGAGTAAGTCCTCCTTACTCTAAGCATCTAAAGCCAAAGTTTTAGTGAGGTTGCTGTGAATTCTGTCCCAAATCTAATCCGGAGTAGAGACCTTATCCTTGAATATGTGAATGTTTCGTTCCTTCCAGATATTCCAAATGAGGATACCTAGAGCGATTTGCCATAATCTATTCAGCAGGTTACTGGTGTAAGGATTGTCCTGCCAATTGTTGATAGTTTGAATGATGTTTCCTCTAGCACGGTTGGACCGACGGTATAAGCCAAAATTTTTGTCCCATAGGGAGTTGGTAGTGGGACATTGGTCCAACAGGTGGTCGATGGTTTCCAAGTTGACCTGACAAAGAGGACATTTGGAGGGCCCTACAAAACCTCGCTTCAAGAGATTCTCCCATGTGAGGATGCATCATTTACTGAGTAGCCACATGAAAGTGGCAATTTTGAGCCATAGATTGGCCTTCCAGATATTTTTCGAGATGTTGTCGGCCGGTCCAGGATCCTGCTGATGGAGGATGTTGTAAGCTTCCCTGGTTGAGTAAGTTTCGCTGGGCATGTGCCCCCATCGAAGGATATCGGGACCTGTTTTAACTTGGATTTTTATTTTTATGCTGAGTTCCTCCCAGATTTCAGTATGGCTTTCATTGTTCTAGTTTTTGTGTCATCTTCTTGTGTGTTTCCATTTCCTGTAGCCTTGAGAGGTGTCTTCCATTCAAAAGTCTTGACCCTTCTGTCATTGCCTAACTTGGAGCGCAAAATTTCAAAAAGGTCTGTAGACGATGGAGAAGATACTTAGCATCTATTTCCAGGAATCCTCCTAGAATCTAGCTTGGTTACCATCTCGTAGCTCCCAGAAGCTGTGATTTTTTATTATGCTTTTTTGTTGCCTATCTGCTTTCCAGATTTGGGAGCCTGACAAATCTAAGTTGTATCTAATGAGATCTTCCTTTGGCCAATACTGCGCATACTTGGTTGCCCACAGATTGGCCCAGGGGTTATTGGGATTGGAGACCCATTTCCACTAGATGTTGGCTCCCATTATGGTGTTGTTGTGTTCAGGATCCCGAAGACCTAGAACTCCCTGATTTTTTGGGGTGAAAAAATCCTTCCAATTGACTAAGGCCCATTTGTTCTTACCTTTTGTACCTCCCAGAGGAACCTCCTTTGCAGATTGCGCATAGCTTTAAGAACCCATTTGGGAGCATCAAGGACAGAGAAGAGGTAGACGGGGAGAGATTGCAAGACAGACTTGATGAGGACTAGACGATTGGCAATGTTTAGTGTTCGGTGAGTCCAGTTGGAGAGTCAGGTATTCATTTTGTCAAGTGAAGCTCTCCAGGAGGAGTGATTGATGGCAACTTTAGTTAAAGGATCTCCCAGGTATTTGGAGGGAAGAGTGGCAATGGAGAAGTCGAGGATGGGAACGATATTGCGTTGGGTTTGGGGGGTGTATGGAAGAAAAAAATCTGAGATTTTTCCTAGTTGATCTTTGTACCAGAGGCATAAGATAAGGAGTCAAGAATGACTTTCAGGGTATGGACTTCCTGGACTAAGGGGTAGCCCATGATCAAGTTGTCATCCATGAATCGTTGGTGAGAGGAGGGAGGAAGATTATGGAGAGGTAAACCAAGCAAAGCGCCCGTCTGGATAGAGTTTTTGATAAGGCGGCCCAAACCTTTAGCCATGATGATGAAGATGAAGGGAGAAAGAGGATCCCATTGTCTTATTCATCTAGAAGGGTTGAAGGTGGCAGAGGGGATACCATTGACCAGGATGGAGTGAAAGGGAGAGGTAATGAGGCTCACAATCCATCTGATCCATGTATGACTGAAGCCAAAAGTTGCGAGGATATTTTTGATGTAGTCCCAGCTTAGTTTTTCAAAATATTTGGAAAGGTCAATTTTGAGAACATACATGGTTTTTTGGTGGTTTTGAGGGAGTGAATCACCTCATGGGTTAAGATGATGCCATCAAGGATCTGTCTTCCTTCCACATACCCAGTTTTCTTTGGGGAGATGATGAGGGGAAGGAGTTTCTTAAACCAATTAGCTATGACTTTGGAGATTATTTTATAAATTAAATTGCAAAGAGCTACAGGTCTTTACTTACTAGGAGAGGCGAAACTGTATTCTTTTGGAACCAGAGTGATGAAGGTGGCATTTAGTGTCAGTAGCATTCAGTGAGTGGACCGAGATTCCTCCACAATGCCCCAGACCTCATTTTGAATGATGTCCCAGAAGAAGTGGAAGAATGTGGTGGTGAATCCATCAGGCCTTGGAGTTTTCCCTGTTTTCAGTTGGAAGACTGCCTATTCCACCTTCGCTAAAGTGGCCACAGCGAGCAACATCCTGTTCTAATATTCTGTTATCAACTTGGGGATATGTTGGGTGATTTCCCCAATGGCTTCTTGCCTCTGGTGGTTGGGTTCCTGGAGGATGTCCCTGAAGTGATTACGCAACTCTTTCATAATGGTTTCTTGCGTTTCCAAACTTTCCCCTGTTTGGTTCTTGATGATAGTGATTCTGTTGTGCATCCTATGTTGAATGGTGGAGCGGTGGAAGAATTTGGTGTTTCTTTCTCCTTCTTTGAGCCAGTTGATTCTGGATTTTTGTCTCCATAGGGCTTCTTCTTGGTTCCTTCTTTCCTCCAGCTAATTTGTTAAGAGTTTCTCCCAGTGAGTTATCTCATCTGTGCATCCATTTTGGATGATGTTCTGTTGTAGTGTCTTCATTTTCTCCTCCAGGTCTTTCTGCTATGTGAATATACTGCCAAAGATTTTTTTGTTCCAGAATTTCAGTTGTCTTTTGATAAATTTCAGTTTTTTCTGGAATTGGAGCATTTTGGTGCCTAGAGGGGGTTCTATGGAAGACAACCAGTTGGACACTAATTCCTTGAACCCAGGGTGCCTGAACCAACAATGTTCAAAGTGGAAAGGTTTGGGAGCATGCTTATCTGGTTGGAGCCATTGGAGTTGTATTGGCTAATGATCAGATCCCACTGCAGGGATGATGGTGGTATCCAAGTTGCCTCCTAGGCGGATGAGATCATCGGTAATGAGGAATCTATCTAGCCAAGAGACTATTTTTTGGGCACCCCCTCTTCTGTTGTTCCATGTAAATATTCCATTGGAGATATGTAGATAAATAAGGTTGTTACTTTGGATGAATTGTTTGAATCCATTACTATCGGATTCCAGATGCAACCTTCCACCCTTTTTTTCCTAGAGGTTGGTTATCATGTTGAAATCTCCTCCCAATATCCAGAGGGGGTGGTATCATTGTATATTTATTTCCTCTAGATTGGTCAGGAGCATCAATTTTTTTTGTGCATTTTGAGACGTGTAGACATTGGTCCACAGTCCATGGATGTCTGTGTGTTGGCATTAAGGTTCTCTAAGGTGATGATTTGAGGGTTCCAGAAGATGGACAGTCCTCCAGACGTCCCGTTTGCATCAACCGCTATAGTATTACTGCCTTTCCATATCTTTTTGAAGATGGTTTCTAGAGTAGAGTTGGTACATTTGGTTTCTTGCATATAAAAAATTGCAGGAGGTTCCTCTGAGATCATTTTTTTTAAGATCCTGTGCTTCTTGGGGCTATTGAACCCTCTGATGTTCCATGATATGAGCTTCATGGGATATATTTGGAGGTGAGGGCATAGAATCTCGTCAGCTTGGGGAAACATCCAAAATCCACCATTTCTTTCCCTACTTCTATGGTTTGTTGCAGAGATGTTTTTCTTCCTCTTTTTCGGGACTATTTCGCAAAGTAATGAGTGTTGATTAGCGTACCTCCCTATATACCCAGAGAGGGGAGTTGTTGTGCCCTGGCTAGTATTTCCTCCATTTTTTGGATTTGCTGCTCTGGGATTGATGCGTAGTCCTTGTTGGTATAAGCTTCTTCTAGCCCTGCGAGATCTAATCCTTCTCTTCCTCCATCGCATTTGGGATCGTTTCCATGATCAGTTATTTGCCCTTTGTCAGACTGTTGTCTTCTTCGGTATCAACGTTGGGATGTTTTAGGAAAGTTTCCAGTGGAGGCTTGTGTTGCTGAGCCTTAGAGGGTTGGACCTGCATTGTGGAGGTGCTCCCTACTTCATTGACTAGTACAATTTCATTTTTGCTTAACTAATTAAGGGATGCGAAGCTGTTGCCGGTCGTGGGTCCTTTTTTGTTCTGCTGCAGGGTAGTTTTTTTATTGTGTCTTTTTTTACTTGCTACCTTCGTGAATCCTTCTACTTCCTGTTCGCTGGTTTCATCTTCAGCTGTTGCTTTCCTATTTAGAGGACAGTCTCTAAATACATGCCCATGGTGATGGCACTTCCTACATCTAAAAGGAATATGTTCATAATCAAAATTTTGAGTCCATTCAAATTCTTCATGAAAAATACTTACCTTGCCTGGGAGCGGTTCGGCTAGATTCATGTAGACACAGATGTGAGCATAGGTTGCATAGCGGTTGATTTTGGTTTATTATGCAATCTTGATGAACTCTCCTAGGGCATTGCTATGTATCGGAGGGTGAGTTCGTCCCAATAGTCTTGGGGAAGAGAGTAGAGCCGGATCCAGACTGGTGCCCAGGTTAGAACCTGTTTATCAGGGTTGAAGCGCTTCGTCCATGGTCGGAGGTATAGGCTTGCAGTGTTGAAGAAGTACGACCCTCCATCCATAACCCTATCCTTGTCTTCAGAGCAGGTAAAGAGAATGTTGAAGAAGCCTTTAGCACACAGTTGCAGTTCTATGTGTCCTTTGGGTTTCCATTTCAAAGCAGCTATCCATCCTCTCAGTGCTTTTTCCGTGGGCCAGAAGCCCATGAACTTGCCTATCAATGCATGACCTTTCATGAATTGAATTCTACCATTGATGCAGTGCGCGGGGAGTCCAGTCACTATTTTCTTGGTTTCCTTTGGTATGCAAGTGGCATATTTCATGTTCGCAACTGCTGCTGCTTGTGTATTATTTTTCTGCATTGTGGGTGTCACACCTTCCTTTTCTTGAGATGGGCCAAAGTTGTGCTGAATGATGTTTTCAGCCCCTTCCACTGTCCTTGTTGGAGGTTGGCCTGTAGGGGAGGGAGCATCCACCCCCCACTAGAGTCGACCATCGAAAAGCCTAAAGTTGTCCAGGTAGTGGGTTGCAGTAGATCTGACTGGGGGAGAAGGACTACCAAGGGCAACTGATGCCATAACCAAAAAAACCTAGATCATGGAGGTCGACCTGGTGCAGAGCTTTGCTAGGGTTTTTCTCTAGAAGAGTTGGATCAAATCCCTTTCAGAGTTACCGAAGTACAATAATTGCATTGTATACTTCTCTTATCAAACCTACCTCTATCTCTACCTCTTCCTCTTGAACCACCTCTTCTTCCTCTATTACCTCCTCTTAAATAATATTGATTTTGACCTATACCTTGACCTTGGTTGATTCTAGTGGTGACATATTCATTTTTTGTAGTTTATAATTTTGAAGAAAAAATATTTTTGATCACTTTCTTCAAATAAGCCTCTCAACCTTTCTTCATAATACATTAAATATCCATCTAGATGATCAAATTGATGGGTAGAAAAATATTTACATTATTCAATTATTATAGCAACATGATTCCATTTTGGTGTTATAGATCCTAACACGTTTTTTTTTTTTGTAAGTAAGATAAATTATATTATAAGACATCAACCATCTCTACAATGAAGTTTGTAAGGTGTGAGCTAGATGCTCAAGCACTGAGTTAGCAAAACAATTCTTTTCTTCCTATGAGAGGTCCTTTTTATAATCATCATAGCTATGGAGAACTGTGACAAAATTTACAAGGCCGAGAACTATAACAAAATTTACATTTCTGGAACCCATATAAAACCGAGCAGTAAACCTAGAGACAAGAGTAGACAAGTAACAGAAACAATTAGAGAACAGAGACCAGTAAAGAACAAAAAAAAATCTGATAGTTGCGTTTAGGGTCTTCATCCCTCTATCAAGTATTCATCTAGGTTGATAGGCATTTCTTGAGTGCTGCATGCGTGAGTGGAAGGCGCCACGGGGAAGTTGGAGGAGGTGCCGACTGTTTCCTTCTTGAAACTGGGTGATAGTTTGTCAGCGTAGGGGCACTTTTTCTGCATGGAGAAGAGATGGGTATCATTGATAATAAATTTTCAGTGGTGCACTGCTTCAACATAAACCACGAACTTGTCTGTGAGCATATCAATTTTATTTTCTAGAGTCTTCGTCACTTCCATTTTCTCCTTCATCGCCAAGCTAAGGGTGGTCTTTAATTTCAAGTAAAGATCAATGGTTTTGCTGTACAGATTTTCCTTGGCTCGGGTGAGGCCCAGATCAGGGATCTAGTCAAATTCCTAGTCATCACTCTGCGCCTTAGGAACCTAGCTTGCACTTCCAAATTCTAAATTCATTCCTGGGTGTCAGGGTTGATGAAGACCGCGTAGGATAGAGTAGCCCGCCTGGCTGAATATTTGGCCCTAGTTGTGGGTGGAGCACTCAAATTTTTCTAAAGTGATGCCTCACACCCACAGCCTTTTTCGCGCCTAGGGGAATGGCTGGAGTCTTGTCTTGGGGCCATACAGGCTGGGGATGGAAATGAAAATGGGAAGACAAAGGGGAGCAGGGTGAAATGAAAATTGAAGAAAGTGGGATGAATGGGAGCAAGGGAAGGGTCATCATATAGGATGGAGAGATTAAGGGAGCGGGACGACGTGAGGCAAGGATTGAATGCATGCAGTGGGGAGTGTTGAGCCATGATGAAAAGGACAAAGCGGGACAGGGGTGAGGTGATGGAAAGAGGACACTCAGGAGGGGATGCGATGTGACCACCCGCGTTCATAGCAGATTCAACATATGGATTGTGAATTGGGTTCAGAGAAATTTATAACGACTTCATCGGGAGGGTGATTGCGACTGGTGATCTCTGTTCCATTGAGATCATTAGGTCATTTTTACTTGTCATTTATGATCACGCACTGTTGACGCAATCTCCCCTCTTCCAAATCATCCCAAGATACTAAATGAAAAATTTGTGGTCCATATATTAACGTGTTTTTTACCACAACCTCATTGTTTAATGTTTTTCCAAGATTAGCCAACTTATTAACTATGTTTTTTACTCTCACACAATAATCACTTACATTTTCCGTGTCTTTCATCTTCAAATTCTCAAATGCTCTTTTTAACATTCTTGACAACTGCCTTGGTAGGCTTCCTTTAGAATTTCCCAATCATCCTTATAAGTATTTGCACCTGCAATTCTTGGAAATATACTCTTTTTTAGAGATGTTTGAATATGAAATAAAGCTTAAGCATTATTTTTTTTTCTTTTTTCTTTTTAGCTACTCTATCATTGGTTGTAAGGATGGTCCAATATTATGGCTCTACATAACCAGCTTCTATGATTACCCATAAATATTTTCCTATTAAAAGGGTCACCATTTGATACACCAATAATCATAATCACTTCCATTAAATTTTGGAATGAGAATGGTATTAGAATTTGACATGATTCACTTATACTCAGATACCAAATGAAGATTCTGAAAACTTAGGAAAATTATTTAAACAAAAGAAAAATATAATTGAAGAGAAAATAAAAACACTTAAACCATTTAAAAACATCAGCAACAACCAAACACAAATCTTTAGTAAATGCTCCAAAGGAATAATCTTCTATTATTATTGCATTCTTTTCGGGTGTTTCTACATGATTTATTCTCCTTACATTTAGCCCTTAAAAACAATTTGGTGGTTAAAAACTGACAAGTGGTTTTTATATCAAACTTTATGTAAACTAAAATTAAATAAAAAATATTCAAAGTAATTATTATTTTATCCTAAATAGTCATGCATAAATTACCAACACATGCTATTACGAAATATATATTCCATTACGTAATATACATACATGCCAACCATGGAATTTGGCGCAGGCCAGGTCAAGTTAATTGTGTTATATATATGTGCCAAAATTGTAGCGAAAGAGAAGGACGACGACATAGCCCGGTTATGATTAAAAGCCATGTCCTCATAGTTAGATTCACCTTCATTTTGATAAAAAATTGAGTTTTATGGCCTTTTATAAGCAAGTAGTCACTTTTGTTGGACTCTTCGAAATATCCCTAACATTTCATGTTGGTTAGTAATGAATCACGCTAATTCTCCAATCTGAGTCATAAGAGGCCTTACCTGTAGAATCCCAGTCTAGGTGAAAATTTTGGTTACTTTAGACAAGATTCCTATAGGATTATGATGTTCCCAATGAGTTTTGAACACTTTCCACATATCCCCCTATTCTTTAAAATTGGGCATGACATCGTAATAAACTTCATAGAATGCCCTCTCTTAAAATCCAAAAATCTCAATGGTGTCATTTCATTTAGAAAGAAATAAAGAGAGTATTTTTTAATGTCCACGAGGCTAAAAATAGCCTATGGGACAGATTGCTTTTCCATATTGCTCTTGTATTCGGCCCTTTTGCTATGAATTTTTACAATAACTGCTCCCATCTTCTTGACAAACTCTTCGTTGAATAGATTATCCCAAGAACTAGCTGCCAAAATACTTGCATAATTTTCCTTGCTGTGTTTGAAGGCCTCACATTCTAAAATGAAATGTTTTTCTATTTCCACTTTTCCAGGAAGAGCAAAAAATACATAATCTTTCCTCCCACATTTCTTTAGGTCTTTTCCAGCACCCTGTTTCGCAATAGAGTTGATGAGAATTAGTCCTTAATTGAGCAATAAGAATTTTAGATCTCCAATAAATATTGGCCCCTATGTACACCTTTTGCTGATGGTTATGAGTGGGTTTAAAATCTTCAATGTAGTACTTATTCTTTCTCCCTAGCTCTTTCTCCCAAGTACGTTTGTGGAACTTATCCATAACAAAATTTTTTATCTCTTTACTGTTTGTAGGACACATGCTCAAGCAAATGCCCCATTTACTAAACCATTTGTTATTTTGCCACATCCAAGTCTTCTTTCTTTTGCACAATCTGTCACTAAACACAACCTTAGGCCATATACCCTCTTCCATTTGCTCAATTTTTTTAAAATACCTTATGACTTTCACCATAGCAATTGCTTCAATAGGAGCAACCCCTGTTTCACTTAACATGATAGCATAAGGAACTGCACTTTTAATTTTGAATTTGTTTGTAATCAAACGCTTCTGAATTTTCTCAATTTTTTTCCACTAGATCTCGGTTGTGCTGCTGGCCCGCAGTTCACAACTGTAGAGAATCACCGAAATCACTAGAAGCCTAGAAAGAGTTAGAGTGGTTTTCCAGTCCAACATCTCTGCCTCTCTACACCTTTTTTGAAGAGAAGAGCATAAAATGTTGGAAATATGATGCAATATGTTGTCCTTGATGGAAACCGCTTTATGAGTTATTGTTTTGATAGCAACCTATTTGTTAAAGATGTAAAAATGATGATTCTATAGGTCAATTTAGATGTGACAGAGAAAGGAATGCTAGTAAGTGCTAGAGAAATGATAAATATAAGATGTCACAATGTATATGTAGGTTTGATGAAGGCAACCCGTGTATGGATGCAATGTATACGCTAATTTTATGAAGGAAACCTGCATATACATTTAGGATTAGTATATACGCATTTCTATTGAAGAGAAATCGTGTATAAACGCGTGTAAGAAGAAGCAAAGTCGTATGCCTTTCGCGCTCTAAGATTATGATACTAAGGGGCATTACCATGGTATTAGCCCACAATATTTAGCGTTGTATTGTCTATTTGATTTCTTCCAAGAATACCATCAGAAGTTGTGTGTTTTTGACTCATGGTATTGGTAAAGGCCAAAGTCTATATAAGAAGAAGAAGATCATAGTGCAAAGGTCTGAATGTGTCTGGGTATTGAATGAATACTTCACTCTGAAGTATATCTGCATGGAATGGGTTACAGTTTATTGATAGATTTGAAATAATAATGCACCTATGAATAAAATGATGGATCAGGATCTCTAGACCTGAAATGACTATGTATTTTCAAGGTCTGTTTATGGAATGTTTAGATCTATGATCTGGCGAATGTTTTCTAAAGTGAAGGGTAAGACCTAAGTTGTTTATCTGTTCTGAAGAGTTCTGCAGCCCTGTAATGTTTGCAGATCTATATGCAGGTTCGTCTCATCAAAAGCATGTATATACGCAAGTTAGTTTCAACAAAAGCGTGTATGGAATCTAAGGTTAGTCCTGAAATAGTTGCAGATATATATGCAGGTTTGTCGTTGTGAAAGCACGTATATACACGGGTTCAATGAAGTAAAAGCGCATATGGAATCTAGACTTTTGCTGAAGTGTGCAGAAACAAATTTCTGATCTATGTTGATGTTTTACTATTGTCTGTCAATGATGTCTTCATACAGATCTGGGTTGTTTGAATATTGATTATGCTGCTAGTTGATTATGATTAAAGATCAATAGTTGGTTGGTTGATTGATGATTCAATGAATGAATTTATGGGGTTATAAGTTTCAGTTTGATGTATGTTCTTTGAGCTTAAATGTGTGGAGTGGGTCCAATCTGAAAATATGATGAAAAGAGGCCTACAAGTTGTATTGTGTTCAAGTTGTTTGGATCTAGTGTGAAAATTGATGAAACATGGTCTGTAGTGGTTCTGAGGGTTGGAACCTTCAGTGAGGGGGTCGTAGCTCCCTTCTAGTGGTTGCTGGTAAACGAGATCAAGGGGTAGTAGCTCCCTTCCAGGAGTGGCTGGTAAACGAGATAAGGGGGTTGGAGATCCCTTCCAGTAGAAGTTGGAGAACGGGAGAAGGTTGCAGCCTTCTGTAGGTGGGTGCTTGCGTGCTGGTATGAGTCTGTGCCAGTACAAGATTGTAAGCAATTTTCTTTATTATAAATATTGAATATAGAGATGACAGCAGCGGTGGTTTTCTCCTGAATTGGGTTTCCACCTTAAATCCTGGTGTTCATGTGTGTTTCTTATGTGTGATGATTTATTCTGTTCTTACTGCACATGTTTACTACTTACTAAACATCTGATGAATGAATGATGCACTGATCTAAGTAAGGAATTATCTACATAATAATATCTCTGGACATACGCAAGTTTTCTTAAGGATATACGTGTGTATACGTGATTTGGGTGAATTAAAGTCGCGTATATAATTCTATAAAGAAAAATTAAAAGTTTTTAGTAATCTCTACATACTGATTCACCCCCCCCCCCCTCTCAGTACTTTTCCCAACATAAAATGCTTTCCAACCCCCTAAAGTTCTCTTCTTTCTACAACCGTCCCAACTTAAATTTCTGTTGAATGCAATTCCAAGGTATTTGTAGTCTGCAACTTCTTCCATAATGCTCCCTTCAAAATAGAACTTACGCTGGTTATGCTTTCTTTTGTTAGAGAAAACCACTACTTTCGTTTTACTAATATTGACTTGCATCCCCACCCTTCTACAAAAATTCTCAAGGGAACGTAAGTGCTCTTGCAAACCAAGAGTCAATTTAGCAATCAATATAAGGTCATTTGCGTACAAAAGAAGCCCTATAACGAACTTGCTCAAATGGATACTGTCACCCCCTTGCAAATCTAGCCACTCTTCAAGCTTGTCAATATATAACCCAAAAAGGGTAGGAGACAATGGGCAACCTTACTTGATTGTGATATCGCTTCTAAAACTTTCTAAAATTCCTGCTGAAGTTCTAATTTTGACTTTCACCTCTTCATACAGCCTATGCACAACTGCTCTCAAATGCCCGGGAACCCCAAGCTCCTCAATTCTGCCCCAAATCTTATCCCTAGGAACCGTGTCAAAGGCTTTTCTGAAATCAACAAAGCAACAAAAAACGTCTTCCTTTTTTTCCCAAAATTTTTCAATGACGTGCCTTAAAGTTATACAATGATCAACTGTGGAATGTTTAGTTCTAAAACGTGCTTGCCCTTTAGCACGTTCATCTCTTTATTCTGCCCACTTGCTGATTTTATTTTCTAACATGCTCCCAAATAATTTTGCAAACAAGGGGTTTATCATTATGGTTCTATAATTGGATGGATTATTGACGTCATCACTCTTGAAAAGAGGTATTGCCATACTAGTTGTCCAATCTGTGGGGAACCCTTGTTGTATGATGTTGTTGAAAATTTTTGTGATGTGAGGTGAAAGAATTTTTAAGCCCCACTTTATATGTAGCACTATATCCATGATATGAACTATAGAAATATTTGTTGTCCATCATCAATGAATTTAGTACCATGCTTCGCATCGTTGCTCATGTTATTTTTTATAACATTATATTTAACCTGATTGCCCTATATAAAGGCCCGCCTATAATAAGTTTGCTTTATCTGGAATTAGTTGCAAAAGATGTTCCTTGACTTCCTCAAAGTTATATAGTAACCATAAGTTGCTTCATGGTAAGTTTTTCTGAAAATTCCTAATCACAATATGTAACTACCTTAATTTCCTATGATAATTCCCCACAATACCAAGAAATTGATTAATGTCACAATTTAAATGCAACATGAGGTTGACAAGTCCTTTGTTTCATAATTACCATTTAGTAGTTTGAAACACGTTGGGTCTTTAATTTCCTATGTGATTTTCCAAAATATTTATTAATAATTACCATTCTTTTTTAAGAAAGGATACAAAATTAAACAACTTACATTAGGTTAAATATGCCTCAATGTTGAATTTAAACACAACTATACAAAATCAAATCATATGTTATCACTGACTCAGTTGACCCATGATTTTCCAAATTGTGCAAATCAAAAGATGATAAAAAGAATTAGCTTAGAAAATCTGAAATGAGGTTTCTTGGTGTTCTTTTTTGTGAATGTTGTAATGTAATGCAATGCATATGCTCTCATAGTCATGTTCCATAATTTTCATTTAGCATAGATGAAGAGGTAGATATAGTGTTACAAATGTATGATTGTTATGAGTATCTATTTACATAAATATATGATTATTGATACTCACATAGTGGGTATCGATTCCCACATCATGTTTTATTATGCATATTGGTATATTAAATTAGGTTGCATATGTACATACCAATGTAGGTTTTAACCCTGTACATAAAGTATATCTAAACAAATTCTTAAAACAAAAAATAAACAATTGTGAGAGCATAAAACATAAAACAAATATACATAGAGATTTTCCCCTGGATCCTAAAACCAGGACCACTATAATTATTTTTCATTATATTTATTTCAATGTTACAACACATATATATACATGCCAAAGCATTCATAAACCCCAATCCATTAACCCTGTATTAGAACATAATCGTAGTTCCCTTGACCACATATACAAAATACCATGAACATAAAACCATGATGCCAAAAAACATGTGCAAAACCCATGAAAAAAACCATAGGTATGTTTGCCCACATAATATGGGGTCCAAAATTGTTTTCTCAGGGCGCTACCCCGAACCCTGTGTAGGGGGGCTACTGCCCCCCTACATACCCCTCCAACAAGGGGGGTTGTGCCCTGCTTGTGACCCCCTTTATGCACCCAAAGCAACGAAGGGGTGGCGACCGCCCCCCTTTTACCCCCTGTTTTGTGCCTGGGACTAGTCGTGGAAAGAATATAACACATACCCAAAATTATCCCACTTGTTGTTTTCTTTCCACAAGGGGCCACAAGAGATCTTAGTCATTGGTCCAACCCTGCAATGCCCATTTTTTATCTACACCAAAAGAACTTCTCAGTGCTCACAGACTTTGTCAATGCATCTGCAACATTATTCAAAGTGTCCACCTTTACCAACAACACCTTTTTTCCCTCAACCATATCTCTCGCAAAGTGATACTGAAAATAAATGTGATTTGTCTTTGAATGATAAGCAAGGTTCTTAGCCAATAAAAATGAACTTTGGCTATCACAACCTATCCTTATAGCTTACTGCACCAACTCCATACTTGAACACAATCTCCGCAACCAAAATTATTCCTTGCTTGCATGGGTGCTTGCCATGTATTCAACCTCTATAGTTGAAAGATCCACTACAAACTGTCTTTTGCTCATCCAACTGACTACTCCTTCGAATAGGTTAAAAACATACCCACTTATAGATATTATTTGATCTAGATCTCCATCTCATTCTACATCAAAAAAGCCACAAATATCCAAAACTGTGTTCAATCATGGTCTTCCTTGGTAGCACAAACCATAATCACTAGTGCCACACAAATATATGAAAACCCGCATCACTACTGTCCATTGCTCCTTCCCTGGTTTTGATATAAACCTAATGTCCATTGCTCTTTCCCTAGTTTTTACATAAACCTGCTCAATACTCTCACTGCATGTGCAATGTCTAGTCTAGTATAGACCATTTCATACATCAGGCTACCCACTGCACATGCATGTGGAACACGGGACATGTCCTCTTCCTCTTCTTGTGTCTTGGGACACTGTTCAACAAATAAATTTACACCTACATGAATAGGAACCTTCACCATTTTACTATCCTGCATATTAAACCTTTGCAATATTGTCTCGACATACTTCCTTTGGTTTAACCAAGGCTTCCTCTTTTCCCGATCTCATTTAATTTCTATGCCCAAAATATAGTTTGCAACACCAAGATCCTTCATGTTAAATTTGGAGGACAATTGGGTCTTCAAATCCTAGATGATTTCTTTGTCATTTCCAATCAACAATATATCATCCACATACAATACCAAATAAATAACACGGTCACCAATTAATTTAAAATAGAAACAGTGATATTCTTTTCTTCTAGTCAAGCCAAGTCTCTGTATATATGTATCAAATTTCTGATATCACATCCTTGGTGACTTTTTTAACCCATACATATAATTTTTTAATTTTCATACTAATTAGAGAACTTTTGAGGTCTAAAATGGGCCTCCTAAGAGAAATGTACAACCAAAATAAAATTTATAAGAACCAATAGGATTCAAGATGATGATGTCAACCATGGGGGATGATTCACCATATTTGGGGTAAAAAATTAAAAAGATTAAAAAATAATAAAATAATAAAACTACTTTTTCAACTTATCTCCCTAAGATTTTAATCAAATTTCAATCGGGAGTACTCATTGGATGCTTAATCCCTCATCGAAGGAGTATCCATGTTGCATACTTTCGATGGAATTTTCTACACGAAAAATGGGAAATACATGGAAAATATGATTCCAATCACGTTTTTCATGTATTTCTCATTTTTCGTGTAGCACGGTCCATCAAAAGTATGCAACATGGATACTCCTTGCATGAGGAATCAAATTCTACATCCAACGAGTAATCCCGCTCGAAAGTTGAGTAAACCCATAGGAGATAAGTTGAAAATACGAGTTGAAAAAGTAGTTTTTTCTTTTTTCCCTCTAAAATTTGATGATGTAATCAAATATTATTTTATTATTTCCACTATTATTTTATAATTTCCTTAGGAGACCCATTTTAGAACTCAAAATTCCCCTAATGCGAGTTATTTCTTACCCTTCACCATAAAGCCTTCAAGTTGATTCATGTATATCTCTTCTTCATCTGACATTTTTGTTTGTTTGGCACCCGAATCCACTGCAATCCACTCATCTTTATCCACCAACAGATCCTCCATCTTGAGCTTCCACAACTCAAAACTTTGACTATTAAATTTCTCGATCTCTATCTTTCCACTGCTCCTCATCTTCTTTCACTGCAAGAATCGATCTTGCAGATCTCCCACTGAATAGGGTCTACCATAGGCCTAAGAAAAAACCCTCAACAGCAAAGGAATCCCCTTGAAGCCGAAGAAAATCTGATACCAAATGTAGGTTTTAACCCTGTACAAAAGTTACCTGCAAACAAATTCTTAAAATAGAAAATAAATAATGGTGATAGCATAACACATAAAACAAATATACACATATATTTTCCCCTGGATCCCAAAACCGAGACTACCAGATTGATTTTTCATTATATTCCTTTCAATGTTACAACGCATATATATATACATGTTGAAGCATTCATAAACCCCAATCCATTAACCCTGGATTAGAACATAATCGTATTTCCCTGATCTGATCTACAAAATACCATGGAAATAAAAACATCATGCCCAAAACCATGTGCAAAACCCATGCAAAAAACAATAGGTAGGTTTGGCCATCTAATATAGGGTCCAAATTTCTTTTCCTGGGGCACTGCCCTAGACCCTATATAAAGGGGCTACCACCCCCCCTACAAACCCCCTAGACTAGTCGTGGAAAGAATATAACACACACCCAACAACCAATACCTGATGTGATTAAATTAATAAATTACTTAAATAAACATTAACAAATTTTGAGTTAATAGGTCACTAAGTACTAACACCTTCCATAGCCCACAATATTGCAATACAGTGGTAAGTAGTGCTACAAGTGTAATAAGTAGATTACATGATTATGATTCCATTTATTTGTAATTAACAAACCTTCAACATATCCCTAATTTCCCTTTAGTTATGGTAGCTAAATAAACTAACTAATACTCATTGTTTTTAAAACTCTCAATAAAGCTTATGAGTCACATAACTATGAATATCCCTTCAATCAATTAAAATCAAAATAGTTTACTTTGAAATCTTATCTTTAATTTCTATCATATTTGATTGGTCGACTACATGGTGATCATCTAATGTTGCATAGATCTAAAGAACATTCCTTCCCACATCGTTACTATACTACGTTCTTAGATGAAGATAATTACCAACTGAATGAGAACCCTCCAAATTTATTATTTATTTAGGGTTGTATTTAGTTGTTATTTTTACACATGCTTTAGAAAGTACTACTACTGGTAGCAACCTTTTTTTCAAGATTAAATTACGATATTTTGTAACCACGGCCTTCACAATGTCATAATGTTGTCAACAAAAACCTTCAATCAATCCTTGAATTGAAAAGTAACATTAATAGAGGCACCATTTTTAATTTTTGAGGTTAAAAGTACAACTTCTTTGAAACCTTTGTACTTGACCATTAGTACCGTTTCAACCAAAACCTTAAAATCGACCAATGAATCGAAAAATGGTGTTCCCAATAATAGCTCCCTTTTTTCTTAGGATAAAATTACACCTTTTAAAATCATGAACTTCAAAAGTAGTATAATTGGAACCACAATATTAAGACCAATCGTGGAATAAAAAAGAGACCTTATTAATAGCACACTTTTTTTTTAGTTTAAAATTGTAAAATATAATTTTAAAACCATGGTTTTAATGTTAGTTAATGTTGTAAACGAAATGAAAATAAGAAAAAATAAAATAAAAAAAGAAGAGAAAACACCAAAAAAAAAAAAGGTAAGATACCAAGTAAGAAAAAACATTAATTTCTTTAATTTTTTTTAATAATAAATAAATATTTTAAATTAAAAAACACCATTATTTTAAATTAGTAATAATTATAATAATCTAATTTTAAGGTCACAAATAATCTAGACACCAAATTGGTGTATGGGCCTTCCTTGTTTATGGCAAAAAGGTTTCCTTCATGCAACGATTTGATTGTTGAAGTCTACATAGGTGTATGTTATCACTAGGATGGTACCAATTGGGCTGTTCAATGGTCAACCTAATGAAACTACTTCAAACCAATTTGGAATGGAAATTATCCCTTCCAATAATAGAGAGCTATATTATTGAAAAAATAAAATATTCAAGATAAAACTCATATTTGCAGATGGCTAACTTTGTAATGTTTGTGTTTTAATTGATTTTGCAGGTGGAAGATGTATGAAAGGCTACCATTGGGCATGGAGTCCACAAATGGGACTTAATAAAAAAAAAATATGTAGTTCATGGAAGTTGAGGCAATTAATCTTAAAAAGATAACTTTTACAACATACACATAACACATGAAGGAAATTGGAGCATAATACTATGAATTCCAAGTAATCACGAGAATGTGAAGTTGATGATAATATCAGAAAATGGAAAAAACACAGACACATAAGTTTAAATGAATTCTTAGGTCTGAAAAACACTTTTGCAACTATATATTGGCTTGGTGAAAACAAATTACATAATATTCCTCTCATCTACATTCATCAACCCTTCTCAGATTCAATAAACCTCTCATTTATAAAGTGAGATTTCTGTTACAAAGTATGCCACCTGGGCTAGAATTCGACACTTGGCCTAGAGACTTAATTTAACTAGCATTACATCACTTTGAGGAATAATAGAGGTATTTCTATTTTAATAGAGTTGGTAATAAAAAAGGGTTGTATGATTATTAATCACTTAACCATAATGTCTAATAACCCATGTTTGTCATCCTTATTGAATCAAACTGCCATGTTGAGGTGGCCAACTAATACACTAGATTTTGTTGGACATTGGATAAACCAATGCTCCCCATGTGTTTCATGACATGGACTAACCGCCTTTCGTGGATCCTTATCTCTGGCGATGCGATCGTTGACTAACACCTGCGGGTTTTGGTCTAATGGCAATCGTGATTCCCAACAAGTGGTATAAGAGCATAGGTCACGAGTTTGATACACATCTAGCTCGCATTGGGGGGGAGATTTTTGGACATTGGATAAACCAATGCTCCCCATGTGTTTCGCGACATGGACTAACCGCCTTTCATGGATCCTTATCTCTGGCGATGCAATCATTGGTTAACACCTGCGGGTTTTGGTCTAATGGCAATCGTGATTCCCAATAGATTTAAGGTCTTTATACAATTGAATTAAAGATGAGTTGTCCATTTTTTTGAGGTGGCATCATGATGAGCTGTTTTAACCATGTTAGCCATTTGGAATAGATTATTTCGCAGCCCCTAAAACAGATGGACCAATGATATCCCTGATCTCATTAACTAACTCAACCACTATTCTTTTTGTGTTGATTGCAATGAAAGAGCTTTGGCGATGAAGGAAGGGTGAGTGATCTGCAAGAAAAAGGGATTAAAATGGGGGCGAAAGGTTTTTTTTTTAATGGCTACAGAGTAGTTTCCATTAGGGGTGCGGGTCCGTTGATATTTTGAATGGTCATCCTTGGAATGCATTTAATTGGGTTACGGTCTATGCCAGGTGTCAGGTGATGAGTGGAGGGAGGCGCAAGGAATGGAACGGTAAGCGGGAGAGGGATCAGGTGCGAGGAGATATGTGGTAGTAGGGGAGTGGAGGGAGGTACGTGGGAAAGATGGTGGGAAAGGAGGGTTGTTTGGAAGATTTCAGAGTGGGGTTGAGGTGGTTTATGGTTTGTGAGGGGGGTGCAAAGTGCTGCAATGGTGACACGTTAGGTGGGTTCGGCGGGAATGAAACAACTTTTCAGACCACTCCCCCCCATCGATAAAGGTAGGATGGAAAGGGGAGGCCAAAAAATACCATCGGTCATAGATCTAGCAGAGTGATGATCGGGCGACTCATTGGAGCACAAAGTTTAACCACATACGACAAATTTCCTTTGTCGTTTACGAATTTTATCAAATGGGCAAAAACTTTGGCTAAAATACATAATACCCCGAACTTAGGATAAAACTATTATGATCCCAAACTTAGGATAATAGCCCCCAATAATGTAAAACCAACCCTTTTTACCCTTTGAACCCTTTTTTAAAATAATTTGCAGGATGAAATATTATTCACAATATCTCAAATATAATATCATTAGTGACCGTATAAAATTATAAGACCCTAACAGTTTACATACTCTAATCTCATTTATATTTGAACCTATGGCCTCCTAGAAGGAAGCCCATACTCGTAAGTATTAGACTCAAGCTATATAAACAAAATAAAAATAAAAAATAAATAAACAATTACATTAAATTTTCTTAAATTTATTTATTTATTTATTTTTAAATTCAATATAATTTTAAAAAATAAATATTAAAAAGGCAATTGAAATCGAGTAAAAATAAAATCTAAAGAAAAAATAATTTAAACAAAATAAAAAAAAACAAAAACTATTATTATTATTATGATCATCATTAAATTTAAGCTTAGGCCAACTTGAAAGTTGTGAGGTGAGTAACACTTCTTCTTATCATGTAGATTTTCCACAGTTAAGTACATAATGATAGTGAAACTTCTGGAGCACTATGTGACATTTTTTAGGTGTCCGACATTTCGGGTGAGCATATCGCCCATCCCCAGGGACCAAAAGATGAAATGAAGAATCAAAGAGTGCCAACAAAGGTATATGTGGAAAAAATAACTCATAAAATGATTATGCCCGTTAGAGATAAATATAACCATTGATTAAAATAAATTTATTAACTAATTATTTAATATGATTACTAATGAGGTAAAAGGGAGAATTAGGAGATAATTAGAATAAGTCAAATGATAAGGAATTAAATGAAGTTGGTGGGTTAAATTACTAAATGGTTAAATTATATATATATATATATATATATATATATATATATATATATAATTAAAAATAATAATATAAAAATAAATATATATACCTCATAAAAGGAGATAAAGAATCTAGTTTAATATATATATATATATATATATATATATATATATATATATATATATATATATATATATATATATATATATATATATATATATATATATATATATATATATATATATATAAATAAAAAGATATATATATACTTGAAAAATACAATATGCAAAAATACAATATATATACCATAAAAGGAGAGTAGAACTGAGCTACAAGACCAAAAAATACCTCTAGAGAGAGAAATGACCACATTAGGTGCTAGGGCCACTTTTGTTTGAACCTATTGGATGATGAGCCCTCTCATGAGTAGTAGGAACCTAGGGTGGTTGTGGTCAGGGAGAATTCTACCACCAGAGGGGAAACTTCCAGTGTGAAAACACGAGAGCAAAGCTGGAGAATTTATTCATTCATCCCGTTGAGAGAGAACTCCACTTTAGCATGATGAACCAACAATTTGTCTTCCAAGAAAATTTGGAAGGACCATCTTTGACGTTCCACCATATCTTCCGATTTTTGAATGGATGCTATCATACCTTGAGAAGAATCCAACATTCTGTTCATAATGTTAGAAGGATAAATATAAATATTTTCCAGAGGAATAGGGATTTCTTCATTCCCATGAAGAGAGCCTTGAGCTCGAAAGAAGCCATCACCCTGGTCCAGACGCAGAAAGAAGCCAAGACCTAAATACTAAATACACAAATACACCTTTATGAGAGTATGTTCTTCGGGGAGTTTGATAAATAAGAGGAGAGGGGATGACAACACGAGCCAACCTGCAACAATAATCCTCGCAAATCTATACATAAATCGCGTAAGCTGAGAGATGGCGGGACAAGGTTACAGTAGGACAACTGAATTAAATTCATATACTCCCGAAATGTTGTGGTCACTATAGTCGCGAGAAGGTGCAATAAATGGATATGATCACTTAAGAGAGTGCAAACTGTTCTTCAAAGTATGACACCTGGGGCCGATTTTGAAAAGAGAAGGACAGAAGGGAAGCTGCATCCATCTAAGAATTGAGAGTGACTTCTAGAGAAAAGCTGAAAAATTCATATGTAATCTCCTCCCAAGGAGGGGGAATTAAGACATATCCCAAAGGGGATTAAAAAAATTTGAGAATCCGATCATGATTAGGGAATAGGAGAGATATTCAAAACTTGATCAAATTCAATATCAATATCAATTTGATTCATGTAGGAACCTTTTTTGGCAAGTTCACCAGCTCATGAGTTTAACTTTCTATAAACATGGTAGAAATACACCTTGTCAAATTGTCAAATTGAGATATTAAGGTAAGAATCTTTTGACAAAGGGGTAGATAATTAGGACTCATTGTCATCTTAGATTTGGTGAAATGAAAAATGATCGACATAGAGTCTTCAAAGACATTGAATTGAACAATTTTGAGATTTTTAACTAACTCCAAATCTTTCTTAAAAAACAAAAAAATTGTATGATTATTTAATGTTGTTCCAAGGCCCTATCCAAACCGAGAAACCATTTTTTCGTTAGGACCATAAATGGCCCCCACTCCAACCATCTCAAAATTGAATTAAAATATAACCATTAATAAATTATTTTATTATTAAATAAAATTAAAATATTAAAGTATAATTAAGTATTAATGAATTGAAATATTAAAATTATTTAAATTGATGTAGGGTTAAATTAGACTTAAAAAGTATTAATTATAGAATAAGGTACATTAGGAAATAATTAGAAAATGTTAGTAAGAAAAAGAAATGAAAATAATCAATGGATCAAATTACTAATTGTCAAATTGAGACAAATATTACCATTAAAAAGTAAATAAAGATGTCAATAAATAATATTAAAATATTAGAATAAAACTAAAGAATTAATGAATTGTAATCCATAAAGGACTATTTAGTGACAAGCGAGGTTTGAATAACTCCGTGCATTAAAATTATGTATTAAAATAAGCTAGATATATATAAACATAAATTACCTTTGGTTTCATCTTCCCATAGGTTGAAAGGTTGTTTATACTCATCTATGACTCTTCATTTTCTCCTATATTAAATATTTACAATATAATAAACCTAAATATCAAGTATCTAACATTTCCCCATTAATTTGAAGGGGTTTTTGTAATTCTAAGTATCCTTCTAAACTTTCCAAACTTGATACTTGGAAAGTATTAAGTTTTGTATCGTGCCACGTCACTCCGCCATTTTTCCCGCCAGCATACCTTCGTAAACAGAACATTACCATTCAAAATTGTTCAATTTTCTGCTATTTTCAAACACCATTCTCTCAAGCCGACAACCAACACAGAGCTCTCCTCATTCCCACAACATTTGACCATCTCCGTTCACTAGGTAATTTGTGTTCCTTGTCTCGATCACATCATTTACGATGATTAAAATGAAGAAGTCTGCACTAAAATCCCCTAAACCTCAAGAGTCAAAACCCTCCAGTCACACCGACCCCCTCATGAACATAAAGGAGAAAATTCATGACCTATTTTTTCCTCTTCACTTATCAAACCTCAGTTTTGACTTGTATGGTAGTTACTTGAATAATGAGGACCCATTTCGAGTCATCGAATCAGGGTTATATTACCTTATAGTCCCAACTTTTTATATCTTCCCTAAGTTTGTGTCTTGGCTCATGGACACATACATCAAAGAAAATAATTATTATGCCTCATCGACTGGGGATAAGATTTTATAAGTCACCCTAGAATTGGTGTAGAACACCTTCATCTATCTGAACTCCCCTAACCTGGAGAAATTCACTAATACCATCCTCATTTTCAGTTACAATGGACTCCTTTATTGCAGAATGAAAAACCTTATTCCAACAAATTTCATCTCCAAATTCCCATTTGTCCACAAATTCAGAGACATTCCCCATTTCTCTATTTTCAAAAGCTTTGCAACCCATTTTAGCCATAATTTTGTTGATATTAGGAGAGGATGAAACTTCCAGTATAAATAAATTAAGTTTAGGGTTCCTTCTCTCAATGATGAAGCCTCACACCATTCTGGATATCCCTTCATTGATCACAGAATCCATCAAGTTTCAATTTAACCATGTTTGCATTACCTACTATTTTATATACTACTCCATACTAGTTTACCTATTCCTATACACTCATCTAGAGGAATTTTATTACCTAGGCCTCAAGATTGTAGACTCCAAAAAGAAGAGAAAATATACAGTTGATTGGGACAATTCTATGAAGAAGAAACCCAACAATGAGGGGTTTTCACAGTTCATTTCCACTTTCGTTTCCACTACGTATAAAATTATCAACAAAGTCTCCCCTACTAGAGCCTTTCCCCAACAGAGAAATATTCTTGAAATTAAGTGTGACTGGTACTTATTTGAAGATTACACTGAAATCATGGTATATGGGTCTGTACTTCCTCCTTATCAATTTATTGTGTTTATTCCCATGAGGATATTTTCTTTAGAGTTCATCATGCAGAGCTTAAATGCTGATAAAATCCACTTTGTCCTTACCAAGAAAATTTATATGCTCAAACTTCTAATGACTGTAAGCACCTTTGTCGTGAACTTTAGGTAGGATTTCCAATAGGTAGAAAATATGTTAAAGGAACTAAACTTTGAGATAGGAGAGGTGTGGCATTATAACCCCCACAATGTTATATCTAGTAAAAGGAAATAGATTAGTTCCTTTTCCTATGAACATGAATATAGACTTGAATTGGAATGAAAGGATAATTTATATTCTTGGCCTATCAATATAGAGATGGAGGTAGAGACACCAAGCACAAAGGAGAAAACCCAGAAAAGGAGTATTGATGAGGCAGGAGATATAATGATGGAGGATGAACCATCAACCAAGAAATCCAAACTTCAAGAGTAGAATAAGGAGGAGATTGAGGTCAAATTTACCGAGAGGAACCTAGACCAACCAGGTTTCCAAGTTCTTTTGGAATATCCTCCAAAAAATTCCACCTCCATTTGAACTGAGGTAGCATTTCTAGGTTCAATAGGGAGCACATTAGCAACAAGACCTAAATGGTAGGAAGGGAAAATGAAAGATGAGAAAAAGAAGAAGACCACAGATGAAATGTTATTACAACTAACATCTCATTCAGTTCCCTACCAAACCGGACTTCTAGCTGCCATGGACCCAGAGAGGAATCAAATGAATTTTTCAGTGTATCATATGTGAAAATTTCAATACTGAAATTCTATTGCAAAATCCAGAAATTATTCTTCTAATTGTTAAGTAATTTAACAATTTATTTGCTATGAGAAATATCAATTAAATCACATTACAACCTTTACAAATAAAACTATGGAAAATAACAGCGCTGGAAACTGAGAAATGCTAGCACACAGACATAAAAATATGATACAATTATTTTTGGACAAATTTCCCCAGAAAAAACCAACTTTGGAAAATTGATGATATAGATGAGGGTTTTATTATGTAGCACCCAGAGAAAATATGACTACATTTGGATGTTGAAATCTAGAAATCCTACAAAGAAAATTATTGGAAAAAATATAGTGAGGAATTTTCCTAACCCTAGAGGAAAATATGGACTCTGATTGTAGCTCCAAGTGAGTCATCCAAAATGGTCTACGTAGGCCTGTGTCACCCTTGCATATTCTCTTCCCACACACAACCTGAATCAACTGATCCTATAGTCGTCCTGTGTTCCACTGACTAAGAAAATATCTCTCCATCCTTATGGAACCCTTTCCAAACCTATAGAACTGAAACTCGACTTATCTACAACAAAATAATATTGCCCCTAGAGGCTTCTGCATAGCCCCTACATCAACCTCACTGTGGTTCTTCTGCATCTATGCAATGTGCTCTCTAGATCTAGAAAACCTTTCCTCCAGACTCAGTGTTCCTTCCCCTCACTATTTCTGCTTCCTTCTCTGGCTTTCCGGCAACTATTGCTACTCTCTGGAAATTGAACTGCCAAATAAATCGAACCCCACAAGTATATTCTCCATATACATGTCGAATTCTTCTTATAATCCTCTCTTGGAGCACCAACGACCAATATTAAAACTTAATCAAGGGCCCAAACCATTTCGCAGTTGGTCTGAGTGACTTTCTAGAGAATTCTCACCTTATCTCAATTAATAATGATTAATTAACCCCTTTTCCTAAGTTTAGACTTAGGAAATAATTAAAAATTGGGTTAATAATCTAGTTGAGGTACTTCTAGGTGGAATTTCGAGAAACAGTTTTTGGGTTATGGATATCTCATGTGTTTTAGCCTCTCCACAAAGTTTCAATACTAGAACAACTTCGATGCTACAGAAACTAACACTCCCTCTTATGGAGGAAGGTGTTCTCTCCAAATTTAGTGCTACACCACCTGTCACAACACCCTGTATCTGTACCGCCCTCTTTCATGTTGATGATGTACAACTGCTGCTGCCCACCAACCACCACGCAAATATGATGCTACATCTGTGCTACTACTAACACTTCCATACTATTTCCAGCTCTGCATATGCATTGCAACTCCCTCTTGTTTGTTGTTGCTGTAACTACAACTACTGAAACTAAGAAGCATCCAAAATATTGAATCAAATATGTTCAATATGATGCATCCACCTCTTGAGTCCTGACTACTACTAGCCACTACACTGTCACTGATGACTCTGTGCTACTACTGACTCTTCTCTATGCTGCTCTGAACTACTACCAACATTGTTGTGAACACTACACTGTGCTCCTTAGCACCTAATTGCTACTAGTCTGCAACTGTCATTTTGGAATCTGAATACATAACTAACACTGATCCATCATGATACTGAATACTGTGGGCCCTCTTGGAAAGGTAATGACCCTTTGAGGTGGAATCCTCAACGGATCCTTATCATGTCCACAATTGTCTGGGACTACAACTCTATGTTGTGCCAACTATCTCCTTGAGGTATGACCACAAACACCGCAAATTCCTCCTCCAGTTTGGAGAAAAGCTTATCGATCTATGCTGATGATTCCACCTGTTATTACTTATCTGGCTTGTCTTTCTTCTTAAGAGGACACTGTGTGTTGTATTGACCGAACTCACCACATCTAAAGCACTTGAACTTACACAGGTCCTTCTTCTTATTCTTATTCTCCCCTTGCACATGACTAGGACCTTTAGATGCTAGGGCCACATTCTCCTCCTCATTCTTCGGTCCCTAGATGTTACTGCCACTATTGGTACTCTTTACTAAATCCCACCTCAAATTTTTCTGTTGCTGATCAGACCACATCATGTCCCACTTTGGCAAGGTGTCTCTAACCAAGATACTCTAGAAAAATACCTATGAATCCTCTAAGATACTATTCAGTTCTAATCATATAATATCTGTGGGTTCGGGTGCCTCCCCAATAGATGCTAGATGATCTCGGACTTCCTGAATCTGAGTGATAAATGCATCTATGCTCTTTTCCTTCTGCCTCATGGTGTTATTCAACTTCTCCTGGAGAAACCTCTTTCGCTGCTTGGAAGAACTCTAAAATATCTTAGACAGAGCATCCCACATCTCCTCAATCGTCTCTTTTTCTACCACATGTAAAACTAGATGAACTCATAATCCATCCAAAATCATCCTCTTTTCCTTTTCCATTTCCTTTCTGTACTACTTTAGTTGATCAGGGTCTTAGGGAATTGCCACCAAACTCTTTGCAAAGGCTTTCAGGCCATTTTCATCAAGAAGGAAGGAAATCCTAGACTTCTAGATGAAATAACTGGAGGCTCCATCCAACCTATCTTGATCGCTAAGACCAACTGTGTTGATCTCTGAATCTGTCAAAATATTCCTCATTCCCTCTACTTGGATGATAGTTCTACTACACACACTCCCTTTTGGAGTGAGGAAATCCACACTTAGTTACTACCAATCTGCTGATGGAAAAATTGAACTTCTGAAACTAGAAGTCCCTGAGAGAAATTTTCCCTCTACTGTGTGTTTTTCTCTTCCACACAACGTTGGTTATGCTCTTGCAAACTGCCGCAAAACTCTTTGCATCCAACCAAGGAAACTGCTCAGCAAAAAGCTGAGTTGTTGCTACTCACTCTAACTGCTAGAATCAATTTTCTGGGAAAATTGAATTTTATTCCAACCCGCAACTAAAACTCAAACGTTTTCCCAACAATTTAATCTACCTATCAAGGTACTGCAGAACTTCTGAGAATTTCAGCCTGCTGCTCCCTCTGAACAGAAAAATTCCCTTCTTCGATCTGAGCTTCTTGACTGATCACTTACGCTCTGATACCATGTGAAAATTTCAATACTAAAATCCTATTGCAGCAATTGGAAATCATTCTTCTAATTGTTAATTAATTTAAAAATTTATTTGTTACCACAAATATTGAATAAATCACATTTTAACCTTCACAAATAAAGCTACAAAAAATAATAATTTTGAAAACTGAGAAATTCTAGCACACACACATAAAAATATGACACAGTTATTTTTGGACAAATGTCCCTGGAAAAACCCAGCTTGGGAAAATTGGTGCAACAATGAAGGGTTTTATTATTATGCAGTAACGAGAGAAAATTTAAGTACACATGGATGCCAAAATATAGCAATCCTACAAAGAAAAATATTGGAAAAAATATAATGAGGAATATTCCTCACGCCACAGGAAAATCCAAACTCGTATGCAAAAGCCTACATCAAACTTGCACAGTCTCTTCACATACACAAACTGAATCAATTGATCTTGTAGCCATCCTATCTACCATTAGCTGAGAAAATGTCTCTCCGGCCTTCTGGAACCCTTTCCTTGCTTATAGAGCTAAAACTCGGCTTCTATCTAGTAAAATTGAATTTCCTCTAGAGGCTTCTTCATAACCTCTACGTCAGCCTCAATATGGTTCTTTTGCCTCTCTGCAATGTGCTATCTAGATCTGGAAAAACTTTCCTCTGGACTCATTGTCCTTTCCCCTCACTGTTTATGCTTCCTTCTCTGGCTTTCCGATAATTGTTGTTGCTCTATAGAAATTGAAATACCAAAGAAATTGGACCCCATAAGTGTATTCTCCATCTACCCATCGACTTCTTCTTCAATCCTCTATTGGATAACCAAGGAGAAATATTAAAACTTAATCAAGGGCCCATATCATTTCCCAGTCAATCCGAGTGACTTTCTTAATAATTCTCACCTTATCTCAATTAATATTGATTAATTAATCCCTTTACCTAAGTTTATATTTATGAAATAATTAAAAATTGGGCTAATAATCTAATTGAGGTACTTTTAGGTGGAATTTTCGAGAAACGATTCCTCAGTTATGGAAATTTCATGCGTTTTAGCCTCTCCACAAAGTTTCAAGACTAAAACACCTTCGATGCTATAGAAATTAACATCATCCTTTAATGTAATCCCTCCCACATGGGCCATAGTTTAGAACAATGGACTTGTCATTGGATATAACTAGTGTCCCCTTGCAAGAAAGATCAATTTTCATAGGTAGGAAGGGAAGATGATCTACATCAAATTAAGCAAGGGATCCTTGACTATCAACAAGGTCGAGAAGTTGTTGAAGAAATCAACCACCAAAATAAAGCAGAAAAAAGCTATTTCAAGAGCTCTTCATTTGCAAAATGAAGGCTTTAAGGATCTTATTATTAAATTGGGTGTAGATCCAAATGATAAAATATGGGGACATGCCAGGTTATCCAGAATTCCCATAACATAGGATACTCCAACCCATAAGCACAACTCTATTTTTACCTAATTATGGAAATTCATAAATTGATTTAAAATATGAATTCAAACTAAGAATTGAGATTTTCTTTGCCAAGTGCCATGGGATATATATCTCAATTATTCCAAAACTTTTATTTACCTTACCCAACTCATATGGGGTTCACTTTTCAAATAATACATTGAGCAGGCCAAACAGGCTTCTAAAACCCAAACTCCTAGTCCTATAAAATGCTTGTTGTAGGCACTGCAAAATATTTTTTCAATGCAACCAAAATCCTGTAGGTGCTGCAAAATATTTTTGAAGCACCCCATAAATCTATATTTTCATATTCCAGGTAGGTGAAACAGCTCAATTTGGTTCCTAATCAACTGTACACAACCTAGAATTGCTTCCTAACATTACACAAGACCTCGTTCACCCTCCTTCACGGGGATTTACAACTCTAACTCAAATTTATCAAATAAGGGAAAATTTGTAAGGGTTTTTACATGGTGCTCTTTTTTCTATGCACCTGAAGACTCTTCACATTTAACAACAATAAAGGGAATCTATCACCATACCCATACATATGACACAAACCTACATACGCTGCAAAAACATATTTACCCAACATAGTTCATGGTCTTCAATAGAGTTGAAAGTCTCCACCCGAAATCGAAACATGCATCGACATCTACAAGGAAGGGTCTAATTTCTAAGAAGCATACAAAATATTAGAAATGTTCACAACCCACGCATGACACTACCATATACCAAGAGTAGTAATAGTCATCAATAGACCAACAACATAAATTCATAACACACCAACAACACTATGATAACCATATGAAGTTACAACTTTATACACACATGGATAAAATGCTCAACCCCAGATTGCACTTAAACCGAAGCATCAGTTTAACATAAAGGCATACAACCATGACACATTTAGATTCTTACTGTAAATTGACTCAACAAGTGAAACCCTCAAAAAATCAAGCTAACATTATAGAGAAAAAGAAATAAACATTTACATAGGCATTAAAAAAAATGTTCATCAATCAAATCCAAAAATACATTAAACTGACCAAACTTACAATGTGGGCATGTGCAACCCAGGCTTCTCATCCTCTGCCTCTTCTCCTAGTGATGGAGCTTCTCCTCTCCTTTGTTGCACACACTACTCTTGTCAAACACTATTTCTCTTTAAAAATAAAGCTACATGGGATAACCAAGAGTCACAAGTGATGATTTGTTTCCCCTTCTCACAAAATATGGGAAATTGAAATTACATTTACATTAGGATATATTTCCTCCAACTTATTCTAAAAAAAACTTGCATCCTAATGAAAATATCTACAATATATTTAAAATATCTCCCAACATCATCATGTGACCATCCCATATTGTTGGAAAGCCTCGGCCTAGTCTTCATCATACTTTTTGCTCCATCCATGCACATGCATCAATAAATCTTCCACAGATGCCATAATTAAAAATTCACAATATGAGATCCAATCATTGAGGAAACAACTTATAATTCCTACAACAGAGCATGTGGAAACAAAGGACTTGGCCCAAGTGAAAATTGAGAAGGAAATTTTTTCCAAGGAGTTGATAGAGAGGAATAATTAGGTGGTATCCCTCAAACTAAAAGCTACATAGCTTCAATAGAGGAATAATTCTCACTTTTGTACTGTGATTGTTCCAGAAAATCCACAGAATCCCACAGAGTAGTTGACCAAGGATCTCATTGATTTGCATCTATCAGACAACGAGCTCAATAAAATATAGATTGACTTGGACAACACCAAGCACATGCTTGCAAACAAGGAGAAATAGCTCCAATACACCTAGGAAAGTTTGGAACAAATCAACAATAAATATTAGGTGGCACAAGATGAAATTAAAGCACTAAATAATAGGTTAAAAGGAAACATGCCCCTCATTGAAGCTAGGAAACTAATCCAAGATGATATCATTTCTGAAACAAAAAATATATGGGAGCACATGAAATTAATTGCAGAACAAAAGGATGAAATCAATACCACTAATTTCCTCGTCCTGTCATCTAAGGATGAAGATGCTAAGAATGCGAGGATTGTTGAGAAATTCATTAGGTGGCTCAATAAAAAATCAGATGATGACTGGAGGGAAATGGATATCATTGTTAGGACAAGTGTAATTATTGACGTTTCCAAGATGGTTCAAAAAAATGCAGCAAGGGATAAGGTTGAGGAATCTATGAATGATATTGCAAAGTTGGTAGCAAAATTTAACTCTAATTTTTATGAGATAACTAGAGCATGATTTCCTAGTTGTTGGGATTTTCAAGGAAACCTAATACTATGGGAGTAGTATGAAAAAATTTTGGTTGAGGACAAGAGCAAGGTGGAACCATCACATGAAAAATATGCCACTCTTAAGGGAAAACCAATAGTGAATTATTTGTAGATATACTTTCAGTTGTTATGGCTAGTGAAAACCTTGTTCGTAGCCAAGCCTAATTACACTAAAATTACAAGCTTGAGGATGGCCTCCAACACTCTTATTCACACTCCTACACCAGATCTGATATTATGGCATAAATGTGACCAGTTTGTTAACCCAGCACGAGTCCAGACAATGGAACCTATTTCCACCTTAAGGGATCAAAGGAGTCAACAATGATGATATCCTACTTCAAACATCATGACACATTCATCTAATTTCTGTAATTTTGTAAATATTTAATTTTCAAGAAAGAAATCAAGTATGCTGTGTAATAATTAGGATAGTTGGACTAGTTGCACACTGTCACAACTAATTATTTTAGACAGTTATAACATCCCAAGTTATTTTTGTAATTTGTTCTTGTTTTGATTATCCCTATAAAAGGGAAGAAAGACTCATTAGTAAGGGTTCGATTTTCTATTCCAGAGGCTGTAATTTTTTCCAATTTTTGTAGCTTATGAGATGTATATCATTCTTGAAGATTAATGAATTTTTTTTTGATCATTCCAAGTATTGATATGTGTAGTATGTGATTCTGTCTCTGTTTATCATTTCATTTGTGTTTCTTTACTCTCAGAGATTGTGTAATTGCAGCTGATGCATTCAATCTTAAATAACATATTTACCTATTTTATGTCATGGAAAATGGTACCTGTAATGTGATAGATTGAAGGCTTAAAATGTTCTCCAAGATTTATGCATTTCATCTCTTCAGTTTAATTCATTATTCTACTGGGATTTAGTGTATGGGATTCTTTCATTAGCCCTCTACATTGGGATTCTTTTATTGTATTTCCTCTTTCACCTATATTGCAACAATCAATGAAACTGCACTCTCTCTATGTAGGCCATTAAATATTAGCATTAATTCTTTGGAATGAAATACTACCTATGTATAAATTGAATTTTCCTCTAAGTAGGGTAATTGAACTAGATTTAGTCATTTTATATCTAATTCTTGAGCAAAAAAAACTTATCCTTAAAAACATATTAAGATGTCCTAAGAATTGACCTCTCCTAAACTAGGGGCTTGTCTCTAGGAAGAAAAACATCTTCTAGTGCCTTTTCCGAGGAATGAATGAAAATATATTTCCCTGGGTATAAATTTTCACATTCCTTTGTATGGCGAGAAAAGGAAGTGTGGGTTGAAATATCTCACCTAGCAGTGTATTTAGACTATAACCATAGCTTTTAGGAGGCCTCACACTCTTTCAAATACCTCTCAGTAGAAAATCCCCCCATATTTGAACTAGAAAGAAATATCTCCAAGTGAAACTGGAAAGGAAAACCCCCAATAACTCTAGATCCAATTTTTTTCCCCTATATATTTCAGCTTCTGGTTCTCAAAGAGCCGAGATAAATCCTCCTAAAACCTTATCTAGGGTTTTGGACTTCTCAAAGGAACATTTTCCCTCACCTGGTTTTGGATTTTGAGAACCTAAGTCCGAGGGGGTCTCTATCAATTATGATCCTTTCACATCCCATACTTTCCCTAAAGTTGAAGAAGTTAAATACATTCTTATTTTTATCACATCTCAAACTCCCATAGTTATTTCACACCCAATATCAACAGTTTTTGTTCATTCTTCCACTCACCCGGCTCCCACAGTAAATATTCTTCAAACTCCCTTGAAAAATGTGGGTATCCCTAGATTTTTTCTCAACACATATGTCCCTCCTAATCTACAACAACATATGAATGCAATGCATCAAGACTACCTCAGACTCATGCCTAGATTCATTGGAGAAGATGATGTCACAACTCATAAACATATTGAGATATTTTCTACATTTGTAGAAAACTTGAATGTTGAACACTTAGATGTGGTGTTAAGGATGTTTGTTTAGTATTTAGATGGGGAGGCTAGAAAACGGTTCAAGGAATTCCCTGACAACTCAATCAACACTTGGAAGGAATTAGAGAACATTTTTATGTAGAAATGGGTGAGAAGAAATACCATGGATATTTTCTAACTAAATTTAATGCAATAAAGAAAAGGCCCAAGGAAGATGTCACCGAATATAAAAAATTGTATAACAAATTTCCTGTTAAGATTAAAACCCCACAGGAAACAACTAAGGTAGTCTTTTATAGAGCCTTTGAATTAGATTTTGGGTTTAATATAAGAGAAAGGAAATCCCTCACAATGGACCAGATCCAGACTGATGCTCTGGAAGTATAAGTGAACTTTGCATCAACATGGAAGTTGAAGGGAAAGGGAAAACACATTAATAAAAGAAGGGGAAAAGAGGAATCTAGTTCCTATGGTCAAGTCAAGGAAAATCAAGAGAAGAAGTTTTTTGAGATGAATAAGTTGATCATAAAACTCTCAACCAAGATGGTGAATTTATATTTGGAGAACAAAAACCCTCCTAGATAGATACAAAAATGTCCCCGCAAAAACTACAATCCCCAATATATGAGACCTCCCTTGCAACTCTTGAAAAAGAGAAAGAAAATACCATCAAGACCAAATAAAACCTCCCTTGTATATAGAATATGACCTTGATGAAATCAATGGAGATGCACTTGATGTTCAACAAAATAAATACTCAACCCCATTGAAACAAAAACATGAAACTAAAGCATACGGAGGAGAGGAGTATGATCAAGATGTTCCCTTGGATAAAGAAGAAATAGATGCTTACTACAAGAAGTTTGTAGATTTCATGCAATATGAATTGGATAGGAGACATGATTGAGTTCTAGAAAAATATTTTAGATACAAGACCAAAATTAAGAACCTTCCCAACCTACCACCCCAAAACAAAATGATAAAGGGAAACAACATGTTAGGTTCGATCCAACAACCAAAGGATAAACCTCCCACCCCACTCACTCTAAGTATAAATATACAAATACAAAGAAACTACAAATACAAACCAAGCTAGTGCATCAAGAAAATAAATATTTAATTGAGCCAACGAAAGTGGATAGGAATTCCTCTGCCTTTATTTTACAAAAGGAGTTGTAGAAGGTGAAGATATTTGTCCCCTTAATTGAATTGCAGAAACAACCTTCCTACAAAAGACAAATTTCTGATTTCATGGATGTGTCTCATGTTTCCTCAACATAAGACAATTTTGATTTTTAGGAAGAGAGGTATGTGGTTATGTTTGGTACACATGTGGAGGAGAAATACCCTTCCACACCTCTATTATATGCTACATTAGTGATTCATGATTTTTTATTGCACAATTGTATGCTTGATTTAGGGGCTTCTCATAATCTAGTGCCTCGGTTTGTCATGGAGTATTTGGGTTTGCAAATAACAAAACCATATAAGGAATTATACTCCTTTGATTCTAGAAAATTAAAATTCCTTTGGGCGATCAAGGATTTGGTGGTTAATCTGGGTCAAATCCAAACAAAGAGTGTATTAATGGACATCGTGGTTCCAAAAATTCCTACAAGGTTTGGTACACTTCTTTCCAGATCATGGGGAATGGAGCTTGGAGGGTCCATTAAAATTGACCTCATATATGCCACTATCCTAGTTTTTGGTGGTGAAGAACACAAACTATACAGAGAGTCCAAATTTGTAAAAACTGTCACTAGGGTAGATAATTCCAATATATCAGAAGCATATGGCCAAGAAAAATACCTTTCATGTATTTTGTAAGAAATCAATGAGAAAATCATGGAGGATATTCAAGTGGAAATTACCTCACAGGTCAACAAGCAACAAATGAAATTTGGTTGTGTTTGGAAGTTATACTTTGATGAGACCTACTCTATGGAAGTAAATAGTGGAGGAGTGTTTCTCGTATCCCATGAAGGTAATCTTATCCCTCTCTCGTATAAGTTAGAATTTGACACTACAAATAATATTTCTGAATATGAAGTATTGGTGCTGGGCCTACAAGCTGCTATAAATTTGAAAATTGAATGTTTGACAATTTTGGAGGATTCTGAACTGGTTATAAAACAATTTAGGAATCAATGTCAGACCAAACATCCCAAGTTTAAATCCAACATAAATGAGATATGGGACCTGATTGAAATTTTATTTTTGGCATTTAACATTCAATTGTGCCCAGAGAGTAAAGTAGAATGGCTAATTCCTTAGCAACAACAACCATCACTTTCAAGCCACCACAAAACCCTTTTATTAGGTATAAAGTTGAGATTAGGAACAAATCATCTATGCCAGATAATGTGAAATATTAGTAGGTGTTTGAGGATGAATATCAAATTAAACACTTTATGGAAGTGATTGGAGAATTTTCTAACTCTTTAATAGACTAGGAGGGTGAATATATAGAGGAAATTGAAGGAGATAAGTAGAATGTTCCTTGGGAGGAATCTATGGTTGGGAAAAAAAAATTACAGTTGAAGGGAAAAATAATCCCAAATGGGTTGGTCCCATTGGAAAGAGTGTTTGGTACTAATTATTTGGAAGTGAAGGAAAAAAATAAGGAGCACGAGGATGATACAGAGGCCTGCAATATTGGCACCAAAAAATAGCCTAAAATAATTAAGTTTCCCAAGGGGATCCCTAAAGAATACAAACAAATGTATCTTGACTTGTTAAGAGAGTATGTTGATATTTTTTTCTAGTCTTATGATGATTTAAAAACCTACGATACTAGCATCATTCAACATAAAACTCCTTTGAAATCAATATTTAAACTTGGAAAAAAGAATATTAGGAAAATAAATCCCCTACTTCTCCCCTTGATAGAGAAAGATGTCAGGAAAATGCTCAAAGATAAGATCATTATACCCTTAAGATACTTAGATAAGGTGGCTAATTTGGTCCCTATCAAGAAGAAAAATGAAGAGATCAGATTGTGTGTGGACTTCAAGAACTTGAACAAAGCTTCTTTGAATGATAATTATACTTTTCCCAAGATGGATTATATTTTACAAAAATGGTGGGGTCATCAAGGTTATCGATGATTGACGGGTTGTCTAGATATAACCAGATTGTTGTGCATCCTGAGGATCAGAAAAACAAAACCTTTACCATACCTTGGGGGGAATTCATGTATGCCATAATGCCGTTTGGTCTCTTTAATGATGATTCCACCTTTAAAAGGGAAATGTATATAGATTTTGTTGCGGAAAAGGATAAATTTTTGGTCATTTACTTGGATGACATAACAATTTCCTCAAAGTCTGATGAGGAACACTTGTAGCACTTGCAACACACATTTGAGAAATGTAGGAATTATGGCTTGTCCCTAAACCCAAAGAAATCTAAATTTTCCCTAAGAGAAGGAAAATTGTCAAGGGCATATAGTCTCAAGAGAAGGAGTGAAGATTGACCCAAAAAATGGTAGGAGCAATTAGTAGCATCCCTTTTCCAAGGAACAAAAAGTAAATACAAGTTTTCTCACGAAAAATAAATTTCTTGAGGAGGTTTGCTAATTATGATGGGATTGTGAGAGAGATCACATATATGTTCAAGAAGGACCAAAAGGTCAAATGGACTGCAAAAGCAAGACAATCATTTGTTAGAATCAAAAGGGACTTTGAAGAGGCTCCAGTATTAGCTAGCCCTGATTATCAAAAGCCATTTCTTATATTTTTTGCTGCATCTCGTAACACTGTTGTAGTTGTCTTATTGTAGAAAAATGAAGAAGAGAAAGAAAAAAAAGTTGAATTTTTTAGCCAGCTATTGAGGGATGTAGAGCTGAAATATGCCATTTTGGAAAAATATGCCAATACTCTGGTCAAGGCAATAAAGGATTTTCAGACGTACATCCTGTAGTATAGGATAATTTTTTACGTTCCTAAAACAACTGTAAAGGACATTCTCACATAGGGAGAGAGTGAAAGGAAGAGAGGAAAGTGGATAACCAAAATTAAGGAATATGAAATGGACATCAATCCCACCAAATTGGTAAAAGGACATGGATTGGATAAGATTTTGTCAAAGGCAAATTTCCAAGAATTAGGTATAATATTGCTGGCTGAAAATTCAGAACTAGAGAAGTAAAACAAACAAGAAAGTGCAAGGAGAGAGGTACAAAAAATTTCAATGAATTATTTGATTTATGACTGGTACAAGTTCATTGTCCATTATTTGATGTTTTTGGAATCCCCACCTAAATTTTGCATGACTAGGTACAAATATTTGAGGCTACAAGCACAAATTTTTTTCATCTGTAATGGTCAGTTGTAATGGAAGGACCTTGCAAGAGTCATACTGATTTTTTTGGTTTAAGAAGAAGTGTCCAAAATAATAGATGAATTCCATGGTTGTGTTTGTGGAGGGAACTACAAATAGAAAGAAAAAACTCATAGTATTTTGAATGTTGAATTCTATTGGCCTAAGTTGTTTGGTGATGTGCATGATCAAGTGAAGGTTTGCAAAGAGTGACAAATCCCTGTCTTTAATTCTTGTTTTTTCTGGAGGAACCATTTATACAATGGGGATTGGATTTTATTGGGGTGATTCACCCACCATCTAGTGGGAAAAATAAGTATATAGGCTTAGAACAACAAATTACTTCACCAAGTGGGTAGAGGATTTCCTTGCCAGGAATGTTACTGATATAGTCATCATCAAGTTCATGGAAGAAAGCATTTTAGTCAGGTTTGGTTGCCCAAAGAAAATAGTCATCAATAATGCTCAAGTATTTAAATATTCCAAGTTTATTCACTTTTTTCAGAGCTATACCATCATTTTAGGACATTTCGCCACTTATTATCCACAGGGAAATGGATTGGAAAAATCAACCAACAAGACCTTGGTCAAATTTCTCAAGAATACCATAGCACAACAACAGAAGAATTGGGATTCTCAACTTAAGTTTGCATTGTGGGCTAATAGAGTCACCACTAAGAGTTCAAATGGTAAGTCTCCATTTGCATTGGTGTATGGGGATTCAACCATTTTTCCTACCAAATTAGCTATGTATGTGGAAAAAATCATCCAGGAACCAGAAGAGGAGCCTGATCCCTTGACTAGGAGGATAAATCATTTGGTTGAATCGTAAGATAAAAAAGAGCAAGTGACTCACAATATAATAAAGTACCAGGCCAAGTGATGGATTTGTTTGAAAAAAAGGCTAAGGATAAAAATTTTCAGCTAGGTGACCTTGTACTCATATGGGATGTTAAGAGAGAAGGAAAAGGAAAACAGGGGATATTTGATGCCTTGTGGTTTGGAACCTTCAAAAGAGCTTAAATAAAAGGCAACAACACATTTTTATTGGAACATATTGATGGTGAAGTGTTTGATCTATTTGTAAATGGAAAATACCTCAGGCATTATTTTCAACACTGGATTCAGTTATCCACCTTCACTGTAAATACTGATGATCCATTGTAAATACTAGAGTATTTATTTTGATTGTATGTGTTGTACATATTTTTGACTCCATTCAGTCGAAGGCACTAATTTGCAGGTTTTTAGTGCCTTTATAGCAAGGCACTATCCCTAGTAGAAGCCAATGTTTTATCCTTCACATTTTTCCTTTTAGTGTTTATGTTGTAGAGGATAACTTGTTTTTGAATGTAGGTAGCAATAAAAATAAATTAGAAAAGAAAAAATACAAAGAAAAAAGAAGAAACATGAAAGGGGATAAAAGACAAGACAATGTGGGATCCCCATTTCACATTTGATTGTTAACGTACAAGAAACTATCGGGGAGATCACTATCCATCCCAAAGTTTCACGGTCCCGAAGAGACTCCAGTGGGGCAATAAGCATGGAAATTAAGCCAATGCTTACCATTGAAAATTAAAAGTAAAAAAGCTAAGATGGGTAGATCAACGACCACGATCAATTATAGGGGGGTTGAACCTCGTTCTTGACACCATCCACCCACCTTGCTAGAGGGTGGGGACCAGGCATGGCACTCGATGTACCAACATGACAACAATGTCAGCAAGTGAGCACACACCACTATAGAGAAAATCACTCCTCGCCCAACCTGATCATGCCAAGTGTCATGCAACGTCACTATCTTATTTTTCCCACTCACACACCTCCGTAAAATGACCATTACCATTCAAAATTGTTCATTTTTCTGTTTTTATTTCCTTTGAAAACACCGTTGACTCAAGCCGATGAACAACACAGAGCTCTCCTCATGCCCACAATGTCCAACCATCTCCGTTCATCAGGTAATTCATGATCCCTTGTCCCCATCACATTGTTTACAATGATTAAAATGAATAAGTATGTGCTAAAAATTCCCAAACCTCAAGAGTCGAAACCATCTGGTTACACCGACCCCCTCATGGACACAAAGTAAGAAATTCATTGCCCATTTTGTCCTCTTCACATATAATACCTTGGTTTCGACCTATATGGTAGTTACATGAATAATGAGGACTTGTTTTGAGTCATCAAATCAGGGTTATATTACCTTATAATCTCAAATTTTTATCCCTTCCATGAGTTTTTTTCTTGGCTCATAGCCACAAACATCAAGGAAAATAATTATTGTGCCTCATTGATTGGGGTGAAGATTCTGGAAGTCACCCCATAATTGGTACATAATGCCTTAACTTGGGATATATTCATTTAGACCACCCTCATTTCCAATTACAATGGACTCTCAGTTGGAGAAAGACAAAACTTATTCCAACAAATTTCAAATCCAAATGCCCAATTTTCCACAAAGTTAGAGATATTCCCCATTTCTATGTTTTCAGAAGTTGTGCAAGCCATTTTTTCCATTATTTTGTTGATATTAGGAGAGGATGAAACATCCAATGCCACTAAAGCAACTTTAAGGTTATTTCTCTCAATTATGAAGCCTGAAATGATTCTAGATATCCCTTCATTTGTTGCTAAAGCCATCAAGTTTCAACTTATTAATTTTTACCTTACCTCCTATTTTAGATACTACTCCATACTAGTTTACGTATTCTTGTACACTCATCTAGAGGAATTTGATTACCTATGACTCAAAATTTTAGACTCCAACAAGCAGAGAAAATATGTAGTTGATTGGGACAATTCTCCAATGAATGAACCCAACAATGAGGGGTTTTCATAGTTCATTACAACTTTCATGTCCACTACATATAAAATTTCAACAAAGTCTCCCATCCTAGAGTCTTGCCGCAATAGAGTAATATTCTTCAACTTATCAAGGATGCTAGAGTAGGTGTTTGGTACTTATTTGAAGATTACACTGAAATTAGGGTATATGAGTCTGAACCGCCTCCTTATCAATTTCCCGTGTTTATGACCATGAGGATATTTGGCTTAGAGTTCATCAGGAAGAGCTTAAATGATGATAAAATCCAATTTATCCCTTCCAAGAAAGGTTATATGTTCAAGCTTCCAATGATTGTAGGCCTCTTTGTTGTGAACTTCAAGCAGAATTTCCAATAGGTATAAAATATGTTAAAGGAACTAAACTTTGAGATAGGAGAGGTGTGGCACTATGAACCCCCACGGTGTTATATCTAGTAGAAGGAAAGAGATTAGTGCCTCTGCCTATGAACATGCATATCAATACAGAGATGGAGGTCGAGACACCAAGAATAAAGGAGAAAACCCAAAAAAGGAGTATTGATGAGGCAAGATATACATTTATGGAGGATTCAAGATCAACCAAGAAATCCAAACTTCAGGAAAAAACTGAGGAGGATATTGAGGTCAAATTGACCAAGAGGAACCTAGACCAACAAGGTTTCAAAGTGCTCTTGGAATATCATCAAAAAATTGAAACCTCTGGTTCAACTAAGGTAGCCATTATGGTTTCAATAGGGAGAAAATTAGCAATAGGCCCTGAATGTGAGGAAGGGAAGATGATAGAGGAGAAAAATAAGAGGATAAGGGATGAAATGCGATCACAACTAGCATCTCATTTAGTTCCCTACTAAACCAGGATTCTAACTTCCATGCACCTGGATAGGAATAAAATGAAGTTTTCCCTGTATCATGTTTCAGTGCAGTCCCTCCCATCTAGGCCACAATTTAGAATGCTAGAATTTTATTTGGATATGGCTAGTGTCCCCTTGTAAGAAAAGATCAATTTTCATAAGTAGGTAGGGGAGATGATTTATAACAAATTGAGCAAGGAAGCCTTGACTATAAAAATGATCGAGAAGCTATTGGAGAAATCACCCACCAAAATAAAGCAGGAAAAATTTAATTCAATAACCCTTCATTTGTAGAATGAAGGCTTCAAGGAGATCATTATTAAACCGGGGGTAGCTCAAAATGATAAAACTACCATAGATGCTAGAATTAAAGGCTCATAATATGAGATCCCATCATTGAGGAAAAAAAACAAAATCCCTGCAACAGAGTATGTGTAATATTCTTAATTAGGAAAAAAAATGATAAACAAAGAAAACATTTACATGTAGGAAAACAATTCAAAAATATAATTAAAAACCCATGAGAAAACCAAATGCACCATCCAACTGAGCCATTTTATTATATTTTCGGAGCAATAGTACAATGGGTATGGAAGGAGTGCGTCTAGGCTTTCCTCAATGGCAATATAGACAAGCCCCAGGTTGGAGAATACAACAACTAGATGAGAGAATGAGCTTCCCTAACTATGCTATGCGTTGCCCTAGATGAATTACATTGTATTATGTAAAAGAACTACTAAAATACCCACCTCCAGTGCTCAAAATATTCTGCAAAATTAGCTCCAATATACTCTCAATAAACCCACCAAAACCCAAAAAGGGTTTGGTTTAGTTCTGACCTCCAAAAATATCCCCAAATACCACGTCCTCCTCCAACTAGTTGAAAAGTATGGCATGTTAGGAAATTCCTTGAAGCAACCCTCCAATCACTCTAAAAATGTTGAACTCTACTCCCTAGATGACTTCCTCAAACTATTGAATCAAATCAACTCCCCAAATCCTTTTCCCAACTTCCCATGTGTGCCCAAAAGTTTTCTCCTATGCAATCCCTGGGTGAGAGGAATTCATCCTTCCTCAAGGAAAAAATATTTGGCCCCAAAAACTCCTCACCAATATTGATCTTCCCCTGGAGCAGCTATGCAGAATGTGTCCTGGAAAATGCCCGCTGGAAGACAGCTAAAATAAGTGTCACACGATCCCCCACTGTGTCCTCCTGGAGCACAAAATTTGCTGGGTGAATGACTATACGATGTACCCTGATCTCCACAAATCTCCCCACTAATATGGCACAACCTTACCTCCCTAGGGTGACATTTGTAGTCCACCAAAATAAGGGTGATCTCTCTCCTTAGAAAGATCTGCGTTGAATAAAATTGTGACTCGACTAAGCAACTTGAGAAACACAAGAAATGTTATATTATCAAAAAATCCCAATAGCTGCTAGGCTCCTTTTATTTATAATTTGACTTGCCTTCCCATGTGGGCCCTTGCACCAATTATTTCGACCTCCTACATTAAGAAACCAACTTTATCTCCCAAAATGTGTGTATTTCATGTGGGTGTGGCCCCCACATTCCACTAACAAAAATATTCCGGCCTCCATCTCCTAAGTCTTAGCCCAATAATTTTGTTGGTCCCATAGCAGTCAAAATTTCCAAAAATGTGAAATTAAATTCAGGGAAATTATCCTAGGAACGAAAATGTAGCAGTCCTCCCCTCCAAAATGTTTCTTGTCCCCAAGCAACTATAGTGCTAGATGATGAAGTATGTGCTCACCCTACAAAGTGGCATCCTCATCTAGTAAGTTCCTCTAGCTTACCAAGTATTCCTTGATGTCCTACTCCTCATATTCCTTTCTCTAGCCTCCAAAATGACCTCCAAATATAACAAAAGATGTCCCTTATCCTCTAGTGGAGGTAACTATGTAGCTACTATCACCTACTTCCCCAACACCATTTGAGGCATGAGACATGAAAAACATTATGTATCTTTCTTCTTGGTGGAAGATACAACTCATAGGTCACCTCTCCAGCACTCCTTATCACCTAGTATGGCCCATAAAAATGGATTTTTAGCTTCTCTACCCCATTCTATTTCAGCATGGACTGTCTATATGGTTATAGTCATAGGAAGACTAAATACCCTCCTCAAAATTCCTCTCAATATTGTGCCTATCTGCGTACAAATTTTGTTGATTCTAGGTTGTGAGTAGGTTGTCCTTGAGATCCTTAAGGATATCTTAGCTCTCTTTGATCCAATTTTTTCCTTTGGGGCCAAGCCATCTCTAAAAAAAATGTCATAAAAAGATAAAGAATTTGATAACCTTACAAGGCACGAGAAGGTTACATACCAATGGACATGTGATGGGTAGCATTGTAGCAATACTCCCCCAAATTCAACCACCAGATCCATGCTCTTTGTTGCTTGGTCATATAGTTCTGTAGGTATCCCTACAACCATTAATTTACCCTGTTGGTTTTGTCATCTATTTGTGGGTGGTAAATGGTGTTGGGGGTGAGCTCAATGCCCACTAAACAAAAAATATCCTGCTAGAATGCTCCCATGAAGCGGTTGTCACTGTGATTGACTATGGTCTTGGGAAGACCATGCAGGAAGAATACCTCTCTGAAAAATAGCTTTGCTACCTGTGAAGCTGAGTACCGGGATGGAGAGGCAAAGAAATGTGCATATTGGGTCAGTCGATCCAACACCACATATATACAATCCTTGCCCTACACCATAGGAAATTCCATGATAAAATCCATGGAGATACTTTCCCATTTCCCCTCATGAATGGGAAGTGGTTGCAAAAACCCTGTTGGGTGGGTCAATTATCCCTCATTCCTCTGACAAGCCTCACACTCTTGCATGTACCTCAACACATCTCCCTTGATTCCCTTCCAAGTGAAGCGCTCTCTGACCAGCCTATACGTTTTTAGGAACCCTTGGTGTCCAGATAATAGGGAGTCATAGGCTACGTGGGGAATCCTCTCCCTCAACCATGAACCTAACACAAAGAATGTGTCCCTTGTAATAGATGACATCAACCATCACTCTGTAATGCTCATCATCATGTGTACCCTCCAATATCTTGCACACTTGTCGATCTTTGGAGTATTCTACCAAAAAATCTACCTTTCAATCATGACAGATGCTCGCAAGGGAAAGAGTCGTAGTCCTCCTGGATAATGCATCTGCTACTGCATTGTGTTTTCCCTTGACATACTCAATATAAAAATCACAGGCTTGGACCTTGCTGACCCACTTATGTTGCCTGTCATTGAGGCCCTCCTACCCTAGAAAATGGTGAAGACTATTATGGTTAGTCTTCACTCTAAACTTGTTGACCACTAGATACTACCGGAATTTGGCCAATGCATGCATAATGGAAAAAATATATATTTTCATAAATATAATGTGACCTTTCATGCAGAAGGAGAGTCTATCTCTCAAAAGAGATGGGGTGGTAATCCTGTGACAATACTATGCCCACTCCTTCACATTATGAATCACACTCAAAGGTGAAGGGTGGAGTGAAATCTGGGGGTGCTAATACTAGAAAAATGCTCATCACCTCCTTGAGGTGCTCAAATTTTGACTGTGATTTATCTTTCCATGTGAAATCCCCCTTCTTGGTCAAATCTGTGAGGGGAGCTTCCAACTATGAGAAGCCCTTCACAAAATTCTTATAGTAGTTGCATATGCCTACAGATCCCTTCAATTCAATCACATTCATGGGCACTGACCAATCTCAAATAGCTCTCATATTCTCGTCATGCACCCTCATGCCATCCTCTCCAATAATATGCCCCAAGTATAACATCTCCATTAACCCAAAATCACACTTGGAAAACTTGACGTAGAACTGTCGCTCATCTAAAATGCACAACACCACCTCCAAGTGTTGTAAATTCTCCTCCCACATCCTGCTGTATATAAGAATTTCATCGAAAAATACCAATAAAAATTTCCACAACTTCCCATGGAACACATGGTTCATGTAGGACTGAAAGGTGGCAGGTGCGTTGGTCAGTCCAAAGGGCATAGACAAGAAATCAAAATTACCATAGTTGCATCTGAAGGTTGTCTTGGGGATATCCTGATACCTCACACTGATCTGGTGGTACCCTAAAGGAATTTTTATCTTAGAGAAGTACTTGAATCCTCTAAGCTCATCCATCAACTCATCGATGCAGGGAATGGGGTAGCCGTTCTTCAGGGTCTTCTTGTTTAGGGCCCTGTAATCTATGCACATGCACAACATACCATCCTTCTTATTCACCAGAAAAAATGCTGAAGAAAAGGGGATAGAGCTAGGCCTGATGTTCCCAAGTGCAAGAAACTCCTAAATGGAACGATCAATCTCATCCCTGTAAGCCTTGGAATTTCTATAGGGAGTGGTGATAATTGTCTGTACCCTTGGATCTAGTTCAATCGTGTGATCAAACCCTATGTGAGGTGGCTACTCATACCTATAAGCCTTGGAATTTCTATAGGGAGTGGTGATAATCGTCTGTACACTCAGATCTAGTTCAATTGTGTGATAAAACCCTATGTGAGGTGGCTACCCTGGTGGTATGTCCCCAAACACTACCGAGTACATATCTAAGATGGCCTGTATGTTCAGGTGTGGTGGCTTAGGCTCACTCCTAGCATATGAAATCCTCAACTCCATTAATCACTCTATGTCTCCATGCCTCAAGTCAGCCTCCATCCTATGTGTCGAAAATGTCTGTGGAGGATACTAATGCATGCATAAAAAAACAAGCAACTTGCCATCCGACCCTGTGAAATCTGTAGTGACACATCTAAGAGAATAAAGCCACTAGACACCCTTCACCACATTGGTGTCTGGTACATCCACCACAAAGAAATGAGTTGTCACTGAGTAGTTCCCCATGGTCACTATCAAAGCAGGGACATATCGAGTACACTACATGGTCCTATCCCTCGACATAAAGACTGAAAACCACTCAAACTCCTCTGTAGAGATACCCTATCTCTGTACCATTTGCTCATCAATAAATTTTTGGGTGGCACCACTATCTACCAAAACTGAGACATGTTTCCCCTGCATTATGCCTCTTATCCTCAAGGTAAAAATGTTTGGAACCCCATGCAATGAAGCTAGGACTCCTCTGGATGGTGCGAAAGGTGCTCCCCCAGGTGGTGGTCCCCTATCTACATGTGTCTCACTATCACCCCTACCTATATTCAACTCCACATCGTCATCCTGGTCATTATTAGATAAGCCCTCAATGTAATGGGCCTTTCTTGCTATGCATCTATGGCATGGTGCCCAAGGCTCATGAAAAGTGAAGCATAGCTTCCTCCTCCAGAGGTCTCTCCTATTTTCCTCATATAACTTTCTGTAATATTCCCAAATTTTCACCTGATATTTGGAATATTAGAGTTCTTAATTTCTTAATGAATTAAGTAAATAAAAGGGTGGAGGGACCAATAATCATGAATATGAATAAATATCCACTTTTTGTATGTGAATGTGGATTAATTAAGCCTAGATATACATAAGAGGTAGTTGAGAAACTACTAATGTGAATGAAATTGAAGATCATGTCTCATTAATTGAGATAGATCACAGAGGTTGATAAAGTCAAATAAGATCTTGAAAATGTCAAACAGAAGATCATGAAGAATTCATGATAAAGTGGTGGAGGATAATGTGCAACTAATGCACACATGATGGAGAAAGTGTACATTGCACCTACACATGATGGATGACTTGGTCAAACAACGCAATCCAACTTGGAGGATCTTGTCCACATGAGTAACGTAGTCTAGATGAGGGCCAAGGCATGAGAAGGCTCAAAAACTATAAAGAGGATGAAGGAAAAAATGGAAGGCATGCTGGTGATTCTTTATGTTAAGGATCTTTTCAGATTTGGAATTGTCATGTGACATTCCATTTATTTCTTGGGTTGTTTAGCAAAGATTGCAAGTGTTGTTTAGCACAGGGTGTTCCTGGTTGGGAATCCCACCTCTTTCTTAGAGTAGCTCTAGAAAGAGTATTATACTTCATTATAAATCAGGATTTTGTGCCACATCTCTTTTCCTACTTTCTGCAGAACATTCATATTCAGAAATTGAAGATTTCTGAAGATCAGTTTGGAAGGTGGAAGTTGTCTTCAGTACTTCAGCTGGAGAACTGGTGAGGGTTTATTCCTATCACCTGGGGCTTATAGATCAACATTCCTAGAGATTCATTTCATATCTGGCATTAGGTCAAAATTTATTGACCTCCTAGAAGTAGTATTTTCTTCAGGAATTACACTGTCCAATTTGTAGATCCAAAAGGAGGAAGGAAGTTGCTAGCATTTCAGCTAGTAATCCTGTGAGGGATCATCCCCTCACATTGCCATCAGTGTGGAGCTTATTGCAACATTTTTCAGCAGGCATAAGGCCTCTCTTTCCCTCACAACACAGTTTATATTGGCAGTTGTATTGCAGCAGGTGTAATCCTTATTGGAGGATTGAGAAGCTAGATCTAGAGCTTCTAGCTTGTAGATCTGGAGAAGGGATCAGCCCTTCAAGCTTAGATCTGATCTTGTGACATATTTATGCCATCTATTTTTCAGATCTAGCTTTAGATATGTATTTCCCAGTAGATCAAGGATCAAATCCTAGGAGGGTGATTTTCCAAAGCTATAGATTTGGAAAAATCCTTTCTGGGTTATCTTGGGAATCCATTACATTGGCCAGATCTTGAATCTTGGCATCATCTTAGCTCCAGATTTGAGTAGATCTGCATTTTCATTTTTAGCCCACAGCTATATGATTATATTTTTTTGAATGGATAGTGCAGTATTTTCTTCAGTGGCTCCTCAGTTACGAAGTGCCTATTGTGGCATGTTTTCTGGGCGATTCTAGGCCATCTCTTTGGCTAGATCTCCTCATATTTTGTACATTATGTAACCGAATCTTCTCCAATATAATAAAATGGCTCAGCTTCTTTGTAAATTATGATGTTATCTTAAGATTTATTGTTTTCTTAGTTCAAGTCCTTATATTGTGTTTAAGTATTACTGCATTCTCCCATTTGTGGATACTATAGTGGTATCGGAGCATGATCTTTGGCTCAGCTTATGGACATGTTGAAGCCTCGAAAATCGGGTCTACAACAAGGGGGATACCCACCCGGTCCGGACCTTGGTTAGCAGCTCCTTTTCTGTTTGGTGTAGTGGGTCCGACTAGGGATAATGGGACCAGTTTCCCAATATGTGTGTGTGTGTTTGAGATTTGATATTTCTTTTCTAAACTTCCTAATTAAAATGATTTTAATCTATTTCTAATCTATTCATATGCAAACTGTATTCTAAGAAATATCTACCCACTCCGAACCCGGATGTAATATATTAGCAGATCTAAAAGGATTTAGATAACAATTGATAATAAAAATCATTCAATTATCATGAAAAGAATTCAATAAAAATATTCTTTTCTACGCAAAAAGTTAGATGAAGCAGGTTGTGGAAGACATATCACATATTAAGCTATTCATATGTCAAAAGCACAAATAAATAATTATCCGTACAAAAGTATAAAATGATAACTAGGATATTCAAGCATTAACATATAAACAATTAACATCTCACTTAACGAAAAGCAGAAACAATTAAGAGATAAAAATACATTATTAAAAAGCTGGTTATACATGATGCTGAAAGAATCATGATTATCTTTATCAACATCCATTAAGAGTACAGAAATGCAACATCAGTAACAGATATTAGACACAGATATCAATAAATCTCGTTCCATTCATTTATCAAAACCTCCTCCGAGGGTGCAAAAATGCATGTTCTGAGGACAAGTTTTTGACAAATTTCAGGACCCTTCTCTAAATGCATGAGAAGGGTTTAAATACTAATAACTAAAATATAAAAATAGTTTATTACAAAAATTTAGGATTCGGTTTAAATGACCGTCCTTTTCCTAGGCAAAAATATAGTAAAACTAAAACTAAATCTAAAAATAAAGACTATCAATTATCTACTTATGAATTTGATCTTTGATCTTGCAAGCATCCAACATTGTTTTGAGAAGAGGTGGTTGGCCGACTTCAGATTTCAACTGCCCCGAAAAGACAGAATCGGCAAGTGTAGGAGCAATCTTCTCAGCAGAATTAATGATGCAACTAAGCGCACTGCATTGACTGTGGGGTTTTACTAGATATGTCCAGTAAGAATCCCAGTTTAATTTTGTCAGTTCTTGAATTGACTTTGCCTTTTCATCAGCCTTTTGCCTCCATTCTGTTTGCAATTGATGTGCTTGCGGAAGGTGTCCCGGAATAATTTTTGAAATCAAATTAACTTTGTGAAAATTTTCATTTACACAATCAGTAATATTTCCTGCTGCTGTAGTTTCTTCCTCTACTGCTTTTTCTGCCTTTCTGATCTATACATCCTAATTGTTGAAGAGCAGTTCTTTATGACTATCATTGATGATCGGTGCTCCTGCTCTTCTTCCTTCCTCTGTCTTTTTCCATGACATATAATTAGTAACTCTTTCATTAGTTAAATCATAATCATGTCGTAATTCTACGACATGATTAGTGATTTTATCACTTTCTTGACAAAAAGAGTTGTATTGCGAGATTTTCTGGCATAATATGTCTTGCTGCTGCAGTAGTTGTTTGTTCAAGGAAACAAAATTTGTAATAAACTTTGGAAGCTTAGGGTCGTCTTTGTGCTCTTCTTGGATAATCTGTATTTGTTTCTCTTTATCTGCCAAACTTTTCTGATAACCAATTTGCATCTTTTGAAGCTCTTGTTGTAACTCTTCAAGTTTTATTTGTGCTTCACTGTTAGCACAGGCTTGTTGCAATTGTTGTTGCAGAGCTTGTATCTGATCTTATTTTTCATTTAATAATAGCTTTACCTCAGATGCTTTATCAATATTTGTGGAGGCATAAGCTCCTGTAATCTGAGATAGCTTGGCAAGATTGTCAGTTGGATCCGTAGTAGGATCCTTCCATAAGACATCTAATTGTTCTGCCTCAGTAGAGATTGAGCTCTCTAACTTTCTCTTTTTCCTCTGCTTCCTCACTACTGCTTTATACTACGGGCTGTAGAATACATCTAGAGGAGGAATGTCCTCTATATTGAGTACAATTTCAGAAGAGGGAGTGATAGGTATATGCTCAGTTTCTGTGACGGTGCCACTTATTCCCGTGCTCAAATTTTTTTTTGTTTGTACAAGGGTCTGTATATTCTGTCCTTCTACATTAAGAAATTGATTAAAAGTTTCCCATTCTTTGTCCAATTCAGTCCTGACTGTCGGTTGCTGTACATTGAGAGGTGGAAGATTCAACTGTGGAGTGGTAAAAGTCTGTTGTTGTGAAAGCTCTTTAGATTGAGCTGTATCCTTCACTGAGCTTTCATCATTATCAATATTTTTAGAACGCTCAGAAGTCTCTTTGTCAGACTTCGACTTAGACTTTTCTGTATTTGAGCTGCCACTAAGACTAACACTAGGAGTTGGTTCCCTTGCGGGTTCCAAGCGTAAATTTTCCAAAGGGATAGTAGTTAGTCTTCTCTCTCTGTAAACTTTAAATTCCTGAAAATCTTCTGGGGATAACTGTGTTTGAGCTAAATGAAAAACTTCTTTAAATGAACATTTTGTTTGAAACATATCATCAAAAGGGTCTTCTTCTCCAACAAACACTCTTACTTTGATTGCAGTGGTGAAATTTTTAACAACATCAATTGGATCAAATAACCTTCTCGAAAACTTGAACAGTTGTAAGCATGTAATATTGCTTACCTCTTTGAATGTGTGACCAACATCAAACAATGAAAATGCTCCACAGGCTACGGGAAATTGTGGCCAAATGCCCTTCTTCTTCTCCTTTAATTCCTTTGTCAAACCTCCTTCACCACAGGTTTGATAAGCAATCTCTCGAACTACAAGTTTATCCGAAACATACAGGGGTAAAACATGGGGGGAAGCAAAGCTTCCAAAAACCCTCACATAAGTAAACAACTCTTCTCCAAACCATCTTGCGACAGGGAGAATGTCAACTTCTGCTTCCGGGGATAATCTTGGAGCATTTTTATTATACAATATTCTGTACAGAGGCAGCATTATGCCATGGCAAATTTTGTAAAAATGAGGAACAAACTTTGATTCCCATAACTCTTTGTGATAGACATGAATAGGCAAGGGATCATGAATTGTCCATTGCCAACCCATCAAAGGGAATTTAGAAACAAAACAAATTGAATCCATAACATAGGCAGATAGATAAAAAGGAGGATAAATCCTATGGGAAATAGTCCGTTTAGACCAGTAATTGAAAATGGCAGTGGCTAAATTATCAGACAAGATTTTGGCCCAGTCTACAATTGTAGCGTTAACAGCAGCATTTAACAAAGGGAGGCATTCAGGCAAGACCATATTTATGTCAGGCTTTCCAAAAAGTCTGCATAACATAGCAGCAGCAAAACAATATGGAGAGGTGAGCGAACCAGTACTGTACATACCATGTTTGTTTTTCTTCAATGGTTCCTCTCTCTTGGTCCATTCCTTGGTGCATTCCGCCAAATTTGTATTTTCTTTGGCAAATTTCTCCATAAATTGTTTGTTTTAGGTCGCTTGAGATTCCGGTAAGTGATACATAAGCCTCGAATCTTCTGTAGTGAATGACCCGATGAGTTCTTGTCCTGGAGTTCTAAATTTCCTGTCTGAAATATCTGTGTTATCCAGCACCCATTTTATCATATCTGTATACGGAAGAATTCTCGGTCTTGCTGCTATTCTGTGAAGAAATGAACAAGCCAATTCCGTAAGAGACGCTTCAGATGAATTACTTGATCCAACAGTAGCCACGACTTCCATTACCCTAGGATTTTCTTCTTCGAGCAGAGTATGCATGCCCTCCCAAGTAGTGATACCGGCGTCCTTATTGCAAGCAGTATCCGCATACAGGGAAGCCATATCTTTGTTTTCAACACTCGAAACTTTCTCTTTCTTACCCATAATGCTCTGTGAATGCTTTGTATAGCCTTTTTCTCCTTCGCGCTTGTGGTGTTACGAATTAAGTGAGAGTAATGAGATGAGAAAGGTGACGAGATCTTTTTAAATGCTGAAGGCGGATAAAAACGTGAAACAACCTTTCAATCAAAACAAAATCCTTTCCATCAATGATTAACAATCCATTCATTAATTTTGACATCAAAGCGCATACCAGATATTTATTTATGAAAAGATTTACTTTGGACACTGCGCTAGGAGAATCTGCGATAATGCAATCTGCGATTTGCTGTGCAATATTGCAAAATCGCAATATCGCGGATCGCAATCATCGTAAATCGCAATATCCAAATTGCAACATCCAAAAATTGCAGTCTAATATCATTGCGAAATCGCAATATCGCAAAATCGTGAAATCGCAACATCCACAAAATGTAACTTATTAAACAACTTTTCTGCGATATGCGGTTTGCGATAAATACTTTAATGTCTAGTTCTTTGGGATCGCGCTATCGCAATATCGCGGAATCGCAATTTTAAAAGATTATGCTTTGATAAATGATATCCACTTTTTGCGATGGATGCGGTATTTCTATTCAAAGAAAGATTATGCTTTGATCTATCATTAACTTAGGTTTATTTTAAAGATTTTCAAAGGTATTTCCCTAAGTTAAGATAATATGTTTTATTTGAGAAAGGAAATAAATTCTAAATTAATTTTTTGGATTTCTTGACTAAGGGTCCCCACTTATTTAGTATTATCACTAATATTAAAGAAGAAAGGGGGGTTGTTGCTGGCCACAACAATTGGCGATTCACTTGGAAGAACCAGTTATCTCTGCATTTCTTTTGGATTTTCTAAATTTTCCAAAACAGAAAATTTTCCAGAAAATCAAACTTTATTATAAAAAGATAAAGTATATTATGCTTCAATCTATAAATGATATTTCGTTCCTTCTATATTCAACTTTTGATTATTCACTTCCTCAAGCTAGTCCTTGTATTTACATCAGTCATTACTTGGTTTAAAAAGATAAAAACAAAGGCTTCTCTATAAATTAGCTTTAAATATGCTCATTTGTCATAGGTAGAGCCACTGCTGCCAGCAAGCGTTTATAGCCTCGACAGGGTTACCTGTTACCCAGCAACGATCTTGTATCCTACTTAGAGAAATATACAATTTTCAAAGAGAAATCCATATTTACACTTATTTCTTTTGATTTTCTTTTTTATTCTTAAAGAACAATGTCTTGGTTTGGTAGCCAACTTATGACAAAGCCATTCACTTGATTTATAATTTTGTTGAACAAGCAGGCTCGTGATGAGACAACTTGTCTTTTGATTGCAACAATCTTGAGTCATTGCCCTGTTATGGTATGCAGTATTGGCAAAGTCAGCTAGCTATAATATCTATGATCATGATAAGTCGGCTCGTGATGAGACCTCTTACTCTTTAAGTTAAAAAGTGTATTATTGGATAATTCTTTGAAGATTGTAATTTTCTAAGCGGGGAGGATATCATTGTTTCCCTAAGATAGCTCTGGACGACAATGGTAGAGTTTTTAGAAGGAAATTTTCTATAGAGAAACTTTGTTTTGTTATTGATACCTTTCATTGAACTGATATAAAACAATCTTTCACTTAAAGTTGCCTTTCATCAAAGTTTTCAAAGTTGAAACTAGTATCATTTCAAGACTAAAGTTTTTTTTTTTTTTTAAACTGCATCTTTAAATAATAATGATCAGTATTATGACAAGAGTTCTATTTATAAAAATGAAGAAACAAAATCTAAACAGAGAATTTATATCTTCTTTGTAAATTCCAAATGTAACCATTAACAACTCGTTTTATTTTGACAATAAAGAAAACTAATATACAAAATAGAAGAATGATCTCCTATGGAAAATATTTTTTGAGAATTTGTCCATTAACAGGTAAAGACTCTCTTTTGCCTATTAATTCCTGTAACATAAAAGTAGATGGACCTATGATTTCTGCAATTTGAAAAGGACCAAGCCACATTCGTTGAAATTTCGTATGTTTTCCTTTTTCCTCATGCGCCTTGTCCCATTTTAAAACAAGATCTCAAACCTGAAAGTCTTTTCTGGTTATCATGTTTGAATCAAAAGAAGATTTTACTAATGCTTGATGATGAGCATGAGTTATTTTCGCTTTTTCTCGTTGTTCTTCTAACTTAATTATTTCCATCTGTCTTAGTTGCAAGGAAGAAGTTGGTACTTCATCAATATATTGAACTAAGGCCAAAGAAGGAATTGCTAAATGAGTTGGAATAACTACTTCTTTCCCATAAACTAAATAAAAGGGAGAAGTTCCAATAGAAGCCTTATGTGTTATTCGATCTGCCCAGAAAGCATATATTAAATACTTATGCCAATTTTTATGATTTTGATCAATGGTTCGCTTAATGATTCTGATTAAGTTTTTATTTGTGGATTCAGCTAACCCATTTCCCTGTGGATAATAGTTGGCAAAGTATTTAAGTTTAAAACCTCTCTTGAGTGCAAATTCAGTCATAGCATTACCAGAAAAATATGATGCATTGTCAAATACTAAAGCAGAAGGTAAACCAAACCTGGTGATTATGAACTGATCTATGAATTCAATGATATGCTCAACATTAGCATTCTTGAGAAGGACTTCTTCTACCCATTTCGTAAAATAATCAGTTGCAGTAATGATATACCTATGTTGCTTAGAAGAGTGAGGAACGATCTCACCTATTATGTCCAATCCCCATTGATCAAAAGGTTGTTCAATGTTTACTGGTTGTAATGGTAATGATGGTTTCTTTTGTCTTCTAGCTGCAGTTTGACAAACTTGGCATCTTATTACATAGCTATGTGAATCTTTAAATAAAGTGGGCCAGTAATAGCCTGCGCGAAGAATTTTATGTGCAGTAGCATCTCCAGCATAATGTCCGCCTGCTGGCCCATCGTGAAGTTCCTGCAAGACTTTATCAGCTTCAGATTTCTCCAAACATCTAAGAAGAACAGAATCGTAATTCATTTTAAAAAGAACATCGTTTACAAGCTGATATTGTTTAGCCTTCAACCTTAAGGCTCTTTTCTTGGTGTGATCGAGATTTGGAGGGGCATATCCATTCTTCAGATAAAAAGTGATATCAGCATATAATGATTCAACATCGTTTAGGCTTACCTCATACGTTTGTATCTCTTCAGATGATTTCTTAGAAATCTGTGATGCTCCAGCTAGTATTTTGCAAAAGCCTTGACCTCTAACAATATTTGTTGGTTTGATCTCAACATCATATTCTTGTAAGGCAGTAATCCAATTAGCTCTTTTCTCACCCACATATTTTTGGACTAAAATATTTCTTACCGCTGGAAACGGTACAATGATTTTTGTATGGGTTTTAAGTAAAAAGAGTCTGAAATATTTAATTGCTTTGAAAATAGCGTAAGCTTGTTTCTCCACATATGAGTAATTCAACTCAGCTCCCTATAAATTTGAACTGAAGAAAGAAATTGGGGCTTCTGCTTTGTCTTGATTTGCTTGAGTGAGAATCACAGCGTAAGATTTATCAGCAAATGTGTACAAAATAAAAGGATCAGAAAAATTTGGAGTTGCTAAAGAGGGAGCATTAATGATTTCTTGTTTAATCAGATTGAATGCCTCATATTCATCTTGGGCCCATTTGAATTTTGAATTCTTTTTAATCATTGTTTGTAAAGGAGATACAATTCTTGAAAAATCTGGTACAAATCTCTTTACAAAATTAATTTGGCCGAGGAAAGATTGCATAGCTTTCTTTTTGTGAGGTAAGGATATTTCAGAAATATCCTTGATTCTATCAGGATCAATGTGAATTCCAGATTTTGACACTATGAATCCAAGAAGTTTTCCTTCACTCAATGCGAAAAAGGATTTTTTTGGGTTAAGTGAAATTCCATAGTTTTGACAACGTTGGAAGATCTGCTTCAAATCTCTAAGATGGTTGGTTCGTTTTTTGGAATATACAGTTATATCATCCAAGTAAATTACCACTGATTTGTTAACTAATCCCTTGAAAGAAATGTCCATGGCTCTTTGAAATGTGGCACCAGCATTGATCAGACCAAAAGGCATCTTTTGATATGCATAAGTGCCCCATTTGGTTCTAAATGTAGTTTTCAATTGATCATCTGGATGGACTAACACTTGGTTGTAGCCAGAGAAACCATCTAAGAAAGACATTAATTCTGATCCTGCAACTGCCTGTAATATTTGCTCCATGGGAGGCAAAGGAAAATTATCTTTTTGGCAGGCTTTATTAAGATTTCGAAAGTCAATGAAAATTCTAATATCTCCGTTTTTCTTTCTAACAAGAACCATGTTGGAAACCCATTTAGAATGTCGAATAGGAAAAATAATTTTGGCTTTCGATAACTTATTGAGTTCAGATTTGATTTGATTTTCTAGATTGGGATGGATTTTTCTGAGCTTTTGTTGTACAGGTTTCTCATCGTTCATCATTGGGATAGTATGTTAGATGATATAAGTGTCATAAGTTTTGAGTTCATCGTAGTTCCAAGCAAAGACACTTTTATATTGTTTCAACAGACGCACATATGCTGATTTTTCTTCGGGAGTTAGACCAAGGCCTAGGTTGATATTCTGTGGTTTGGTATCAGTTCCTAGATTTACTAATTCATAATTCAAAGTTGAACTTTGTAATTTTGAATTGGTAGATCTTTTAAATCGGTCTTTCAAATCATAAAGGTCTTCTAATTTGACTATTGACTTTGGAATAGAATTATTAGTGCTATCATGTTGTAATTGTTTGTCATGTTGGTCTTCATCGATTATTTGATTAGTATAAGATCCTTCAGATGTGAGGAAGCTTACAATATCAGGATCATCGTTGAAAATTCTCTAATGAGTAACATTATCAGGAATCGAAGGTCTAAAGATTAATTCAATTGAAAATCGATCAGGACTAAAGTCTTCTGCAGGAATAAGCTTAGAGGCTACATTGGCTAATAGGTCTGCACTAGCATTATGGATTCTAGGAATTGGTGAAATATTGAATGCTATAAAATGTTCAGTCAGATCTTGAACTAAAGATTGATAATGCTTTAAATGACCTGATAAACAATGTATAGTATTTTGTACCTGTTTGATTACAATTTCTGAATCTATGAAAACTTGCAAATATTTGATATCCAATCCGATTTCTTTATATAACCCTTGGACTAAAGCCTCGTATTCTGCGGTATTATTAGTACATTCAAACTCAAGTCGGCAGGTTAGCATAATCTTGTTTCCCTCTGGACTAACCAACACGCATCCTGCTCCTGCTCCTTCATTAGACTTAGAACCATCAAAAAATAATTTCCAAAATAAAGATTTATTTATAGGAGTATCTACAAAATTAATACATTTAGAATTGTCTGTTTGAGAAAAATTTTCTATTTGAGATAAAACAGAATGTTCTAAATAAGGTGAAGTATGAGCATTGAAATTTCCTAAGAAAGAATCAACTGAGTGATTGCCAATGATATTACTGCTGTACGCAACTAGTTCATTCTCTCCTTCCAATTCTGTTACTATGTATTTCTGATGCTTTTCTCGCTTAACCTTTATCTGATTTGGTTTACCATTGTAAGGAAGCCACATGTGCGACCAATCGGTTGCAAAGTATCCATGAAGTTTTTCTGACGAATCTCTGCTAAGAATTAAGCCATAAAATTCTGGAATATCTGCAACTAAAATATCAATGACTTGACATACCTTTGGATTTGATGACAGCCTTATGGTAACCTGGTTTAATTCGCCAATCACTTCAACTTGCGATCAATCTAACTGTACTATGCACACATCAAATTTTTGTGGTTGAACATTCAATTTTTCACATACTGATTTTGGTAGAATATTAGATGAAGCTCCAGAATCCACTAAATAGTTATGCAAATTTTTATTAAAAACTTCATAAGTAAGAAGAAATGGAGGAGTATGAGATCTCGACCTTCCTCCAATTAAAGCGATATTTTCAAGATCAACTTTACTGATTGAATTAGTTGGAGGTCTTCCCATATCATTAGAAGCTTGAGAAATTACAGGATCAGGCAAAGGTTTTTCTGGTACAGCATGTAATTCTTTCAAAAGTACTTTTTGTTGATGTTTTAACTTGCTCAATTCATAAAAAGTGATGTTTGCCCTAGTCTTCTTCATATATTCTATAATGTTATATTCCATTTCATTGGAACAATCAATGTTCTTGATGGAATGGATGAATCTGTTTGGACTGGGCTAGTTTGAATTGCTTTGGACGTTGTTTTCTTAGGTGCAACTTTATCCTTAGCCAATGATCTTACGCTCTTTTGCTTAGGAGTAGTTTGAGGAGGATCAAGTTGATTTCTATTTCTAGTGCTAACCGGGGATGCTTCTTGGTCTTCCTCATCTGGGAGGATGAAATCCCACATGCCTTGTACTTCTACCACCTCTTTTTCATCAGTAGTTTCTTCAGTAACAGTCTCTTCCTCTTCTTCTTCTGATTCAATATTTGTAATAGCATTTGGTGGCTTTTGATCAGTTGACGGATTCCTTCTAAAAGGCTTGAAAGACTTTTTAGAAGAGGTTTCTACTACTTGTTTCTTGATATCAACCATTTCATTAGACATGGTTTTCAAAACTTTCTGCAATCCTTCTAAATCGAATGGATCTTTTGGTTGTTTTTTCTTGGGATCTTCCTTAAAAGTGACCTTCTTGGATTTCCGTTCTTCTATTGCATTTTTCTTTTCTAAAGCAATGATTTGTTTCTTTACTGCTATTGCTTCTTTCATATTGTCTGCTAAAATTGTTTTATTAGCCCTATCAACAAAGCTTGCTATGTTTGATGGCAAAGCAGAAATGTACCATTCACTTCGCACTTCTTCGCTTGGTTTGGAAGAAGTAGGAAATTTTTTTAACAATTTATTGAAATGAGAATTGAAACCCTTGACAAGTTATTTTGAATTAGCTGTAAGATTAGACAAATCGTTGATCAATGTTGCTGTAGACCTGTCATCACCAAATTTAGTCAAAAAATGATCTTGAAAGATATCCCAACTAGTAATAGATCCAGATGGTAATGAGAAATACCATGATCCAACTGCTCCTTGTAAAGTATAAGGGAAAAGTCGGACAACAGCATCTTCATTAACAACTCCATTGAGATTTATGGATAACATAAAGCTGTTGATATGTTCTTCTGCTAGCATGCCTGCTTCAGGATTAAACTTAGGCAGCCATTTTTCAGGATGGGCCGGTATTTGGCTCAAGGGTGCAGGCATTAAGACTACCCCTAGATTATTCCATGGCATTTGGGCCATCACTGAACTACTAACAGATGAAAGTGCAGATGATGAGATTTGTGACTGTGAAGATGAAGATATTATGATTTGAGAAGGAGATGTGGAAGATTGAGTGGACTGATGGACAGTGATCTAGAGTGGAGGAGTGGGTGGTTGACTTCGCGATGAAGTGTTTGAGATGGATGATGATGATGAAAGAGTCTCACTATCAGACCCTTTGGGTGATTTGCTAGCTCTTTTTCTTGTAGGTAGAGGTAACTCAGTTGGTTGAATGCCAAGCTTTTCACTCTGTAATCTAGTGAGAGGATGAGCAGGATTATATTGTGAAGTCACAATGCCTTGAGATTTATCAGACCTTTGAGGTGATATTGAAAATAGTTGAAGTTTATGAATTAAAGATTCGACTTCAGGAGGTTCAATAGAAGATTCTTCTAAAAAGTCAGGGTTTGTGGCAGTGTCTGTTCTCCTTTCGACTTCTGGTTCTAGATTTAAAATTTCTGAGTATGATGGAGAAGTCAGGGAAGATGGTGAGGGTGATTTACTCTCAGAATGGTATTTAGATTTAGATTTACTTGCCATTCATAGTTTGAGGCCCTCCTTCTAGAGCCAAATATGTTGAAGCCCCAAAAATCGGGTCTACAACAAGGGGGATACCCACCCGGTCCGGACCTTGGTTAACAACTCCTTTTCCGTTTGGTGTAGTGGGTCCGACTGGGGATAATGGGACCAGTTTCCCAATATGTGTGTGTGTGTTTGAGATTTGATATTTCTTTTCTAAACTTCCTAATTAAAATGCTTTTAATCTATTTCTAATCTATTCATATGCAAACTGTATTCTAAGAAATATCTAACCCTAAACTAACCCAGGATGTAATCTTTCAATATATGCGATCTAAAAGGATTTCAGATAACAATTGATAATAAAGATAATTCAATTATCATGAGAAAAGAATTCAATAAAAATAAACTATTTCACATAAAATGTTAGATGAAACAGTTGTGGAAAACATATCGCATATTAAACTATTCATATATCAAGCACAAATAAATAATTATCACTGTACAAAAATTCCAAATGATAACTCAGATATTCAAACATTAACATATAAACAACTAAACATAAATATCACTTTTAACATAGAAAACAGAAACAGTTAAGAGATAAAAATACCATTTATAACTGGTTCTACTTATGAGCTAGAAGCAATAATGATTTATCTCTTTCTTAATCCAACATCTATCAAGAGTACAGAAATGCAACATCAGTAACAGATATTAGACACAGATATCAATAAATCTCGTTCCGTTCATTTATCAAAACCTCCTCTGAGGGTGCAAAAGTGCATGTTCTGAGGATAAGTTTTTGACAAATTTCAGGACCCTTCTCTAAATGCATGAGAAGGGTTTAAATACTAATAAATAAAATCTAAAAATAGTTTATTACAAAAATTTAGGATTCAGTTTAAATGACCGTCCTTTTCCTAGGCAAAAGTATAGTAAAACTAAAACTAAATCTAAAAATAAATACTATCAATTATCTAATTATGAATTTGATCTTTGATCTTGCAAGCATCCAACATTGTTTTGAGAAGAGGTGGTTGGCCGACTTCATATTTCAACTGCCCTGAAAAGACAGAATCAGCAAGTGTAGGAGCAATCTTCTCAGCAGAATTAATGATGCAACTAAGTGCACTGCATTGACTGTGGGGTTTTACTAGATATGTCCAGTAAGAATCCCAGTTTAATCTTGTCAGTTCTTGAATTGACTTTTCCTTTTCATCAGCCTTTTGCCTCCATTCTTTTCGCAATTGCTGTGCTTGTGGAAGGTGTCCGGGAATAATCTCTGAAATCAAATTAACTTTGTGCAAATTTTCGTTTACACAATCAGTAATATTTCCTGATGCTGTAGCTGCTTCTTCTACTTCTTTTTCTGCTTCTCTGAGCTGTACATCCAAATTGTTGAAGAGAAGTTCTTTATGAATATCATTGATTATCGGTGCTCCTGCTCTTCTTCCTTCCTCTGTCTTTTTCCATGCCATATAATTAGTAACTATTTCATTAGTTAAATTATAATCATGTCGTAACTCTACGACATGATTAGTGATTTTATCACTTTCTTGAAAAAAAGAGTTGTATTGTGAGATTTTTTGGCATAATATGTCTTGTTGTTGCAGTAGTTGTTTGTTCAAAGAAACAGACTCTGAAATAAACTCTGGAAGCTTAGGGTCGTCTTTGTGCTCTTCTTGGATAATTTGTATTTGTTTCTCTTTATCTGCCAAATTTTTTTGATAACCAATTTGCATCTTTTGAAGCTCTTGCTGTAACTCTTAAAGTTTTATTTGTGCTTCACTGCTAGCACAGGCCTGTTGAAATTGTTGTTGCAGAGCTTGTATCTGATCTTCTTTTTCATTTAATAATAGCTTTACCTCAGATGCTTTATCAATATTTGCTAAGGCATAAGCTCCTGTAATCTGAGATAGCTTGGCAAGATTGTCAGTTGGATCCGTAGTAGGATCCTTCCATAAGACATCTAATTGTTCTGCTTCAGTAGAGATTGAACTCTCTAACTTTCTCTTTTTCCTCTGCTTCCTCACTACTGATTTATACTGCGGGCTGTAGAATACGTCTAAAGGAGGAATATCCTCTATATTGAGTACAATTTCAGAAGAGGGAGTGATAGGTATATGCTCAGTTTCTGTGACGGTGACACCTATTCCGTTGCTCAAAAATTTTGTTGTCTGTACAGGGGTCTGTATATTCTGTCCTTCTACATTAAGCAATTGATTAAAATTTTCCCATTCTTTGTCCAATTCAGTCCTGACTGTCGGTTGTTGTACATTGAGAGGTGGAAGATTCAACTGTGGAGTGTTAAAAGTCTGTTGTTGTGAAAGCTCTTTAGATTGAGCTGTATCCTTCACTGATCTTTCATCATTATCAATATTTTTAGAATGCTCAGAAGTCTCTTTGTCAGACTTCGACTTAGACTTTTCTGTATTTGAGCTACCACTAAGACTGACACTAGAAGTTGGTTCCCTTGTGGGTTCCAAGCGTAAATTTTCCAAAGGGATAGTAGTTAGTCTTCTCTCTCTGTAAACTTTAAATTCTTGAAAATCTTTTGGGGATAACTATGTTTGAGCTAAATGCAAAACTTCTTTAAATGAACATTTTGTTTGAAACATATCATCAAAAGGGTCTTCTTCTCCAACGAACACTCTTACATTGATTGCAGTTGTGAAATTTTTAACAACATCAATTGGATCAAATAACCTTCTCGAAAATTTGAACAATTGTAAGCATGTAATATTGCTTACCTATTTGAATGCGTGACCAACATCAAACAATGAAAATGCTCCACAGGCTACGGGAAATTGTAGCCAAATGCCCTTTTTCTTCTCCTTTAATTCCTTTGTCAAACCTCCTTCACCACAGGTTTGATAAGCAATCTCCCGAGCTACAAGTTTATCCGGAACATACAGGGGTAACACATGGGGGGAAGCAGAGCTTCCAAAAACCCTCACATAAGTAAACAACCCTTCTCCGAACCATCTTGCGACAGGGAGAATGTCGACTTTTTCTTCCGGGGATAACCTTGGAGCATCCTTATTATACAATATTCTGTACAGAGGCAGCATTATGCCATGGAAAATTTTGTAAAAATGAGGAACAAATTTGATTCCCACAACTCTTTGTGATAGACATGAATAGGCAAGGGATCATGAATTGTCCATTGCCAACCTATCAAAGGGAATTTAGAAACAAAAAAAATTGAATCCATAACATAGGCAGATAGATAAAAAGGAGGATAAATCCTATGGGAAATAGTCCGTTTAGACCGGTAATTGAAAATGGAAGTGGCTAAATTATCAGACAAGATTTTGGCCTAGTCTACAATTGTAGCATTAACAGCAGCATTCAACAAAGGGAGCCATTCAGGCAAGACCATATTTATGTCAGGCTTTCCAAAAAGTCTGCATAACATAGCAACAACAAAACAATATGGAGAGGTGAGCGAACCAGTACTGTACATACCGTGTTTTTTTTTCTTCAATGGTTCCTCTCTCTTGGTCCATTCCTTGGTGCATTCCGCCAAATTTGTATTTTCTCTGGTAAATTTCTCCATAAATTGTTTGTTTTAGGTCGCCTGAGGTTCCGGTAAGTGATACATAAGCCTCAAATCTTCTGTAGTGAATGACCCGATGAGTTCTTGTCCTGGAGTTCTAAATTTACTGTCCGAAATATCTATGTTATCCAGCACCCATTTTGATCATATTTGTATACGGAAGAATTCTCGGTCTTGGTGCTATTCTGTGAAGAAATGAACAAGCCAATTCCGTAAGAGACGCTTCAGAGGAATTACTTGATCCAGCAGTAGCCGCGACTTCCATTACCCTGGGATTTTCTTCTTCGAGCAGATTATGCATGCCCTCCCAGGTAGTGATATCGGCGTCCTTATTACAAGCAGTATCCGCATACAGGGAAGCCATCTCTTTGTTTTCAACACTCAAAACTTTCTCTTTCTTACCCATAATGCTCTGTGAATGCTTTGTATAGTCTTTTGCTCCTTCGCGCCTGTGGTGTTGCGAATTAAGTGAGAGTAATGAGATGAGAAAGGTGACGAGATAGTTTTAAATGCTGAAGGCGGATAAAAATGTGAAACAACCTTTCAATCAAAAAAAAATCCTTTCCATCAATGATTAACAATCCATTCATTAATTTTGACATCAAAGCGCATAACAGATATTTATTTATGAAAAGATTTACTTTGGACACCGTGCTAGGAGAATCTTCGATAATGCGATCTACGATTTGCTGTGAAATATCGCAAAATCGCAATATTGCGGATCGCAATCATCGCAAATCGCAATATCCGAATCGCAAAATCCACAAATTGCAGTCTAATATCATCGTGAAATCGCAATATCGCAAAATTGTGAAATCGCAACATCCACAAAATGTAACTTATTAGACAACTTTTCTGTGATATGTGGTTTGCGATAAATACTTTAATGTCTAGTTATTTGGGATCGCAATATCGCGGAATCACAATTTTAAAAGATTATGCTTTGATAAATGATATCCACTTTTTGCGATGGATGCGGTATTTCTATTCAAAGAAAGATTATGCTTTGATCTATCATTAACTTAGGTTTATTTTAAATATTTTCAAAGGAATTTCCCTAAGTTAAGATAATATGTTTTATTTGAGAAAGGAAATAAATTCTAAATTAATTTTTTGGATTTCTTGACTAAGGGTCCCCACTTATTTAGTATTATCACTAATATTAAACAAGAAAGGGGGGTTGTTGCTGGCCACAACAGGACACTTCATCTTTTGCATCAAAATAAGATGCAGATAGATGAGATCTATCATGGAGGATGATAAATAGACCACACCTTTCTTTATATCTATGCAATATCTCTCCAAGGATGTAAATCAAATGAAGAAGGAAAGGCAGAAAGAAGATCCAAGAAGAATATTTGATGAGGAAGGTCCAAGCACTTCCTATCAACAAAGAAGAAAACTGGAGAATCATAAATCTCCTCATAGATCCACTATGCCCAATTTCTTTGGAGAAGGTGAAAGGTGTAGAAATGAAGAAATAATAACACTTGATACTCATGAGACTCTCAGTCTATATCTTGAAGAGTAAAAAGCATAGTCTAGAGCTTTCAAGGAGAAGATAACTCTCCAACAATTCTTCAAAATCATAGAGGAAAGAGGATCCTATAGCAGCAATAGAAGAAAGAGGCATAACATATTTTATTTGCCTACATTTGATGGATCTTCCTCAAGCACTGTTAAGGCTTGGAGGAGAGAGTTAGATGCATTTTTCAGGCTACATCTTGTAGCTGAAGGAGAAGCTGTTCAAATTGCAACACTTATATTTTAGGTGAAGCCAATGATTGGTGGTTTGTACACATGGAGCATGCAAAGGTGACTAAATATTCAGATTTCTTTCACAAGTTGAGGAAGAAGTTTGATGTGAAGAAGACAAAAATGAGCCACAAAGAGACATTTCCTAAGGAAACAAAGGAGAATGTCATTCTTGTCACCTTGGATAAAAATTCACTACATTCACCATTGGCTGCAGAAGTACTCACATTCGGAGAAGAGATAATTGCATCTTTTCAAGATAATCTTGAGCTCTTGACACATAGAGTCCCATGCATGATTCATGAGATGCATGAGGAGGAGAAGGAATATTCCAGCATTGGTACATTGGAAGAATAGCAGCCATATCTCTTACCAATAGTTGGAGACACCATTGTCCCGGTTGGAGGAACTCTTGTGTTTTGTCAAGAGGTTCCCACATATTAGTTTATCCAAGGTATGCATACAAATTCATCACCTATTGTTTCAGTAGATCATATTGAGACTTATGGTGACATGCCATCAGGGCCAATTCATAACCAAGGGTTAGATCTAAATGCTTATTTAAAGTAGAAACACATCATAGCGCAAAGGACCCTTGATATAATCAAGGAGGAGATGAGAATATATCCCAGTTTTTCATGGATGGACTACATTCAACCTCTTGAGTTGAAGTGCAGAGTTTTAGAAGAAGGGATGAGCATGATCCTGTGTACAATGACTGGTCATGAGATCAGTATTGTACCTTGTTTTGACATAATATATGTATTACCTTGCAGATCTACAGCGTTGTCACTTAGTAGCAGTGATAATGATGATGCCCCATTATTCTTGGAGCATTATTAAGTTAGCTTCACTCATGAAGCAATGGAGGACAAGATGACGAATTGTAGACACCTAGATATGAGAAATATTTTCTCCTTTCTTGATGACACTTTCTCAATGAGCATCTCACAACTCAAATAGAGACTTCTACCTACAGTAGATCCAGAACCTCATTGGTTTTGGAAGGCCATGGATGAGAAGAAGGTCTCATTAAGAGATCTCATTGGATGTGCACTTCAACATTTCATGAAGTGCAAAGTTCTTCATCAGTTTGGGGAAGATGGTATTCTACAAAGGGAGGGTACTCATCTTCCATACTGGGGTGAGTGGGTGAGGATGATAGGAAAAGGGTTGCATGACCACTTGCAGATTTATGACATGGGCCAGCAAGCTTGGTTACGTTGGTTTCCCTTGGGAGACTCTTGTCATTGCCCAAAGGCTCCTATTTCTTTGATCCATGCCTTGAAGAACACTTATGAAATGAAGAAGGAGGCATGGATGTGCTAGCTTCTTTTGGGTGAGTATGGTTACCACCCAATAGCTCATAATTTTTTGATTTGTGCCTTGTGTATCAATGATAAAACCCAGCAAGACAAGGCATGTTAATTTTGGTTTCCCTTGAGAGAGTTTGGCCACCACATGACATCTCCTATGTCTATGTGTTTTGTCTTGGGTAAAGCTTGGCATGATGCTCTCATGATGTGCGTTGATGGTGTTTATTTGTATTAGGATGATATGATATTCCATATGTAAATTAGTATGTTTTTGCTCCATGATGCACATGAGGAGGAGAGAAAGCAGCAAGATCTCTTGTTGCTTTGGTTGCTTTTGGGGGAGTTTGGCTTGTCCATATTACATGGAGGAGATGGAGGATGGAAGCAAAGGGCCTTACTCCGGTGGTTACTGTTAGGAGAATATGGTTTGACATATTTGTCTACCCATACAACTCCTTTCCTTATTCTTTTGCATAACATTGGAATGATACTTGGGTCCAACAAAGCCAACAGGGCTAAGGATGAGAGCATACCAATTCTCAATCAAATTCATGAAACATGGGACGGAGAGATGTATTGTGTGATGGGGATTTTCCTTTGTGGAAAGAGCTACTTTATTTAATGTATCTCATGTATTGATGATGATGTTGGAACTCATATTTTTGTCACTTGGTCCTTCATGGTGGAAGGAGGACATCTAACCATACAGTTGGAGGTCATTCTATATGTTTTGAAATACAACTTTGGAGCCAAACATATATAACACATTGCAGAAAATGGAAGAAGCCTTCCTTATGTGGATGTCATTTGGAGGGGAATATATGGCTTTGCATCTACCATTGGGGTTTCTTGAGGACAAGCAACATTTTTTCGGGGAGGACTGTAATATTCCCAAATTTTCACCTGATATTTGGAATATTAGAGTTCTTACTTTTCTTAATGAATTAAGTAAATAAAATGGTGGAGGGGCCCATAATCCTCAATATGAATAAATACCCACTTTTTGTATGTGAATGTGGATTAATTAGGCCTAGATCTACATAATGAGGTATTTGAGCAACTACTAATGTGAATGAAATTGGAGATCATATCTCATTAATTGATATAGATCATGGAGGTTGATACAGTCAACTAATATCTTGAAAATGTCAAACAGAAGATCATGAAGCATTCATGATAAAGTGGTGGAGGATAATGTGCAACTAATGCACACATGATGGAGAAGGTGTACATTGCACCTAGACCTGATGGATGACTTGGTCAAACAACGCAATCCAAATTGGAGGATCTTGTCAACATGAACAACGTAGTCTAGATGAGGGCCAAGGAATGGGAAGGATCGAAAATTATATAAAGAGGATGAAGGAAACAATGGAAGGCATGCCGGTGATTCTTGATGTTAAGGATCTTTTCAGATATGGAATTATCATGTGACATTCCATTGCTTTCTTGGTCTATTTAGCAGAGATTGCAAGTGATGTTTAGCAAAGGGTGTTCCTGGTCGGGAATCCCACCTCTTTCTTAGAGTAGCTCTAGAAAGAGTATTGTACTTAATTATACATCAGGAATTGGTGCCGCATCTCTTTTCCTACTTTCTGCAGAACATTCATATTCAGAAATTGCAGATTTCTGAAGATCAGTTTGGAAGGTGGAAGTTGTCTTCAGTACTTCAGCTGGAGAACTAGTGAGGGTTTATTCCTATCAACTAGGGCTTATAGATCATCATTCCCAGACCTTTATTTCAGATTTGGAACTAGGCCAAAAGTTATTGATCTCCTAGCAGTAGTATTTCCTTCAAGAATTATGTTGTCCAATTTGTAGATCCAAAAGGAGGAAGGGAGTTTCTAGCATTTCAGCTAGTAATCCTGTGAGGGATCATCCCCTCACATTTCCATCATTCTTTCCATCAGTGTGGAGCTTATTGCATCATTTTTTAGCAGGCAGAAGGCCTCTCTTTCCCTCACAGCGTAGTTTCTATTAGTAGTTGTACTTCAGCAACTATAATCATTATTGGAGGATTGAGAAGCTAGATCTAGAGCTTCTAGCTTATATATCTGGAGAAGGGATCAACCTTTCAAGCTTAGATCTAACCTTGTGACATATTTCTACCATCTATATGTCAGATATAGCTTCATATCTGTATTTCCCAGTGATCAAGGATCAAATCCTAGGAGGGTGATTTTCCAAAGTTGTAGATATCGAAAAATATTTTTTGGGTTATCTTAGGAATCCATTACATTGGCCAGATCTTGAATCTTGGCATCATCTGAGCTCCAGATTTGAGTAGATCTACATTTTAATTTTCAGCCCACAGCTATATGCTTATATTCTACTGAAGGGACAACATAGTATTTTCTTCAATGGCTCCTCAGTTACGAAGTGCCTATTGTGGCATGTTTTCTGGGTGATTCTAGGCCATCTCTTTGGCTATATCTCCTCATATTTTGTACATTATGTAACTGAATCTTCTCCAATATAATAAAATGGCTCAACTTCTCTGTAAATTCTAATGTTGTCTTAAGATTTATTGTTTACTTAGTTTCAATCCTTATATTGTGTTTAATTATTACTGCATTATCCCATTTGGGGATACTACACTTTCCATGCCCCTGGGATGCTTGTTGTGGGGGGGCATCATGTCATGTCCCTTATTTAGGTATGGAGCTTGTGATGGTATGGGTTCTCTAGTCTTGGGGATTTCCACCTACAAATCTTTGGCATTAGTCACAACCTCCTGAAAAGTAGCGGGTCTATGGGATCTCACCAACCCAAGAAATGGCTCAAGAAAGCCCTCTACAAATGTATACACCCTCCTGGCATAGGATAAATCTAGAACCATGGATGAGACCCTCAAAAACTCTGATATATACTGATCTGGATGGCTAGTCTGCCTGAATTGGATCAACTCTCTGAAATTGGCCTCCAAGTCACTCCTATCAAAGCACTCCACCACACTTTGTGTGAAGTACTCATATGAGGTCATGTTGGCAAGCCCTAGTGTGGAAAATCTATGAAACCACCAATCCTGTGCCTCTCCCTCCAAATTCAAGGTAGCCATTTTGATGGCTTCCACTTATGTCATCCGGTTAATCTGGAAATAGGTATCCAACTTCTCTGCCAAATCTCAAGTTATACACTTGGTGGATCCATCATACGTGGGAAAATAAATACTCCCAATGTTACTCTACAAATTTGAACTCTACATGCTAGATATCCTGTTGCAATGACCTCTCTCATTCTGATTGAGCTGGAAATAATCTCTAAAGGAAAAATATGCTTTGAAATCCTTCCCCATAGACTGCCATTCCTGGAAATAATCTCCCATGGGAATCTAATCATCGACTGAACCTGCTCACTAGGGTCTAATAGTAAGAATGTGGGAAATGTGGTCCTAGTTGACCCACTTAAAACTGGTGGGTGAGTGGCTGGTGAAGGGTGGTCATACAGTTGTGAGGCCCCTAAAGTATCCCCAAATAGGAACTCATGATGGATGCTCTCTTCCCTATTTTATTGCTTGAGTTCCTCCAACATGTATTTCTTCCCTTTGGCTAAATCATTCAAAGCCTTTAAGAGGCTCTAAAATTATACCTCCTCCTGACTCCTTGAATCCCTCATATTTTCCACCACTACTACCTTCCCTGGTGTCTCAGGATCAGGTGTAATCTCCAACTCTCATTCCCTGCTCCTGTTAGGTACCTATATTACTAGTGTAGTTCTTTATGGTTGTTAGTGTAGCCCACTTATTGTTATTGTTGTACACCTGTAGTCCCCATATTGTTATTATTGTGCCCCATAAATGACCATTATTGTTATTTTTGTTCCCTTACATTATTATTGTTAGGTTGGCTAGGATTATATTGTGACCCCATGGACTCCTATATATAGAAAGGATGTTTTATCATTTGAATAATCCAAGAATTGTTCATTTATGTAATGTAAAGGAGGTTTCCACCTCGAAGTGGTTGATTTATAAGGCGTTGATATCTCTTTTCTTCTATTTGGGAGCTGGTTTCATAACATTTGGTATCAGAGCTTTGGGTTCTAGGGTTTCACTGCTTAAAATAGGTCATTATGGTATTTTAGCTATAAATTTTTTTCTACGGAGTTTCAGAAGCTAAAACAAAAACCCATTTGCGAAGACATCCTAAGGAACTACATATAAAAAATTTAGATCTTGGTTCACAAAATTTTTGGAGATATGATTTGTGGAAGTTAGGGTTTTTGCAGGCTCCCGAATTTCATCTCAAAGATGTGACCTTGAGAAAATAGTCATAACTATCTCTATGAGCATCAGATTGGAATTATGTAAAATATGGTCGAATGTGCACAGACTTTAGTTTCCTTTGTATCATTTTCAGAGCTGAAGGAGGAAACTGGGACACGTGGCACACCATAAAATGTTTCTCTAATGAACTAGTCCATAATTAGGTCATTGTGGTAGATCGGTCATAACTTTATCTTGAAGAATCAAAATCAGGTTTGACCTATGGCCTTTCAAATAAGACTTAGAAGGAAACTATCGGACCAAAGCTCAAATATTGGGGATTTTAAATTACAGAGATGCATCAGTTTCAATATCAAACTCCTCAAAAACAAGAAAAAAGTGTGTATTTGTTTTTAAAATTACATAATTCTTATTTGAAAAATCAGTTTGAAGTGATTCCAAGGGCATAGTAAATCATATATATTAGTATTGGGTTCTAAAATGCCCCCTAAAAATAATTCAACACCCATTAAGCCCTCATAAGGATATACTCTGAATCATGAAGAGGAAGAAGTGCAACATGATATATCAAAATTACAAGAACAAGTACAACAAATTTCTCTCTCGCAAAGAGTAAAAAAATGAAATGGATGGTTTGAAGAAATGCATGGAAGCTATGATGGATGGTTTGAAGAAAGGAATGGAAGCTAAGATGAATGCTTTGAAGAATGGCATGGAAGCTAAGATGGATGACGTGGAAGCTAAGATGGATGGCGTAGAAACTAAGATGGATGGAATGGAAGCTAAGATCGATGGAATAGAAGGAAACATGGAAGATTTGAAGAAAGACATGGAAGGTTTGAAGGAAGGTTTGTAAAATTTGCTACAAGAAAAGCTTCCTAATGGAAAAAATGTAGTAGAGAAAACTCATGATGAGAACAAAATAAATGTTAATCATGATTTCATAATCTCTAATGTTGGATTTAAGACCTGCCGTATTCCAAAGATTGATATGAGGAAGTTTGATGGCAAGGATCTCGTAACATGGATACTATATATGGAGAAATATTTTGATCTCCATAATGTGCAAAACACACAAAATGTATGCATTGAAACTTTATATTTAGAACAAAATATATTTTTATGGTATCATTGGCTTTGTTCTCGTAAAAATATTGTCACTTGGTCATTGATACCTTCTTTAGCAAATTGATAAATCTCAAACAAAAGGGTTGAATGGTGGAGCACATTGAGGACTTCCAAAAATTGAATAGGTAATTGATATTCCAGAGGAACACACGATTGATGACTTCATATGGACTTTAAAGGATAACATCCAACATGAGGTTCACCTTTGTGAATATGATTCATTGGAGAAGGCATTCAGGTTGGAAAGAAAATTTGAAAGTAAAATTACGGTGACAAGGAAGCCTACTACTCACATCTATAAATATGGAAGTGTTTCTACTCTTATAATTCCACAACCTACAAGGTTGACACCACAAAAATTGGAAGAAAAAAGAGCATAAGGGCTTTGCTACAGTTGTGATAGAAAATAAACTAAAGGTCATAAGTGTGCTGAGAAGAAATTATTTTACATAAATTGTGAAGAGGAGGAAGAAAATTAATAAGAAACTTCAAAAGAAGAGGATATACACTGGGAAACAACCTTAGAGAAAGAATAATCGAGTCCGACCATATATTTTAATACATTGGAAAGAATTACCACTCCTCAAACTCTCAAGATAGAAGGACATATCAAGAAGTAAAATTCAATAGTGTTGATTGATTCGGGTAGTACCCATAATTTTATTCATTGTAAGGTAGCCAAGGAATTGAATTGATTCCTATACCTAGCACCAAAGTGTCAAGTGATGGCTGCAAATTGAGGATCTATAAATTTCTCTGGAAAGTGCCATAATATCAAGCTAACCATGGGGTAATATGTATTTTCGAATAGTCCAATGCTTTCCATTCCAGTGGGAGGTGCTAATGTTGTACTAGGAGTACAATGTTTACAATATTGGAGATGGTACTTTTAATTTTCAAGAAATTTTCTTGAAAACTTTTTCAAAAGGAAAGGAAGTTGAATTACGGGATATCGCAGGGAAGCCGAGAAAGATAATAAGCTCTAGTGTAATGACAAATATTCTGAAGAAATAAAAACGAGGCGTAATTGTGCAATTATGCTCACTAGAAGTTCCAACATCAAAATCATCTATTTATCTAGCTCTAAAAAAAGTCTTGGACAATCATTCTAAGGCTTTTGAAACTTCCAAGTACTTTGACCTATTCGTGATCATGATCATGCTATTCATTTGATTCTAGGAAGTGTTCCTCCAAAAAACAGGCCTTATAGATATCCTTATGTCTAAAAGAGCGAAATTGAACGTATGATTGAAGAAATGTTAGAGGTTGGTATAATTCAGCCTAGTCAAATTTCTTTCTCACCCCAGTAGTATTGGTGCACAAGAAGGATGGATCATGGTGCATGTGTTCAGATTATCGAGAACTCAATAACCTTAGTATTAAAGATAAATTTCCCATTCCCGTGGTTGATGAATTATTGGATGAATTACATGGATCAATTTATTTTATCGAGTTGGATCTTCATTAAGGATATCATCAAATTAGAATGAATACTGAAGACATTCTAAAAACAACATTTCAAACTCATGAGGGTCATTATGAATTTTCGGTCATGCCTTTTGGCCTTACCAATGCACCTTCTACATTTCAAGGGTTGATGAATTCCATTTTCAAAACCTTCCTTGGAAATTTTTTGTTAATATTTTTTGATGATATACTAATCTACAACAGGTATTGGAAGGATCATGTTCAACATGTTGACAGGGTGCTCAAACTTTTGGAGGAGAAACAATTATATGAAAATAACTCCAAATGTTTCTTTGGAGTACAAGAGGTGGAATATCTGGGTCATATTGTATCTTAGGAGGGTTTTAAGGTAGACATTAGAAAAATTAAAGCTATTAAGGAATGGAAATCCCCCACAACCATAAGGGAGTTGCAAGGATTTCTTGGGTTAACAGGGTATTTTCGCAAGTTTGCTAAGAATTATGGGAGAATAGCAGCACCTATAATGACATTATTGAATAAATATGCATTTTCATGGACTCCTGAAGCAACTAAGGCCTTTGAACATCTTAAAGAATAAATGTGCCAAGTGCTGGTCTTAGCTATGCCAGACTTCACAAAAACATTTATTGTGGAATGTGATGCCTTAGGAAACCGAATTGGTGTCGTTTTAATGCAAGAAGTAAGACCCATTGCTTTTGAAATTCGTCCAATCAAAGGAAAGTATTTACAAAAAGTTATTTATGAGAAGGAAATTTTGGATATACTCCATGCAATAAAGAAATGGCGACCTTACCTAATGGGAAGACACTTCAAAGTAAAAATTGATCATGACAGTCTTAAATATTTTTTAGAACAAAGACTATCTTCAGAAGAGCAACAATAATGGGTCACAAAGATGTTGAGTTATTACTTTGAAATCATATACAAAAATTGGAAGATAAATTTTGTTGTATATGCACTCTCAAGAAAATATGAGGAGGTGGAAGCATTTCTTTGTGCCATTTCTATTATCAAACTAGATTGGATAACCGAAATAAGGGAGGGATGGAAGAATGATGAAGAAGTGTGGACACTCATTCAAAATTTGTAGCAATATCCCAGTACATCTGATACATTTAGTTGGAAAAATGATTCCTTATGGTACAAATATCTCTTATATATTTGCAATTATTCCTAACTAAAACAAAATGTTCTTTTGGAATTGCACACCTCTCCCTTAGGAGGACACTCGGGATTTTTAAAAACTTACCACGGGGTTAAGAAACAATTTTTTTGGGATGACCTTAAATATGATATTCAAATTTTGTGGCGAAGTGTTTGGTTTTCCAGCAAAATAAAGTTGAGACAATTAAGACCCCGGGTTTGCTACAACCTTTATCTATTCTAAGTCAACATTGGGAGAAGGTTTCAATGGATTTTATCACAGGTTTACCTAAGTCCAAAGGAAAGAGTGTGTTAGGTCCCTATATCACTAGTATAATCCCTTATTATTGTTAGTGTAAACCCCTTATTGTTATTATTGTACCCTTGTAACCCCCATTTTGTTATTATTGTGTCCTTAATTTATTATTGTTAGGTCAGCTAGGATTACATTGTGGCCCACTAGGATTACATTATGGCCCCATGGACTCCTATATATAGAAAAGAGGTTTTGTGAATTGTATCATCGAAGATTTTTTCATTTATGTAATGTATTGGAGGTTGCCCCCTCGAAGTGGCTTATTTCTAAGGCGTTGATATCTCTTTTCTTCTATTTTTGGAGCTGGTTACATAACATTTGGTATCAGAGGTTTGGATTCTAGGGTTTCGCTGCTCCAAATAGGTCATCGTGGCATTTTCGCTATAAATTTTTTTCTACAAATTTTTAGAAGTTGAAATTTTTAGGGTGCGAGGCTGAAATCCTAAGAAATATTTTCTAAAAAATTCATAGCTTGGTTCGCAATATTTTCGGAGATATGATCTGTGGAAGTTAGGTCTTTTTTCAGGCTCCTAAACAGGTCATCGTGGCATTTGTGCTATAAAGTTTTTTCTACGAAGGTTCAAAATATTAAATTCATGTGGTGCGAAGCTGCAATCCTGAGGAAATTCGTCAAAAAATTTTAGAGCTTGGTTCGCAATATTTTTGGAGATATGATCTGTGGAAGGTAGTGCGTTTTCAAGCTCCTGAATTTCATCTCAAAGAGGTGAACGTGGGAAAAGTTCAATAACTCTCTCGCTGGGCATCGGATTGGAGTTCTGTAAAAAGTGGTCACAAGAACATGGACTGTAGTTTCTTGGATATCAATTTCAGAGATAAAGGACGAAACAGTGACACGTGGAAAGTCGTACAAGTTCGCTATACTGAACCAGTCCATAATTAGGTCATTGTGGGAGATTGGACATAACTTTGTCTTGGAGAATCCAAATCAAGTCAGACTTTTGGAATTCAAAAGAGAATTCAGAGCGCTACTTCAGTGCGGAATTTCAGATATTTAAGAGTTGTAATTACAGAGATAATACAATTTCAATATCGAGCTCCTCAAAAGCAAGTAAACGGTGTGTATTTTTTTTTCCGAATTGCATAAGTCTTGTTTGAAGAATCAAGTTGAATTGATTGCAAGGGCATATTGTAGAATAGATATTGGTATTGGATTATAAAATGGCCCCTAAAAAGAATTCAACACCCATTAAGCCTTTGGAAAGCTCTACTATGACTCATGAAGACGAAGAATGGCAACATGACATATCAAAATTACAAGAGCAAGTGCAACAAATTTCGCTCTCGCAAAGAGCAACAAAAAATGACATGGAAGTTTTGAAGAAAGGCATGGAATCTAAGATTGATGGCATGGAGGCTGGCATGGAATCTAATATGGATGACATGGAAGCTATGATCGATGAGAAAATGGAAAGCATGAAGATTTTTCTAAAAGCAGACTTGGAAGGTTTGACAAAGTTGATACAAGAAAGGTTTCCTAATGGTGAAAATATAGTAGAAGAACCTCATGATGAGAAAAAAATAAATGTTAATCGTGATTTCATAAACTCTAATGTTGGCGGGAAGAACCACCATATTCCAAAGATGGATATGAGGAAGTTTGATGGAAAGGATCCTGTAACATGGATACTACAGATGGAGCAATATTTTGATCTTCATAACGTGCAAAACACACAAAAGGTACTCATTGCAACTTTACATTTAGAACAAAATACATTTGTATGGTATCGATGGATTTGCTCCCATAAAAAAATTGTCACTTGGTCAATTTTTACGGAGGAAATGATAGCACATTATGAGGATACACATAGCAACACCTTCTTTAGCCAATTGTTAAATCTCAAACAAAAGGGTTTAGTGGGACAACACATTGAGGACTTCCAAAAATTGAATATAAGGGTAACTGATATTCCAGAGGAACACAGGATTGATCTCTTCATAGGCACTCTAAAGGATAACATCCAACATGAAGTTCGTGTTTTGGAACCTGATTCATTGGAGAAGGCATTCAGGTTGGCAAGAAAATTTGAATGTAAAATTATGGCGACAAGAAAGCCTACCACTCAATTCTATAAAGAAGGAAGTGTTGCTACGCCTAGATTTCCACAACCTACAAGGTTGACACCACAAAAATTGGAAGAAAAAAGAGCAAAAGGGCTTTGCTACAGTTGTGATAGCAAATACACTAAAGGTCATAAGTGTGTTGAAAAGAAATTATTTTACATAGATTGTGAAGAAGAAGAAGAAAATGAACAAGAAGAGGATATACACCAGGAACCAGCCATAGAAGAGGAAGAAATGAATCCGACCATATCATGTAATGCACTGGCAGGAATTACCACTCCTCAAACTCTCAAGATAGCAGGAGAGATCAAGAAGAAAAAGGTAATAGTGTTGATTGATTCAGGTAGCACCCATAATTTTATTCATTGTAAGGTAGCCAAGGAATTAAATTGTTTCCTATACCCAGCACCAGAATGCCAAGTGATGGTTGCAAATGGAGGAACTATAAATTGCCTTGGGAAATGCCATAATATCAAGCTAACCATGGGGGAATATGTATTGACTAGTCCAATGCTTTCCATTCCTATGGGAGGTGCTGATGTTGTACTAGGAGTACAATGGTTACAATCTTTGAGGATGGTAGCTTTTAATTTTCAAGAACTTTTCTTGAAATTTTTTTCAAAAGGAAAGGAAGTCGAATTACGGGGTATTGAAGGGAAGCCGGGAAGGATAATAAGCTCTAATGTCATGACAAAGCTTCTAAAGAAACAACAACGAGGCGTAATTGCACAATTATGCTCACTAGAAGTTCCAACATCAAAATCATCTATTTCTGCAGATCTCCAACAAGTCTTGGACAATCATTCCAAGGTGTTTGAAACTCCCAAAGGACTCCCACCTATTCATGATCATGATCATGCTATTCATTTGATTCGAGGAAGTGTTCCTCCAAACATCAGGCCTTATAGATATCCTTACTTCCAAAAGAGCAAAATTGAACGTATGATTGCAGAAATGTTAGAGGCGAGTATAATTCAACCTAGTCAAAGTTCTTACTTTTCTCCTGTAGTATTGGTACACAAGAAGGATGGATCATGGTGAATGTGTCCAGATTATAGGGAGCTCAATAAGCTCACCATTAAAGACAAATTTCCCATTCCTGTGATTGATGAATTATTGGATGAATTGCATGGATCAATTTATTTTACCAAGTTGGATCTTCGTTCAGGATATCATCAAATTAGAATGAAGACTGAAGATATTCCAAAAACAACATTTTGAACTCATGAGGGTCATTATGAATTTTTGGTCATGCCTTTTGGCCTTGCCAATGCACCTTCTACATTTCAAGGGTTGATGAATTCCATTTTCAAACCCTTCCTTAGAAAATTTGTGCTAGTATTTTTTGATGATATACTAATCTACAGCAGGTCTTGGAAGGATCATGTTGAACATGTTGACGGGGTGCTCAAACTATTGCAGGAGAAACAATTATATGCAAAAACATCCAAATGTTTCTTTGGAGTACAAGAGGTGGAATATCTGGGTCATATTGTATCTCACGAGGGTGTTAAAGTAGACCTTAACAAATTTAAAGCCATTAAGGAATGGAAAGTCCCCACAACCATAAAGTAGTTGCGAGGATTTCTCGGGTTAACGGGGTATTATCGCAAGTTTGTTAAGAATTATGGGAGAATAGTAGCACCTCTAACAACATTATTGAAGAAAGATGCATTTTCATGGACTCCTGAAGCAACTAAGGCCTTTGAACATCTTAAAGAGGCAATGTGCCTAGCCCCGGTCTTAGCTACGCCAGACTTCACAAAAACCTTTATTGTGGAATGTGATGCCTCAGGAAATGGAATTGGTGCAGTTTTAATGCGGGAAGGAAGACCCATTGCTTTTGAAAGTCGTCCAATCAAAGGAAAGTATTTACAGAAACCTATTTATGAGAAGGAAATGTTAGCAATACTGCATGCACTAAAGAAATGGCGAACTTACCTAATGGGAAGACACTTCAAGGTAAAAACTGATCATGATAGTCTTAAACACTTTTTTGGAACAAAGACTATCTTCAGAAGAGCAGCAAAAATGGGTCACAAAGATGTTGGGTTATGACTTTGAAATAATCTACAAAAAAGGAAAGCTTAATGTTGTTGCAGATGCACTCTCAAGAAGAATGAAGAGGTGGAAGCATTGCTTTGTGCCATTTCTATTATCCAACCAGATTGGATAACCGAAGCAAGAGATGAATGGAAGAAGGAAAAAGATGTATGGACACTCATTCAAAAGTTGCAGCAAGATCCTAGTACATCTGATGCATTTAGTTGGAAAAATGATTCCTTATGGTACAAAGATTGCTTATATCTTTGTAAGAATTCCCAACTAAAACAAAAGATTCTTCTGGAATTGCACACTTCTCCTTTAGGAGGACACTCGGGATTTTTAAAAACTTACCATAGGTGAAGAAAGAATTTTTTTGGGATGGCCTTAAATCTGATATTCAAAATTTTGTGACGGAATGTTTGGTTTGCCAGCAGAATAAAGTTGAGACAATTAAGACCTCGAGACTTCTACAGCCTTTATCCATTCCAAGTCAACGTTGGGAGGAGGTTTCAATGGATTTTATCACAGGTTTACCGAAGTCCGAAGGAAAGAATGTCATCATGGTGGTAGTTGATAGACTTACCAAGTATGCACACTTTTGTGCATTATCTCATCCATTTAAAGCAAGTATAGTTTCTACTACATTTATGGACAGAATTCAAAAGCTACATGGAAGCCCAAGGGTTATTGTGAGCGACAAAGATCCCATTTTTACTAGAAATTTTTGGACAGAGTTATTTTCTTATTTGGGTACTTAATTATCTCATAGCTCATCTTATCATCCCCAATCTGATGGTCAAATTGAGATAGTAAATAAATGTTTGGAAGGATATCTTCATTGTTTTGTATCTGATAAACAAACACAATGGGTCAAGTGGTTACCTCTCGCTGAATGGTGGTATAACACTTCCTTCCATACTGTAGCAAAAATGACCCCATTTATGGAATTTTATGGATATCATCCACCATCCATCACATCATATTTAAGAGAAAATTTGAAGGTTCAAGCAGTGGAAGATCACATCGAGCATCAGCAAGAAGTTCTCCAACTCTTAAAGGATAACCTGAGTTTGGCACAAAATCGAATGAAACAACAGGCAGATCAACATCACAGCGAGAGAAGTTTTGATGTAGGAGATTGGGTATTTTTATGGCTACAACCATACAAACAAATGTCCCTCAAGAAAGATAAGAAGGATAATAAATTATCACCAAAGTACTATCGTCCTTACAAGGTGTTGCAAAAGATTGGTACTATGGCATACAAATTGGAGCTTCCTGCTTCTTTGTGAGTACATCCAGTTTTCCATGTTTCATGCTTAAAGAACGTTATAGGTGAAAATATTCCAGTTCAAAGAATATTGCCAGAACTTGATGAGGAAGGAAAAATCATATTGGAACCTGAAGCAGTCATCGAAACAAGAACTCGACAGCTACAGAATCGATCAATTTCAGAGTATCTCATCAAGTGGAAGAACTTACCCACTGAAGATTCTACATGGGAGGATGAGAATTTTATACATAAGCACTTGGAGCTACTCAAGCGTTGAGGACAATTCTTTTTTTGAAGGAGAGGGGATTTTTTCATTTATGTAATGTATTGGAGGTTTCCCCCTCGAAGTGGCTTATTTCTAAGGCGTTGATATCTCTTTTCTTCTATTTTTGGAGCTGGTTACACAACAGAGTGTCATCATGGTGGTAGTTGATAGACTTACCAAGTATGCACACTTTTGTGCATTATCTCATCCATTTAAAGCAAGTACAGTTGCTACTGCATTTATGGAAAAATTCAAAAGCTACATGGAAACCCAAAGATTATTGTAAGCGATAGAGATCCCATTTTCATTGGAAATTTCTAGACAGAATTATTTTCTTGTTTGGGTACTCAACTAGATCATAGCTCATCTTATCATCCTCCATCCGATAGGAAAACTAAGATAGTGAACAAATGTAGGTTTTAACCCTGTACAGAAATTATCTACAAATGAATCTAAGACATAAAAAAAAAAATAGCGAGAGCATAAAACATAAAGTAGATAAACACAGAGATTTTCCCCTGGATCCCAAATCGGGACGACCAACTTGATTTTTCATTATATTCCTTTTAGTGTTACAACATATATATATACATGCCGAAGCATACATAAAACACAATCCGTTAACCCTGGATTAGAACATAACCGTAGTTCCCTCTACAAAATACCAAGGGCCGAAAAACATCGTACCCCAAAACCATGTGCAAACCCATACACAAAACCATGGGTGGGTCCGCCCACCGAAAAATAAGGCCCAATTTTTTTTTCCTGGGGCACTGCCCTGGACCGCGACAGGGGGGGCTACCATCCCCCCTATTTCACCTAGCGCAACATACAGGGGGTCTGTCGCCCCCCTGTGACCCCCTTGCATGCGACTAGTTATGGAAAGAATATAACACATACCCAACATTCTCCCACTTGTTGTTTTCTTTCCATAGGGGGCCACAGGAGAGCTTAGTCATTGGCCCAGTTCTGCAACACCCATTGTTTCTCTACACCAGGAGAAATTATGATTGCTCACAGACTTCGTCAATGCATCTAAAACATTCTTCAAGGTGTCCACCTTTACCAACAACACCCTTTTAGCCTCAACCATATCTCTCACAAAGTGATATTGAACATCAATGTGCTTTGTATTTGAATGATAAGCAGGGTTCTTATCCAAGAAAATTGCACTTTGGCTATCACAGTATATCCTTATAGCTTGCTGCACCAACCCCATACTTGAACAAAATCTCTGCAACCAAACTGCTTCCTTGCTTGCATGAGTGGCTATTATGTATTATGCCTCTGTAGTTGAAAGAGCCACTAAAGACTATATTTTACTCATCCAACTGACTGCACCTCAAAATAGGCTAAACACATACCCACTTGTAGATCTTCTTTGGTCCAAAGCTCCAGCCCAGTCTGCATCAAAAAAACCATGAATGTCCAACACTCTTTCCAATCCTGGTCTTCCCTGGTAGCACAAGCCATAATCACTAGTGCCACGCAAGTATTTGAAAACCCACTTCACTACTGTCCAATGCTCCTTCCCTGGGTTTGACATAAACCTGCTCAATACTCCCACTGCATGTGAAATGTCTGGTCTAGTACAAACCATTGCATACATCAGGCTACCCACTGCACTTGCATATGGAACATGGGACATATCCTCCTCTTCTTCTTATGTCTTGGGACATTGTTCAGCAGACAACTTTACACCTACAGGAATTGAAACATTCATTGGTTTACTATCCTCCATATTGAACCTATGTAATATAGTCTCGACATACTTCCTCTGGTTTAACCAGAGCTTCCTCTTTGCCCGATCTCTCTTAATTTCCATGCCCAAAATATAGTTTGCAGCACCAAGATCCTTCATGTCAAATTTGGAGAACAGTCGGGTCTTCAAATCTTGGATAATTTCTTTGTCATTTCCAATCAACAACATATCATCCACATACAAGACCAAATATATTACACGGTCACCAATTAATTTAAAATAAACATAGTGATCCTCCTTGCTTCTCGTGAATCCAAGTTTCGTATATAGGTATCAAATTTCTAATACCACATCCTTGGTGACTGTTTTAACCCATACAGAGACTTCTTTAACTTGCATACCAGTTCTTTCTTCCCCTTCACCATAAAGCCTTCAGGTTGTTTCATGTAGATCTCCTCTTCCAGATCCCCATGAAGAAATTTTTTCTTCACATCCATCTATTCTACCTCAAAATCAAATGTAGTAGCAAGAGATAAAAGTAATCTAATAGAAGTAACTTTGGCAACAAGAGAAAAAATATCACCAAAATCAATTCCCGGCACCTGGGAATAACCTTTTGCTACCAACTGAGCTTTGTATTTCTCCACCTTGCCTTCTACATTCATCTTCTTCTTAAACACCCATTTTCTCCCAATGGGCTTCCCTCCAGCCGACAACTCCACTACATCCCATGCCTCATTTTTGTGCAAGGATGCCATTTCATCAACCATGGCCTCCTTCCAGAGTTTTCCATCCTCTAAATATACTTCCTCCCTGACAGTTATGGGATCATCATCAGTTATAGTTAAAGAAAAATTTGAACAGAAAGCAGATGGACTATACCTTTCTGGTTGTCTTCTTTCTTGATCTGATCTTCTCACAACTGGAGTTTGTGGCTCTTCCTCTTTTGAGTCTTCTTCTGTGGTAGAGTATGATTCATCCTCCTTTAGCTCAAACTCTATCTTCTCAGGTTCCTTTGGTAGGACTTCATGTTTAACAGCATCTTTCACCTCTCTAAACACCACATCTCTGTACACAACCTTCCTTGTTTCCGGGTTCCAAAGCCTATAACCCTTTAAACCATCCTTATACCCAATAAAGATGCACCTTTCAGATTTATTATCCAACTTGATCCTTTTCTCCTTTGGAACATGTACATATGCATCACATCCAAATACCCTCAGTTGTGAAAGAGATGGTTTCTTACTAGTCCATACCTCATGTGGAGTCTTATCCTCCAACGCTGATGAAGGTGATTGTTAACTAAGTAACATGCAGTCTCCACTTCCTCTTCCCAAAACTCTTTTCCTAACTCGGTACCACTGAGCATGCTTCTTTCATTTTCCATCAACGTTTTGTTCATTCTTTCTGCAACTCCATTTTTCTGAGGTGTGTATGAAGTAGTATTCTGCCGTGCCATACCACACTTCTTATAGAACTCTTAAAATTCCTTCTTACAGAACTCCCCACCATTATCTGTCCTCAACACCTTTATCTTCTTCTCTGTATGGTTTTCCACCAGAGACTTAAATTCTTTAAATCTGTCAAAGAATTCAGATTTATTCCTCAAGAAATATATCCATGTATTCCTTGAAAAGTAATCTATGAATGAAACATAGTACACAGACTTACCCAGTGATGGAACCGACACAGGTCCAAACACATCACTGTGCACAAGCTCTAATATCTTGTTTGCCCTCTTAGCACCAGAAGGAAAACTCACCCGATTCTACTTCCCATATACACAATGTTCACGAGAATCAAAATCCAGAGAGAAATTAGACATACATTCTACCATACCATTTCCATGTAGTATCTGAAGGCCCTCCTCTCCAATATGTCCAAGCCTTTGATGCCATAGCATGGTATTTTCTCCAGAGACTGCTAGGATTTCCTCTCCACTTTCAGGAACCACAGAACTGTTGCACCCATCAATAACAGTGCTACCCTTAATCTTGTATAGAGTTCCAATCCGAACTCCCCACATTAATACTAGTGCTCCCCGAACCATCTTACAGGTATCTTTCTCGAACATTGTTTTTACACCTGCATCATCCATCTTGCTTACAGAAATCAGATTTTTGGCCAATGCAGGAATGTGTAGAACACCAAGAAGTGTTCTAATCCTTCCACCTTGTAGCTTCAGCTTGAATTTTCCATGTCTAACGATTTTGGCCTTCCTATCATCACTTAAGAAGACATCACCACCATCATATTTCTCATACTCGCAGAACCACTCCCTATGGGGAGTGAAGTGAAAGGATGCATCTGAGTCAATCAAGCATGACTCATGATCTACATGTGTATTTGAAGAAGAATCCAAATACACATCCCCACCTTCATTTGAGGTGGTTTTTGACTCTGCAGAAGGAGAATCTTCAGATCACTTTCCTTTCTCAGGAGCTTTAGATCTGCTGTCCTTTTTGTAGTGCCCTTCCTTTTAGTATTTCTAGCACACCTTTACAAAATTTCCAAGAGATTTAGATCTCCCCCTAGATTTAGATCTCCCACTCGAAATATTATTCTTGTTTCTGTTCTAGGACCTTCCTCGTACAGATAAGGCATCTCCATTCTGACCCTCCATATTTCTCTGTCTCATTTCCTTCGACAGCAAGGCTAAGATAATGTCATTAAAACTCAAGGTAGTTGTATTGCTACCTATTGCAATAATCAGACTGTCCCACGAGTCTGGTAGAGAACACAACAAAATGATGCACTTATCTTCATATGAGATTTTAAAATCAATAGATGACAGTTGACTTACCATAGTATTGAAGGCGTTCACATGCTCTGTCACCGTGTCTCCATCCTTCATCCTCAGGTTATACAACTTTTTCCGCAGGAACAATTTATTCACTAGAGATTTAGATTGGTACAAAGTCCCAAGTTTCTCCCACAAATTCTTTGTCGTATCTTCCCCATATACATTCAACAATACTGAATCAAAGACACACAACCATATTGTGATCTTCACCTTCCGATCCAAATTCTTCCAATCTTCATCTGACATTGTCGTTGGTTTAGTACCTGGATCTACCACGATCCATTGATCTTTATCGACCAATAGGTCCTCCATCTTGAGCTTCCACAACTCAAAACTCTGACCATTAAATTTATCAAACTCTATCTTTCTGCTACCTGCCATCTTCTTTCACTGCAAGAATTGATCCCATAGATCTCCCACTGAACAGGGTCTACCACAGGCCCAAGAAAAAAACCCTCAACAGTAAAGGCATCCCCTTGAAGCCGAAACAACTCTGATACCAAATGTAGGTTTTAACCCTGTACAAAAATTATCTAAAAAAGAATATTAAAACATAAAATAAATAATAGCGAGAGAATAAAACATAAAACAGATAAACATAGATATTTTCCCTGGGATCCCAAATCGGGACAACTAGCTTGATTTTTCATTATATTCCTTTTAGTGTTACAACACATATATATACATGCCAAATCATACATAAACCCCAATCCATTAACCCTGGACTAGAACATAACCGTAGTTCCCTTGAGCTGATCTACAAAATACTAGGGGCTAAAAACCATCTTACCCCAAAACCATGTGCAAACCCATGCACAAAACCATGTGCGGGTCCACCCACCGAAAAATAAAGCCCAAAAATATTTTCTCGGGTGCTGCCCCGAACCCCAACAAGGGGGACTGCCACCCCCCCCCCCCCCCCCTGATGTGCTCAGTGCAATGTACAGGGGGGCTACCGCCCCCCATGTGACCCCCCCATGCGTGACTAGTTGTGTTGGGAATGTTGTCATTGATGGAAAAAGAGTTGGCAAAGGAGAAGCTGGCAAAGGAAATGACAAAGGAGGAGCACCTGACACAACAACAAGGCAACAGAGAGGTAGCAGAGGCAACAAAAAGAGAAGCAAGGAGCAGTATCAGTCAAGGAGCAAAGGAAGCAGTGAATTGAAGCAGAGACAAGCAGTGAATTGAAGTAGAGTTGTCTAGAGACAGAGTAGGAGAAAATGACCATCAAATAGAAAATTTGGCCAATTGAGAAGAATAAGTGAATGTTCTTGTAAATGGTTACATTTGTATATAATGATGAGGGATTGCTTCTAAATTCTTTGTGAATTATATGTATATTCTTGATTGAATTCAGTAGGAAGGATATTTGAGTCCCTGTGGAAAATTATGGAACCCTGTGTTACTGACAGATGGGATTATGCTTGTGTAGACTACTTGAATTTATTGTGGAAGGGTGAATTTTTTACTCATGTTTTGTAAACATCGTAAACTCTGTGGAAAGGGTAGATTCGTGAATCTGTATAAGATATCGGGTTGCCACGATACAGTAAGCAATGGGGAATGTATAACCTGATGAAGCAACATGTTATAGTATGTGAAGGAGTCGTGTTGAAACATTGATGAACCAAAGGGTTAGAATATAAATTGATGGAACCTTGAGCCGAGTTATATAGTGGTAGCCCAGAAGAATCGAGGCAATTGTTGTGTATGGACAGAAGCGAGTTTCATTGAAGGCAACAAGCGGAATTCATATATATAAGCGAGAAAAAACCTTGAGCCAAAAGGGAGCGGAACCCTGTACTAAGCGGAACTCGAAAGACAAAACCAGTAGCGGAACCCTGAGCCAAAAGGGTGGAACCATGAAGAGTAAACAGTAAAGGTGGTTTATGGTTTTCATCACACCACCTTTACACGATGGGTGGTATTCAAGAGTTTGGGAGCGATTCCATAGAACGAGCGACACGCGTCCCTAAACGAATCTGCAAAATCGCCATCACTGCACGCCATCGCACGTTAATGTTCGACCAAGGAAGCCGCGCGATATTGTTGAGCGCCGTTGATCTGGAGGGGAGCCATCGGACGGTGGCCGTATGAGGAAGGTGCACGAAAGATAACCACGGTACGGTGCGAGTATGTGATTGGGTCGTTGATTATATATGTGGGCCCCAGTTTAAATTATATTGATTGGGACTTTTCAAATTAATGTTTGTGGGTTTTAACCAAGGTTTGTTAATATAAATTATGACGAAGAGCGATTGGGCCATCACTTTGAATGTTATTCCAAAGTTGGTGATATTTTCCATGGTCAAGCTCAGAAATTGTAACCAGAGTGCGAACTAAAAGAAGTGTTGAGCAAAAAAATCACCATATATGTGATGTGTGGAAACCTGGTTGTTTAACCAATGTTAAATTGATTGGTCCGAGTTGATTCAACTATGGTTTAAGCCATAGATTCTTCAAGGAGGTAAACTTCGGCATAAATTCGAAATAGTATAAGTCAGGTTTTTTTATTATGGTTAACCACAGTTTTGAAGATGCCGAGAGTTGATTAAACCAAATATTATATTGTTGATGGTTCATGATAAAGGTGGTGAGTACTAATATATTCGGGTTGTTAAAAAGGTTTTAATAAAAACGCCGAGAGTTATTTTTGTTTGATTAAAAGGCAATTGTACATACAGCAATTATATAACTGCAATGAACAGGGAACTGAATAAAAGTGAAAACGAAAAAGAGAGTGAGGTTGGATGTATGAGGAAGAAAAAGAGGAAGAGAAGAGTGCTATTTGAAATATACATTGTAATTGAATGAAAGGTTTTAACTGTTTATATTGTTTGTGATGTAATTGGCAAGTCTCGAGAGAAAGATAAAATCCCACTGTAAAGTTGAAATGGTACATTTTCTCTGAGTAAATTGATAAAAGAGAAGAGAATGCAGAATTGAAGAAAAAGAAATAATCAAGCAGATATGAAGATTGGAGTGCAGTAAAAGAAATCAAAGGTACAGAACAAAGCTGATATCCAAGGTAAATCAGCAAATGTTTCTTTATGAAAAAGAGGGAGTTGAAGCTTCCTTGCAAGTTGTAGCTTGCAGAATTTGAGGTTGGAGCCTCCTGTAGGTTGGTGCTTACAAAAAACCAGTGGTGAGAGGGAGTTGGAGCTTGCCTTTACATCACAGCAATAATAAGATGTGGTTTTCTCCCTTTATGGGTTTCCACGTATATCTGGTGTCTCTGTGCATGATGTTTATGTGTTGATATGGTTTATCTAATCTGCTTAATACTTGCTGCTGTCATATTAAGTCTGTTGTTACATTATATTAATACTTGCTGCTCACTTTCTAAGACTACTCACATATTAAGTTGAATATGAAATGAAGGTGTAAATAAGTTTTATGAAAAAGTTTTAAAGTCCATGAATGTATTAAACTGATTCACCCCCCCCTCTCAGTTAACTAAGGGTTCAACAATTGGTATCAGAGCCAAGTTCTTTTTTGTAGCAGTTTAACAACTGAAAGGAGATCCTAGGTTCTTGAGATGGCTAGTCAAGAAGGATCCTCAATGAACAAAGCCCCTTTTTTCACTGGTGCAAATTATGCCTTCTGGAAAATCAGAATGAGAACATACATAATGTCCTTAGGAGTAGAAGTTTGGGCTGCTGTGGAATTTGGATATGACTCTAAGGCAAATGTCTCAGAGAAAGAAGCCAAACAAGATTTTGTGGCTAATGCAAAGGCAATGAATGCAATCTTGAATGGACTGTGTGAGGCAGAATTCATCAAAGTAATGCACAGCGAGACTGCCAAAGAAATGTGGGAAACTCTAGAAAATATTCATGAGGGAGACAAAAAGGTGAAGATAGCTAAACTTCAAGTCTATAGAGCCCAGTTTGAAAATTTAAAGATGAATGATGATGAAGATATTGCTAGTTTCTTTTTAGGGGTTGCAGAAATTGTCAATAATATGAAAGCACTAGGTGAAACCATGCAATAATGTGTAATTTTTCAAAAGATTCTAAGATCTTTTCCATCTAGTTTTAATCCCAAGGTCTCTACCATAGAAGAAACAACAGATTGGGAAACCTTGACTGTGAATCGGCTTCTTGGAAAACTAACAGCGTATGAGATGAGACTGCCACAGAAGAAGTCAAATGTAAGGGAGGCAGCTTTTAAGGCAGAGAAGAAGAAAGAAGAAAAAGATGAGATAGGCTCCTGTTCTGATGAAGAAGAGGCCAAATTTATTAGGAAGTTGGATAAAGGCTCAAGTAAGTATAAAGGTAAACTTCCATTTAAATGTTTCAATTGTGGAAGAGTTGGACATTATGCTTCTAAATGTCCTTATAAGAAAACAAAGAATCAGGCTCAGGAATCAGAGAAGACCATATCTAAGAAATGACAGAAAGGGAAGAGATTCAATAGAAAATATTTCCATGCTCAGCAAGATAGCAGTGCATCAGAAGACTCAGCTGAATTCTCAAGTGAAGAAGGAACATCATAATTTGTTTTGATGGCTATAGAAGAACTTGAAGAATTTTTTTTAGAAGATGAGGAAGAAGGTGAAGTGGACCTTGAGGGGGAGCTAAGAAGTGCCTTGGAGGAAATTGACAGACTAAAACTGAAGTGCAGAAAATAGAAAGGTATTCTTCTCAAATATGTGAGAGAGGAACAAAATTTAGAAGCCCTCATTCAGTTGAAAGTAGAGCTTGAAGAAGCCAAGAAGGTAGAGGATATTTTACTTAAGCAGATCAAGGATAAAACTCAGGAACAAGAGAAGTTGGAAGAAGAATTAGTGAGCCTAAGAAAGAACTTAGAAAGAGCCCAAAGAGAACTATTAATGAATACACCTCTAATGAAAGGCTCTGGACAGTTGGACCAGATTCTAAATTCACAAAGGTCACCTCTGATAAAAACTGGGATAGGCTATGAAGGAGAATCAAGCAAAGGCAAAGAAAAAGAAAACAAAAATATTATTTTTGTAAAAGAAGATGAGAATATTCAAGCAGCTCAGAAGATTTCAAAGGAAGAAGAATCCTGCAATAAAGTAGATAAAAATCAGGAGGAAACTCAAATGACAAAGGATGAAGTAAATAAACTGTCAACTGAAAATACCTCGCATACTCCTGAATATGTCAAATTTGGAAGTCATCAAAGGAGATTTTTTCCTTCTATGAAAAATGCTACTTGTTATTCTGTCACAAATTAGGACACATTGATGCATATTGTTATACAAGAAGAATAAATACAAACCAGCAAAAGATGAAAATAGTAAAAAGTTTTACTCAAGCAGGAAGATGGAGAAGACAACATTTTATCAAGTATGCAAATTGTTTTTATGGATACTATTTTTATTGTAGTGATTTTGGCCATAAAATCATAGAATGCAGGAAATATGAAAAAAGTCTGTTGTTCAAAACCTCAAGAAGGTTTATGAATCATGGAGAGTTTATTCCTACTTATAATCCTACTAAGGATATATCCAAATGTTGTGTATGCAATAAAAGTGGACATATGCCTTCCAAATGTTCTCTAAAAGAGTGTAGTTCATCATCTCAGAAAAGATACCAAACAAGAGGATGCTTGCAGTGGAAAAAGAAAGTGAATAAATGTGACTTGGCTCTAATAGCTCAAGATCTAAAAAGACAGTGGTATTTGGACAGCAGTTGCTCAAAGCATATGTCAGGAGATAGAAGCAAGTTTATAACTTTTGACGAAAAGAAATCTGGAAATGTTACTTTTGGAAATGATAAAGCAGGAAAGATCAAAGGAAGAGGGTCAGTCAGTCTGGAAAATGGTAGAGGAAAAGCCCAGGATGTACTATTTGTGGATGGGCTGAAAGAAAATCTGTTGAGTGTTAGTCAAATGTGCGATAAAGGCTGTGAAGTTATTTTTAGATCTCAAGACTGTGAAGTAAGATCAAGCACCACTGGAAAAACCCTAATCAAAGGTGTTCGAATGGAAAGCAATGTATATGTAGTAAAAGAAGAAAATGAAGCATTTCATCTTAGAAAATTTGAGGAGTCTTGGTTATGGCATAGGAGATTGGGACACCTAAACTTTGATCATATCATAAGTCTAAGCAAAATTAATGCAGTCAGATATATGCTAGTCATCAAGAAGCCTTCAAATACAATATGTAAATCCTGTCAGCTAGGTAAGCAGACTCGTAAATCCTTTAAAACCAAAGAGAAGTTATCTACAAGCAAACCTCTTCAACTTGTTCACATGGATTTGTGTGGGCCTTAGAGAAGTAAAACACCAAGTGGAGAATCTTATTTCATGCTAATAATAGATGATTTTTCTAGAATGACATGGGTTGCTTTTCTCAAACACAAATCAGAAGCATTTGAGAAATTCAAAATATTCAAGGCTTTGGCAGAAAATCAAACATGATGCAAGCAATAGTGCATCAGATCAGACAGAGGAGGTGAATTTATAGATTATGATTTTTCAGACCTATGCAATGAGCATGGGATAAAGAAACAGTTCACAATTTTAGGAACACCTCAGCAAAATAGAGTGGCAGAGAGACAGAACAGGTCTGTACAATAGATTGCCAGAGCCATGATGCAAGAAAGTAATATTCCTCAAACCTTTTGGGCAGAAGCAGTACACACAGCTGTGCATATCCTAAACAAAGCTCATTTAAGACCAAACAGTGACAAGACTCCTTATGAATTATGGCATGGTAAACCTGCATCAATCAAGCATTTTAGAGTTTTTGGAAGTAAGTGTTTTATAAAAAATAATGATGAAAATTTGGGAAAGTTTGATGCAAGAGAAGATGAAGGAATATTCTTAGGATATGCATCTAAGAGTAAAGGTTACAGGTGCTACAACAAAATACTTCACAAAATTGTAGAAAGTATTGATGTAATATTTGATGAAGAACTATTAGACAAATTAAGAAGTACAGATTGTAGCAATCCTCCGGAAGTTCATGAAGAAGAGAATCAAGATGATGATGAAATAAACAAGCCAATAGAAGATACAGATCTAAGATCGAAAAGCTCCTCAAGATACATTCAGAAGAATCATCCAGAAGATCAAATCATTAGGGACAAGAGTGTAGGTGTACAGACAACAAGACAACTAACTGAACAGACTGAAGTGGTATACCTCGCAATGTTGTCACAAATAGAGCCAAAGAAGTTTGAAGAAGCCAACAAAGAAAAACATTGGGTGAATGCCATGAATGAAGAATTGGACCAAATTGAGAAGAACAACACTTGGGAACTAGTTCCAATACCCAGTGAGAAAAATGTCATTGGATCAAAATGGGTATTCAAAAATAAGATGAATGAACAAGGACAGGTGATCAGGAATAAAGCTAGACTTGTGTGCAAGGGATATTCACAGGTTGAAGGACTTGATTATGATGAAACATTTGCCCCTGTAGCTAGAATGGAAGCTATCAGATTGTTTTTAGCTTTTTCTTGCTATCATGACTTCAAGGTATATCAAATGGATGTGAAGTCTGCCTTCCTGAATGGAGATTTAGAGGAAGAAGTCTACATGGAGCAACCAGAAGGGTTCTCCTTAAAAGATAATGTAGACTATGTTTGCATATTAAAGAAAGCATTATATGGGTTGAAACAAGATCCTCGAGCATGGTATTCAAGGCTGGACAAATACTTGAAAAAACAAGGGTTTAAGAAAGGGGGAGTAGACAACAACTTGTACATAAAAGAAAATGAAGATGAACTTTTGATTGTAGTAGTGTATGTAGATGATATCATGTTTGGAAGCAGCAAATATGAGATAACAAAAGGATTTGCTGAAGAGATGAAATCAGAATTTGAAATGTCTATGATTGGAGAGCTTACCTTCTATTTAGGACTACAAATTCAACAAAAAGGCATAGGCACATTTATCTCACAAGAAAAATACTTAAACGAGATGCTGAAAAGATTTAAAATGGAGGACTGCAAACTTGTGTCAACTCCCATGACTACTGGATGCAAGCTTTGTGCAGATGATGGAACAGCTGATGTAGATCAAAAACTTTACAGATCCATGGTTGGAAGTTTGTTATATCTAACCGCTTCTAGACCAGACATTGTGCTGGCTGTAGGACTTGTGGCAAGATATCAAGCAGCACCAAAACAAAATCACTTACTAGCAATTAAAAGAATATTCAGATATCTACAAGGGACTGCACATTATGGGCTATGGTATCCAAAAGGAAAAAACTTCATTTTGACAGCTTATATAGATGCAGATTGGGCCATCTGTGTTGATGACAGGAAAAGCGCTAGTGGAGGTGCATTCTATTTAGGAGAGAGTTTGGTGGCATGGCTAAGCAAGAAACAAACATCTATTTCTCTATCCACAGCAGAAGTAGAATACATAGCAGTAGCAGCATGTTGTACACAAGTCATGTGGATGAAGCAAACCCTCCAAGACATGAAGATAAGCATTGATGAACCTATTTAAATCAAATGTGATAATACAAGTGCTATAAGTATATCTAAAAATCCTGTGCTTCATTCAAAAACTAAACATATTCCAATCAAGTATCATTTTCTCATAGAACAAGTAGCTCAAAAAGTAGTAAAGTTGGAATATGTGCCAACAAAAGAACAGACAGTAGATATATTTACAAAACCTCTTGCTAGAGAACCATTTGAATATTTGAGAGATAGACTAGGGGTAGTATCTGTAAATGCTACTCTCTGATATGAAGAGAAAGCACAATTTCAGGGGGAGAATAGAAACGAAAATATCATTCCAGGGGAAGATCAGCCAGTAAGAAAAGCATAAAATAGGTCCTCAAGATCAAAAGCTTATGGAAAGAGTCAATGAAAAGACTAAAGAGTCAGTGTTTTAAGATTCAATCCAAAGTTTGGAGCAGTAAGGTACAAAGTCAGCAGAAAAGGGCCTAAACGTAACTCTGAGAGAGGAAATGCAGAAAGCAAACTAGGAAATGAGCAACCCTTTGCCATTGATGTCAAAGGGGGAGGAAAAGAAAAAAAAAAGTGCTTCTAAAAAAAAAGCAGAGGTTATTGCCATCAATGCCAAAGGGGAAGACTGTTGGGAATGTTGTCATTGATGGCAAAGGAGTTTTCAAAGGAGGAGCTGGCAAAGGAAATGACAAAGGAGGAGCACCTGACAAAACAACAAGGCAACAGAGAGGTAGCAGAGGCAGAAAAAAGAGAAGCAAGGAGCAGTATCAGTCAAGGAGCAGAGGAAGCAGTGAATTGAAGCAGAGACAAGCAGTGAATTGAAGCAGAGTTGTCTAGAGACAGAGTAGGAGAAAACGGCCATCGAATAGAAAATCTGGCCAATTGAGAAGAATAAGTGAATGTTCTTGTAAATGGTTACATTTGTATATAATGATGAGGGATTTCTTCTAAATTCTCTGTGAATTATATGTATATTCTTGATTGAATTTAGTAGGAAGGATATTTGATTCCTTGTGGACAATTATGGAACCCTGTGTTACTGACAGATGGGATTATGCCTATGTAGACTGCTTGAATTTATTGTGGAAACGTGAATTTGTTACTCATGGTTTGTAAACATCGTAAGCTCTGTGGAAAGGGTAGATTCGTGAATCTGTATAAGATATCGGGTTGCCACGATACAGTAAGAAATGGGGAATGTATAACCTGATGAAGCAGCGCGTTATAGTATGTGAAGGAGTCATGTTGAAACATTGATGAACCAAAGGGTTAGAATATAAATTGACCAAACCTTGAGCCGAGTTATATGGTCGTAGCCCAGAAGAATCGAAGCAATTGCTGTGTATGGATAGAAGTGAGTTTCATTGAAGGAGAAGAGAGAAATTCATATATATAAGCGAGACGGAACCCTGATCCAAAAGGGAGCGGAACCCTGTACTAAGAGGAACTCAAAAGATGGAACCCAGTAGCAGAATGCGAAGTTAGGCAAAACCCCGAGCCAAAACGGCGGAACCACGAAGAGTGAACAGTAAAGGTGGTTTATGGTTTTCATCGCACCACCTTTACACGGTGGGTGGTATTCAAGAGATTGGGAGCGATTCCATAGAACGAGCGACATGCATCCCTGAACGAATCTGCAAAACTGCCATCATTGTGCACCATCGCACGTTAATGTCTGACCAAGGAAGCCAGGTGATATTGTTCAGCACCGTCGAACTAGAGGGGAGCCATCGGACGGTGGCCATATGAGGAAGGTGTGCGAAGGATAACCACGGTACAGTGCGAGTATGTGATTGGGTCGTTGATTATATATGTGGGCCCCAGGCTAAATTATATTGATTGAGACTTTTCAAATTAATGTTTGCGGGTTTAACCAAGGTTTGTTTAAATTAAATATAAATTATGACGAAAAGCGATTGGGCCATCACTTTGAATGTTATTCCAAAGTTGGTGATATTTGCCATGGTCGAGCTCAGAAATTGTAGCTAGAGTGCAGACTAAAAGAAGTGTTGAGAAAAAATTCACCATATAGGTGATGTGTGGAAACCTAGTCGTTTAACCAATGTTAAATTGATTGGTCCGAGTTGATCCGACTATGGTTTAAGCCATAGATTCTTCAAGGAGGTAAACTTCAGCATAAATTTGAAATATTATAAGTCGGGTTTTTTATTATGGTTTAACCATAGTTTTGAAGATGCCGAGAGTTGATTAAACCAAAGATTATATTGTTGATGGTTCATGATAAATATGGTGAGTACTAATATATTCGGGTTGTTAAAAAGGTTTTTATAAAAATGCCGAGAGTTATTTTTGTTTGATTAAAAGGCAATTGTACATACAACAATTATATAATTGCAATGAACATGGAACTGAATAAAAGAGAAAACGAAAAAGAGAGTGAGGTTGGATGAATGAGGAAGGAAAAGAGGAAGAGAGAAGTGCTATTCGAAATATACACTGTAATTGAATGAAAGTTTTTAACTGTTTATATTGTTTGTGATGTAATTGGCATGTCTCCAGAGGAAGATAAAATCCCACTGTAAAGTTGAAATGGTATATTTCTCTGAGTAAATTGATAAAAGAGAAGAGAATGCAGAATTGAAGAAAAATAAATAATCAAGCAGATATGAAGATTGGAGTGAAGTAAAAGAAAACAAAGGTAAATAACATAGCTGATATCCAAGGTAAATCAGCAAATGTTTCTTTATGAAAAGAGGGAGTTGAATCTTCTTTGCAAGTTGTAGCTTGCAGAATTTGAGGTTGGAGCCTCCTGTAGATTGGTGCTTACAGAAAACCAGTGGTGAGAGGGAGTTGGAGCTTGCCTTTACATCACAGCAATAATAAGATGTGGTTTTCTCCCTTTATGGGTTTCCACGTATATATGGTGCCTCTATGCATGATGTTTATGTGTTGATCTGGTTTATCTAATCTGCTTAATACTTGATGCTGTCATATTAAGTCTGTTGTTACATTATATTAATACTTGTTGCTCACATTCTAAGACTACTCACATATTAAGCTGAATATGAAATGAAGGTGTAAATAAGTTTTATAAAAAAGTTTTAAAAGTCCATGAATGTGTTAAACTAATTCACCCCCCCGCTCTCAGTTTAACTAAGGGTTCAACAAGTTGTGGAAAGAATATAACAAATACCCAAAAAATTTGTATCTGATAAAAAAACACAATGGTTCAAGTGGTTACCTCTAGCTGAATGGTGGTATAACACTTCCTTCCATATAGCAGCAAAAATCACCCCATTTATGGGACTTTCTAGATATCATCCACCATCTATCACATCATCTTTAAGAGAAAATTCTAAGGTTAAAGTAGTGGAATATCACATCGAGCATCAACAACAATTTCTCCAGCTCTTAAATGATAACCTAAATTTGGAACAAAATCGAATGAAACAACATGCATATCAACATCACAACGAGAGAATTTTTGATGTAGGAGACTGGGTATTTTTACGGCTACAACCATACAAACAAATGTCCCTCAAGAAAGCTAAGAAGGATAATAAATTATCACCAAAGTACTATGGTCCTTACAACGTATTGAAAAAGATTGGTACTATGCCATACAAATTGGATCTTCCTGCTTCTTCCCGAGTGCACCCAGTTTTCCATGTTTCATGCTTAAAGAAGGTTGTAGCTGACAAAATTCCAGCTCAAACAATATTGCCAAAACTTGACGAAGAAGGAAAAATCATATTGGAACCTGAAGCAGTCACGGAAACAATAACTTGACAACTATGAAATCGATCAATTTCAAAGTATCTCATCAAGTGGAAGAACTTACCCACTGAAGATTCCACATGGGAGGATGAGAATTTCATACAGAAGCATCCAGAACTAGTCAAGCATTTGTTGGGTATACGACCAAAGTCCCACATTGACTAGAAGTGGGGAGGATCATGGGTATATAAGGATGGAAAAATATCTCCATTGGTATGAGGCCTTTTGGGGTAAAGCCCATAAGCAAAGCCATGAGGGCTTAGGCCCAAAGTGGACAATATCATACCATTGTGGAGATATGTGGTGTCCAAAATCACAACAAGTGGTATCAGAGCCATATTTGGCTTCAAAGGGACGCTTTTACAGCCAAGGGTTTTATTGGCCTGTGAATGGAGAAATCAATGCAGCCTTTTGCAGATCTGGCCATACAGAGCATGGTGTTTCTAGGAAATAGGAAATATCCAATTGATTGATTCCATGGGGAATTCCATGGAGGGTTTCTCAATGGATAAAGAGAACAATGGTGCTACCACAGCTCAGATCTGGTGACTAGCAGTGATAAGAAGTTGGTTCGAGAAATTCAGAGATGTGAGGATGTTTGCACGTGGATTAATTAATTGATGAACCATGTATCTGAAGAGAACTCCTAGAGGACTGGTGGTTACAGAGGCTGGTGACCCATGTAATCTGGTAGATGGGTTCTTTTTATATGGACATTGATTTCATATGTACAAAGAGCAACAATGAAACAAAAAAAATATTATTATAATGGAGTTAATTTTTTACATGTAAATGGGAATACTACTGTGAGACCTAGTATGACATGCGTACCCCTGGGTAATCTCTGGTAAAGTCTGGGTTAGACCTAAGTGATAGGGGGGATGTCAAGTTTACAATTACCCTGGGTAAAAATTTGAGGGAAAAGAGCTAGAGTGAGCGGTGTTGTCTCATTTAGCAGGTTTGGCTGGATTTAGTCAATAATCCCCAAGTCAAGTTTAAGGGGGGAATTGTTAGGTAAACATGACTCATGATAGAGTCAATGTTGACTAGGGTAGATAGTAGTGGTTTTGGGGCACATGGTTTTGTGCACCCATGGTTTTGGCCCATGGTATTACATGTAATGGAGCCTATAAGAGGCTGGGAATACTTCATTGTAAGGTAGGCCAGGAGGTGAGTGGTGAAGGCTCACTTGGCCAGATTGGCCAAGGTTTTTTGGCCAATGGTTAATGAAATTTCATTGGTTGGGTTTTTCCCCAGATTTGGGGTTTTCCTAGTTAAACATTGTGTTTATGTTTATGTGATTTGTTGTTGGGTTTTGTATGTGTATTATTCTCTCGGTAAATATTTTATTTCTGCAGTAATTCCTAACAAATGGTATCAGAGCCATGCCCTGAAGTTAGCGAAGTGGATGAATCCTCGAATGCCGAACGAAGGTGGTGGGCCCCGGTAATATCACGATGGGATCCATGGCTGAGCTCGGTTAGACAGGCAGTATGCTCCAGATTCTTCATGGACGTGTCCTGGTCCCAACACGATGAAGAGGAGTTGACCTGGGATAGAGCAAGCTCTCGAGGAAGGTGGTGCTCCATGTAAGGCGTGTGCTTCCAACGCATTGGAGCGGAGAATCTTAGTTGGTAGAGAGTGGACGGATGGATAATCGTTTGAGGGGAGGCTCGATGGTCCTTTGTTCGAGGGGAGGATTGTTGGGTATACGACCAAAGTCCCACATTGACTAGAAGTGGGGAGGATCATGGGTATATAAGGATGAAAAAATATCTCCATTGGTATGAGGCATTTTGGGGTAAAGCCCATAAGCAAAGCCATGAGGGCTTAGGCCCAAAGTGGACAATATCATACCATTGTGGAGATATGTGGTGTCCAAAATCACAACAGCATTGAGGACAACACTCTTTTGAAGGAGAGGGGAATGTTAGGTCCCTATATTACTAGTGTAGTACCTTATTGTTGTTAATGTAGCCCCCTTATTGTTATTTTTGTACCCCTGTATTCCCCATATTGTTATTATTGTGCCCCATAAAATCCTACTATGTTTATTTTTGTACCCTTGAATTATTATTGTTTGGTCAACTAGGATTATATTGTGACCCCATGGATTCCTATATATGGAAAGGAGGTTTTTTCATTTGAAGCATCCAAGAATTGTTCATTTATGTAATATAAAGGAGGTTGTCCCCTCAAAATGGCTGATTTCTAAGGCGCTGATCTCTCTTTTCTTCTATTTTGGGAGTTTGTTTCATAACAGCTCTGATACCTCTACCTCTGATAAGTAATGTTATTTATATCCTCCTTGTTTATAGGAAAGATCACCATGGATGAAACAAGAATGAAGATTTGATACCACTATAATGTTCCTAATTAAGAAAAAAAATTATAAACAAAGAAAGATTCTACACACAGAAATTCAGAAATATAAGTAAAAACCCATGAGATCACCAAAAACACCATCCACTTGAGCCATTTTATTATATTTTTGTAGCAATAGTATAATGGGTATGGGAGGCATGCACCTTGGATTGCCTCAATGTCAAGATAGACAATCCCTAGATTGGAGAATACAACACCCAAATGAGAGAACCCACTGCCCCAATCATGCTCTGCACTGCCCTAGAGGAACTGCAATGTCTACTAGAAAAGAATTGTTGAAAGACCCACCTCTGGTGCTTAGAAAATTATGCAAAATTATCCCGGGATCCCCTCAATAAAACCACCAAAAACAAGAAAGGGTTTGGTCTAGTTTTGACCTCCAAAAATTGGCCCCAAATGTCACGTTCTCCTCCAACTGGCTAAAAAATATGACATGTATGGAAATTCCCTGAAGAAACCATCTAATCACTCAAAAAATGATGAATTCTACTCCCTGGATGAATTCCTCAAACTCCCAACTCAAATGATCTGCCCAACTACTTTTCCCAACCTCCCCCGTGTGCCAATTTTTTTCTCCTACGTAGTCCCTAGGTGAGAGGAATTCATCCTGGCTCAAGGTGGTAATATTTGGCCCCAAAAACTCCTCACCAAGATTGGTCTTCCCCTAGAGAAACTATGCATAATTTCTCCCTGAAAATTCCTCCTGAAAGAGAGCTAGAATAAATGGCACGTGATCCCCCACTTCGTCCTACTAGAGCACGAAATTGGTTGGTTGTATGGTTGTATGATGTACCATGATCTCAAAAATCTCCCCACTAATATGGCACAACCTTACCTCCCTAGGGTGGAACTTGTAGTCCAACGAAAGACTGGTGAGCTCTCTCCTTGGAAAGATTTGCGTTGAACAACATTGTGACCCAACTAAGCAGGTGGAGCAACAAGAGAAATGTTAGATTAGAAAAAGATCCCAATAGATGCTAGGCTTATTCTATTTATATTTTGAATTTCCTTCCCATGTGGGCCTATAATGTCCCCAATAAACTAATTTTGAAATTTTGATTAATAATAGCCCAAGGCAGTTTTGGTGAAGGGAACATAGGAGAAATGAAATTATTTGCATGTTAGTGGAATGTGGGGGCCACTCACCCACATGAAGTACACACTTGGGGAAAAGGGAATTTGAAATCCCTAATGAAAAATAAAATTTGTGGAGGGATCCACAAGCATGCATGCCCAACGATTATAAAAGAAAGGAATGGAAGAGCCATTTACATCTTTTTCCTATTGAAGAAATCAAATTGCCTTAGCTTCTTAGCTGAGCAAACTTTGTGTTGTTCAACACAAGAGAATCCCAAGGAGCGAATCTCAAAATTTCTTCAGTGGACTTCGAGTGAAACCCAAGGAAGGAATTTTACTTGCCTTGAGACCAGAGGAGTGAGTACCTACAGGTTCTGCACTTTTATGGATAGATTGGGATGCAGTCCAGAGCTTATACTGCACAGTGGTTGGAGAAATATTGCTATTGTGGAGTGGAGTTGTTGTAAGATTCACTATAGGAGCTACAAGACTGATTGAGGACCCATTTTTGGAGTGTAGCAATGATAGAAACCTTTATGCAGTTCTCAACCAGTATACATCGAGACTGTGTAAGCACTTTCTTCAGTGGACTTCGAGTGAAACACAAGGAAGGAATTTTACTTGCCTTGAGACTGGAGGAGTGAGTACCTATAGGTTCTGCACTTTTATGGAGAGATTGGGATGCAGTCCAGAGCTTATACTACACAGTGGTTGGAGAAATATTGCTATTGTGGAGTGGAGTTGTTGTAAGATTCACTATAGGAGCTACAAGACAGATTGAGGACCCATTTTTGGAGTGTAGCAATGATAGAAACCTTTATGCAGTTTTCAACCGGTATACATCGAGACTGTGTAAGCACTTCTCTAGACTGCACAGTCATTGGAGGAGGATATTTTGTGGGTGCTTCCTTGGAGGGATTTTGGAGCTGAGGTGTTGGGGGATTGATTATAGGTTGATTTGAGGAGGTTTTTTCGGGTTTTGAGAGGCAATGTTTGACAATAGAAACTGCAGTAACAAAAATAGATATTGGAGGAGGGCCAAGTTGCAAAGGGTCAAATTTTGAAGGTTGGAATTAAAGGAAACCCTTTTTGGGTTTCTCTGGGTTTTGGATAAGGATAACCTTTCCAAATTCCTAGAATTTTCTGAGCAGTTTTCAATGGGTTAATTAGAGGTCGAAGTCAGGTAGCAGTGTAGTCTTAGTGCAACAGTGTAATTTTTTAGAGGAGCTTGCTATTAGAGCTGTGGGTTTTGGTTGTACTCATCACTTGGTGCTTGTAGCTTGCCTTGGGCAAGCCCAGGTGAATTTTCTCCAACTATTTGTACCATAGTATATTCATATAATAAAATTTGGCCTGTTTATGAAGTTGGTTCTTGTGTTAATTTCTGAAAATTTCTGTGTTTATATATTTGCATGACTTTGTTATCTTTGTAAATTTTCCATTTGTAATATTAAAGTGGTATTAGAGCATGATCTTGGCCAATTGTGGGGGAGATATCAATATCATGGAGGTTTTTTCCATGCATGCATAATGACTCGTGATTTTTTGGGCACTCCAATGACATAGAAAGGGAAGAGTACATAGGGGATCATGGAGGATTTGATGAGGTAGAACCAACCGTTGAGGAGGAAAAACCAACATGTCCTAGAGAGGATGCAACAAATGATGGGGACGTTGAGTCATACCCAACAAAGAAGCCAAGTACATGTGCACACGCTCCAGTAGAACAATACCCATGGCCAGCCTAGCCAACCTACCATGCCTCATTTTTTGGGTGAACCAGAGAAGGGGATGGAACCTGAAAGCATTTTATATTTGAGGAGGTCCTTCATGGATAGGATTGATGAGTACGAGGTGTTAGACTCTAGGATCAGGAGGGATTTCTCATTCGAGTATCATAGAGGAGGATCATTAGAGGATGGAGCTAGGAGGCATTACTGTTGGTGGAGGTAGGGCCTCATGTGTCGAGAGACTGAAGATGAGATTGAGAAGGAGGTTGAGGAAACACATGAGTGCGAGGAGTAGGTAGACATACCCAGTGTGACACAAGTTTCACCCTTGTTGGAGATCCCTTTGATGGTTTCGACTGGCAACGTGGTGGAGGTAGCCGAGCATACGCTCGCAGGGCCATCCGTTGAGGATGTATTAGTTGATGAGGAACTCAGATTTGTGATATAGTTTCCAGATGATGACCACCTACAACAGGTTGATGAGGGTCCAGGAGACACAAAGGTATCCAGAGTTGTGACTGAGTTTACAGATGACAGTGGCCCACAACAGTTTCGAAATCTCGAGGGCGACCTTCTAGCATTGAAAAGGGAGGCCATGAGAGTCCGAGAGACCATTATAAAATAGAATGAGGAGCAAGAGGGCATGAGAGTGGTTTGTGTCGAGTCGGTTGCCAAACTAATTCACGTAGCAGAATGATTGGATTCCCTAGAAACACAACTAGAGGAGTACACCTTGGAGCATCAAAGGATCCCTCTTCAAGCATATATAGATGGGGCTTGTAGCACTGATAGGTTATCTGTGCATATTGGAGAGAGAGAGGTAGAGTTACATAGCCAAATCATATGTGCTAACTAGACTAGCGAGACGAGGGACATGAGTTGCATAGGGTGCAACATTCATAAAATGGAGGGTTTGCTCTATGTACATGTGTTCATTCATTTGATCCTTCCCTTAGGGTTGGATGGTGAGAAATTTTGAGTTGGTACCCGAAAGAGTGGACTAGCCTTGTAGAGATGATCATAGTCTGGAGGAAAGCTCAGTAGGAGCTCTTATAAATTGGAGATGCTAGAGGCCTAGTTTGGAATTGGGATCCAGGTGGGGCTTCCTATCATATGTCTAGGATGTAGGAGGGCTATGGCTCTAGTGGGATAGTGAACTTAGTGATTGAGTGCACTCATTCCTTGGGGGATTTCCAGTCGACACTGGTAGTCAAGGGTTTCGTGAGCCAAACCCATGGGTTTTTTGGACATGTTGGATGCACATAGAGACACATGGAGAGTGGCATACTTTTTTAGGGGTTGGCCAAAGGATGTGGCATCAACAAGCCACTAGAAAAAACATTGTATGGAGTCAATGATCTCTCATGGGCACATTAGACATAGGTTCCATGGAGGCTATGAAGAGTAGTGTCATTCTCATTATAATGTGAGGATATATACCACTTAGGTCTACCAGGGAAGATGGGGAGGAGTGGCCCACATCATGGTGGGGTCACTAGTAGAGTCGTGGATGTATTGACACATGTGGGAAGGTCGATGATGCAGGCTGGTGTGATAGTTGGAGTAGGTGTTTAGTAGTGAAAAAATTCATACCATGAAGTTCAGTGTTATGGAGAGGAGCGCAAAGGTATATGGTGGAGTGTGGAGTCGTGCAGACGTTCACTATGAAGTAGGAGGATCGACTCACACCACCTTGAGGTTCCACATGGAGTGACAACTACATCATCATGGGAGGGGTACTCACTAATAAAGGATGGTGTGGTAGCTAGTAGTGGTGTCTAACAATGCACAAAGGGCTGAAATTGGGTGCAGGCGTGTGCCAACGGGCACAAAGAAACATATTTATATGCAGGGGAACGCAAGGATGCCTGGCCGCAGATAGTGATGTGTGATGCCTCCATTGGGATTTTTGGGCATCACCTAAAATAAGACCATTTGATAGAGGCGACCAACATGAAGGTGGGTGTAACTCACCCTGGATCGATGAGGATGTAGATGAGAATTATTTGATGATATCCAAGGTGAATTGTGCGTTGGTATCACTTCCACATTGTTTGTAGGCACAACAGAGTCAGATTTTGTCCCCCAATGCCTTCGCCGCGAGCAACAGGATGTAAGAGGCTCACTCAAGATAGTTATTTGGGGCACAAAATGTCCAGAGAGAGGATTCTCAGTGGTAGAATTTGGTCAGGGCACAAGATGATAGGTACATGTCTTGGGAGTGCATGGTTTTTAGTAGAGGTAGCGTATGCTCCACCCCTGAGTTCACACTTAGGGAGGTGACCAAGAGGGAGTTGCATGGTACTCTTTTAGGTGGAAAACTTGAGGCATTATGTGAGAATAAGGTATTGGGAATGGTATTCCTTGTTGGCAGGATGATTCCTAGGCTTCCAGGAGTACTCGGGCACATCATAAGGAGCTAGGATAACATATCTTGTTGTTTGATTTGGCAGGTGCAGAGTAGTTGGTCATTCGTGGGACAGGTGCTTGATGCTCTGTGCCTACCTATTGGATACATGAAAGAGTCATAGACGAAGCACAAATGGGTCCCACCACTAACATCGTATCACAACAACATGTAGTGAGGATTGGAGTGGTGGACCTACAACATGGTCATGGGATTAAAGGATCCAGTTGATGTGGGGAGAACTCCATTACTTAGTGAGTACAATCAATATAGACAATGATCGAGTTCTTTATTAGGTTGACACATGGGGTATCATCGAGGTTTTCATCATATGGAGAGGCAGAAAATTGTTCAAGATTGGGGCCAACCATAGAGTGATAGGCACTGGCATTGTTGAGTCCCCTTGGCAAGTTGGGCATAGCCTTGATCATCAGATATATTATGACTGAGAGTTGCAAGAGATGAGGCTATGGTATGAGCATGTTAGATAAATATTTATGATCATAGTGTTTCAAGGTCAACAAGATATCTCTTTCTCGCGATGGGCATGGGACCCTGGCATCATAGTACTTGAAATTTCAGCTACCCTTGGGAGTGAGCCATGTTTGACAGAGGGAGATAATTCCAACCTTCTGTTGGATTTTAGTGATTCTTTGTTGGCATGAGGGACTTCACTGGCATGGGGGTATGATCAATAAGGGGAGTTTAGGGGAAGCTCATGCATGGAAGGAATTATTTCCACAGGAGTTGGGTAGTATCTTCAGGTGCCCCCCTTGGAGTACATGAGATGGATGACTTAGTAGGGCGGTTGCATGTGGATAAAATCATGATTTTATATGATTATGATGCTCTATTTATTGATGATATGCAAAGGGATTTAGGTGCCTATACTAGGTTGGATAGTGAGTGGAGAAACATATTCCTCTTGTTGATAAGGATGGCTTGGGATTTTGGCAAGATAGGGCAGAGATCTGAGATGGCTGGGTGGTAAATTTGGGACCCCGGTATTGTGTGCAAATAATTTTGGCATCAACTGATTGACATGGTGCTTATTCAGGAATTGCTTGAAGACAAGAATTTTTTTGTGAGGAGGATTTTAATGTCCTCAATTAAATTAATTTTTCAATTTTGATTAATAATAGCCCAAGGTATTCTTGGTGAAGGGAACATAGGAGAAATGGAATTATTTTCATGTTAGTGGAATGTGGGGGCCACTCACCCACATTCAATACGCAATTGGGGAAAAGGGAATTCAAATTCCCTAAGGAAAAATTGGATTTGTGGAGCGACCCACAAACATACATGCCCAAAATTTATAAAAGGAAGGAATGGAGGAGCAATTTTCATCTTTTTCCTATTGAAGAAATCGAATTTCCTTAGCTGCTTAGTTGAGCCAACATTGTGTTGTTCAACACAAGAGCTTCCCTTGGAGAAAAGCTCAATGTTTCTTTAGTGGACTTTGAGTGCCACCCAAGAAAGAAATTTTACTTGCCTTGAGGCCAGATGAGTGAGTACCTACAAGTTCTGCAATTTTCTGGAGAGACTGGGACACAATCTATAGCTTCTACTACACAATGTTTGGAGCCATATTGCTATTATGGAGTTGAGTTGCTGTAAGATTCATCGAAGGATATCCCTGAGTGACGGAGGACCCAATTATGGAGTGTAGCAGTAGTAGAATCCTTTACAAAGTTCTCATCCGGTATACACAGAGACTGCGTAAGTACTTCCCTAGACTACACAGTCATTGGAGGAGGCTCTTTTGTGGGAGTTGCCTTGGAGGGATTTTAGCACTAAGGTGTTGGGGGATTGATTGGAGGTTTATTTGAGGAGGTTTACTAGGGTTTTGAAGGGCAGTGATTGACATTAGAAGCTGTAGTAACATAAATTGATATTGAAGGAGGGCGAAGTTGCAAAGGGTCAAATTATGAAGGTTGGAATTAGAGGAAACCATTTCTGGGTTTTTAGCAAGAACCAAATTTCAAAATTCCAAGAATTTTTTTAGTTTTTTTCAGTGGGTAAATCAAAGGCTGAAGTCAGGAAATAGTTTATTCTTGGAGAAACAACACAGTTTTCTGGAGGATCTTGTTATTGGAGCTGTGGGTTTTGGTTGTACTCATCACCTGGTGCTTATAGCTTGCCTTGTGCAAGCCTAGGTGCATTTTCTCCAAGTTTTTTTACCACGGTATCTTCATATAACAAAATTTGGCTAGTTTATGGAGTTGGTGCATATTTTCTAGTTCTTGTGTTAATTTATGAAAAAAATTGTGTTTATGTATTTGCATGACTTTGTTATTTGTGTAAATTTTTCATTTGGAATATTACAGACCTCCACGAAGTATTTTGACCTCCTACCTTATCAACTCGATTTTCTCTCCTAAAATTTGTGTATTTCATGTGGGTGTGGCCCCCACATTCCACTAGAAAAAATATTTCGGCCTCCATCTCCTAAGTCTCAGCCCAAGAATTTATGGGTCCCATAGTAGTCAAAATTGCCGAAAATGTGAAATTAAATTCAGGGAAATTATCTTAGGAAGGAACACTACAACATGTACAAACAAAGGAGTTGGCCCAGGTTGAAAATGAGAAGGAAATTTTAGCCAAGGAGTTTATAAAGAGGAATAATGAGGTGGTAGCCCTCAAAGTGAAGGTTACAAATATTCAACAGAGGATCAATTCTCACATTTGTGTTGTGATTGTGCCAGAAAATCCAAAAAATCCTACTTAGAAGTTGACCAAGACTATCATTAATTTGTATCTATCAGAGAGCAAGCTAAAGAAAATACAAATGTACTTGGACAACACCAATTACATGCTTGCAAACAAGGAGAAACAAATCCATTCCACCCATGCAAGTGTGGAACAAATCAACAATTAATATCAGGTAACACAAGATGAAGTTAAGAACTAAAGAATAAGTTGAAAGGAAACATGTCCCTCATTGAATATAGGCAAATAATATGGGATAACATCATTTCTGAAACGAAGAAGATATGGGAGCACATCAAATTAGTTTTTTTTTTCCAAGGAAAAATGTCGCAATTTTTCATTAATGAAGAAAAATTACATATTGCATCATTAGCATAATTCATCTTTGAAAAGATCAAGAATTTTCAAATACTTCAAAGAGTCTATAATCACCAATTTCATTGTCTAGTAAGAACAATAGCTAATTAAAATAAAATAAATATAATTACAGATATATGTACATAAATATAATGGGATTTATCCCACTGCAAAAAATTCCAAAAATAAAAAAAAAAGTGCAGTCTGGAACTAGACTGCCCCTGGTTCAGCCATTCTATCAATGAATGGTCAATGGTAGTATTGGTACTCCAACATGCCATCATGTTTAAAAATGTGCCATCTGCCCCAATCTAGCTATGAGGCTTCTTTGGATAGCTTGTCAGCCACTTGGTTCCTCTGCCTGTAAATATGAGTAACAGATATAAAATTAAAAAGAGATTTTAAATGAAGGACATCATCCAGTAATTATCTAAGAATGTGTGCATGCCATTGTGCCACATGATTAAACCAATTGAAAATAATTTGAGAGTCCCCAAATATTTGAATTTTGTTGCAATTTTTTTCGTGGACAGACAGGAGAAGAAGTCTGAGGCTATTAATTTCAACATAGTTTTTAGTCTTGGGTCCAAGCCCCATCTTGAGGTGGAAAGAGTGTGAGTCATTTAGGTGGAGAACTGCCCCATCCCCACATCCGTTCACATTGGATAAACCGTCAAAGTATGCCCATGGAATGGATATGTCTATAGATTCAGGGATAATGGTATGGTTGTGAGACAGTGGGTCCTCGTTGGGGATGAGATGGTATATAGAAGATATGTGCCTGTAGATGATGTCCCAATCTGAAGCCATGCCCTGGAAAAGGACCTGATTTCTGTCTAGCCATATCCTCCAAGCGATGAGGAGAGGAATGTTGTGCTCATTTATTGTGGTAGTAGCTTGCGACCAATTGTTCCAAGCCATACCAACCGAGGCACCATTCCAAGAGAGTGAAAAACCCAAGGATGTTGTCATAAGATGCCAGAGATGCATGCTAGTAGGGCATTTAAGAAATAGATGATTAACATTCTCAGCATGTGAGTGACAGAGACTGCATCTTGATGGTCCATAAATATGTCGTTTGTTGAGATTGTCCTCCATGGGTGTATAGTTGGTGAGGATGCACCACATGAGAAATTTGGCTTTGGGAGGCGCGTTTAGCTTCCATAAGTGTTCCCACCACTAGAGTTTCAATTGAGGCTCCAGTGGTTCACAAAGAGTCAAGTACCCAACTTTTGGGGTGTATCTGCTGCTGGGGGAAATGGCCCAGAGGATTTCATCATCCCGGTCGGTCAGTCTGATATTCAATGCCCTGAGATTTCTGATAAACCGGTTCCAAGTCTGCCTCTAATATTCTGGGATATCCAGTGCATCAGCTGACTTCCAAGCTTGATATGCGCAAGTAGTGAGAAGTGGGTCGAAAATATGAGATATGAAAATATGCCCAGACCTAACAAGGTGCTGCCTAATGCCCACCGATAGAAGGTACTCTTGTCCACTGCCCTACCATGCATCAATCCCAATTTTAACATGTTCACCTGAACCAATGCGCCAAGCTAGGCCATTTTTGTAAGCGGGATAGATGGGGAGATGGCTTTCCAAATGATTGAGGAGCCCAGATATGGTTGGATGCAACCTCTAATCTAGTCCATGGTGGATATGGGAGAAATTTATTTGAAATATGTGACTTCCTGCCCCAAACTGTTGTTGGAGATGAGGTGCCATCCAATTTTCGCATCCAATGTCGAGGAAAAGAGGTTTAGGTCATTTATTCCCCACCCCCCCATAATTTAGGTCTATCAATCTTACTCCAGGTGATCCGAGCATAAGTTCGGTGATCATGTTTGCCTCTCTAAAGGAAACACCTACAAATATTTTGAATTCTAGCCATAACTCCTTTGGGGATCCATGCAAGGGCCATCTAGTACACAGAGATAGCTTCAAGAACATATTTGATGAGTACCAGCTTGCCAGCCTTGGAGAGCCATATTTGTTGCCAAATATTGACTCTGTGCTCTAATTTTGAAATAAGCTAGTTCCAGATGGTAATGCGATAGTTGTTTGGTTTCAAATGAAATCCAAGATATTTGATTCCATCTTCCAACACTATATGAGAAAAATTGAAAAGTGCCAGGGCATGTATGCTTTTGAATTCTTTACATCAAACCAAGATGATGGTAGATTTACTTTTTTTAGGATCCATACCCATGGCTTTACAAAACATATTGAGTAAATTCAAGAAACTAATATTTTCATGAGGAGTGCAATCCAGAAATATTAGAACATCATCCACAAATAGCAAGTGGGTCAGCTGTACAAGATCAAAAATTCTGGCACCATGAATGGAACCTTCTTCTTTTTCTTTTGTGAGAAGTGTGGATAGCCCTTCCATGATAATTAAAAATATAAAAGCAGAAAGCATGCAACCTTGCCGAAGTCCCCGATTTGCATGGAAAAAATTAGTTACTGCACCATTTATAAGAATGCCGAAAGAGGCATTAGTGATACATCCCATGATCCAGTTTGTGAGGGAGTGTGGGAATCTAATATGAATGAGGATAAGATGAAGGTAGCTCCAATTGGCACAATCAAAGGCTTTAGCTAGGTCAATTTTGAGAATATTGCATTTGATGCTCCCAAGTTTAATTGAGTGTAAGGCCTCTTGAGAAGTGCCAATCGCTTCGTGGATTTTCCTATGATTGAGAAATTTAAATTTTTCTTTGGCTATGTGTAGGGATAGAATGTGTTTGATGCAATTGGAAATAATCTTGGCTATAATCTTGCAGATACAATTACATAGATATATAGGTCTATAGTCATTGAAATATTGGGGTTTATCAATTTTTGGGATGAGGGAAATGAATGTAGAATTAAAGCCATCATAAATATGACCTAATTTCCTGTTGGCTTCAATGACCAAAAGAAGATCCCTGCCAATAAGCTCAAAAAAGTAGAGGTAAAATTCAAACGGCCAACCATAAGGACTAGGACTTTTTTCCTTTTCAAACCACTTCAGAACCCCTTCAATCTCATCCATGGTGACCGGACCCACCAACTCCTCCAAATTTTCCTCCTCCACAAACCTATGCATGGATCATGCAATCTGCATGATCTCCATTATGTTTTCTGACCTAGGATCCATGTATTGATTAGAGAAATTATTTATACCCATATTATCAAGTTATGCATGAGTGTGGGCTAATCTGCATGAGATTCCTTAAGATCCCATATAGTGTTGGTGATCCTTTTTCCCTTGGCACATTGTTGAGAGAATCTAGTAATATCATCCCCAGCTTGAAGCCAGATGGCCCTACTCTTGAGTCTCCAATCCTCCTCCTGAATCCTAAGGAGTTATGAGTCTCCAAGTTAAGGGCAGTGAGCCTATATTTATCCTCGGATGATTGGAAGCCATGTCCATCCATACCAGTCAAGCACCTCAGTTATTTCTCAATATTTGATAGAGACTCCTCCATTTTTTTCTTATTTTTGGCCTAGGAGATGGTTCAGGACTTTAGTCTGGCTAGGTTATTTTATAGGACCCGGGCAGGCTCTTGTTCAGGACATTGTTCACAGCACCGCCATTCACTTTTTACCAATTCATGAAATGTAGGATCTTCAATCCAGTTGGAATTAAATTTGAAGGGGGAGTGGGATTTAAGCTAGCCCATCTGAACTTTAAGGTAAATAGGAATATGATACGAGGTGCCCCCCATACCCAACCCATTGTCGAGCTTTATCAAGTTTTGCAGCTAAAGAGGCCTTAATCAGGAAAAAATCAAGTATTTTGGCCAGAGTAGCCTCCCCAATTCTTCTATTCCTCCATGTAGGGTGTTTCTTCGACATAGCGAGATCTAGGAGGTCTGCCTCATCAATTAATCTCTCAAAATAAGAATATTTTGGATCTGAGGTGGCACAAGGGCCCCAATATTCTAAGAGTCCAATAGAAAAATTAAGCCGCCCCTCCCCCCCCGCAATATGATATTGTCTCTTTGCATAATGGTGTTGTTCATCCAATCATCCTAGAAAACTTCTCTATGTTGATGGGGACCATAAGTATTGATTAATGAAATAGGAAGGTCTGATTCACGAGTTTTGATATCGGCACCCAAGATACCCTCCCTTCCCTAAAAACTGTGAATCAGAGCAGATCTGTTGTTAATTCCCACTGCACAACCACTAGATTGACCTTGGGAATCAATAGTTTGAAATGAACAATCTGGTAGAGAAGAAGAAATAAAATTTGTAACAAAAATATCATCACCTAGATTTTCCTGAACAAATAGGGCATCCACATGAACACTCTTCAATAGATGCTTTAAAGCCAATTTTTTATCAAGACTGGCCATCCCTCTACAATTAAAGGAGAGATAGATCATGGTACACCATTACCCCAGGTGTTTCTCGCTCTGAGAACCCAATCAATTGAATATTGAGTGCCAGTCATGACCTCAAGACTGGCCTTTCAGATGGCTTTGGTCATGGAGGAAGGTCTTCCCCTCGAGGCTTTAGGAAAGGAGGAACCACATTCTACATCGAGACAAAAATCAGGTGGGTCATGAGGCCAGGCAAGAGATCTGAGGTTATATGGGTGTCCCACGGATGAACCCGAGTCAGTGAGAGATAAGACAGAGGAAACACCATCAGTGTTGTGGGGGTCTGATCTGAAAATGGTTTTATAACTTGTTATTCTTTTCAAGAACCTCCCACTCAGTTAAACAAATAAAAGATCTAACTTGTACTTGACTTTTGTAGAAATTTTTACTTGAAATAGGTGTATGATTTTTAATTGTTTAAGTGCTTTAATTCCATTTGTTTTTACTGAAATTAAACATGTGCAACAACCACATAATGCAGCAAATAAACATCAACACATAACATCAAATTTAATCTAGGATTTCACCCGAATATCATGGGCTACGTCTCCTTGAGCTCTTGTCATCTTGACTTGGCTTTTTGGGATTATGGGAAAATTTATTTTACAACTTCCAAACTTAACTCCAATGTTTACTAAATTGAACCAATGGGCTTAGAATACCATTTCTATCCCTTTCATGGCTGTCATCACTTTGAAAACAGATCTAGGCTCCCTTAGACTTGATTCCTTCTGTCGGTGCTCTTGAGCTACACTTAGTTTCTCGATGGCACTAACTCCTTAAAAATTTGTTTTCTATCCTTGAAACCTCACCTAATATCTCCATCACATATCAGACCTCCAAAATGGACTGATCATTTTCTCCCAAAGAGCACTGCACCCCCAATCTAGGCCTCCCTCCATGGTTTGCCCAGGGCTGCCCAAAAATTCCCTGTAGGTTCTCGACCTTCATAAGTATTCAAATGGCTATAAAAATCTCTTAAATGAATTCAAAATTCCAAAAATAGTCAGAATAGACTATTGTTTCACTGAAAATGGCCTCCGGCTGCTCCGCTTTCGCCTCCAACACCTGGTGGCACCCCTTGGAACTGGGGTCAAAGAAAACCTCTGTGGGTTCTCAACCTCTACAAGTCCTCAAAAGCTTCTTCAAACTCCTCCATTGGATTATTAATTCTTATTACAGTCATAAATGACTATTGGTTTGCTGCATAAGGCCTCTAGCTACCCTGGCTAGGCCTCAAAATGTTGTTGGCACTTGCTGGCCCTAGTGGCCCCTGGAATTTCACTGAAGAATATTGGCATTCAAAATTCCTCTACAAGATTTTCAAACCACACCATTCATTCCAGAACATCTGAAACATCCAAAATTTACTATTGGATTTCTGAAAAAGGCCTCTATCTGCACTGGCGAAGCCTCAAACTGTTGCTGCCCCTTGGTGGCCCCATGAACTTCTCTGAAGCAAAAACCTACTAAAAAGTCCTTTGATGACTCTACAACCCTCAGCAATGAGTCTGGAATGTTTGATATAGTCAAAATTGACTATTGGTACTCCAAAAATGGTCGAATCTAGCTCAAGATAGAGGCTAAAATCATTTTGCCCAATGATCCCTAAAAATCCTCCACCAAATGTGGAGAACTAGACTTAACTCAAGTTAAATTCGACATTTTGGCCAAAATTGGTGCGCCTGCCATAAACACTGCCAGGTATTTAACCGTAGCATTAAACTTTAATCGATGTCTAGGCACATGTCCGAACTATCCGCGGTCATTTGGAGGTTAGCGGATAAACCGCCGACGGATGGGCTAACTGTCAGCACTTTGTTTGCATGTGACAGGTCCCATAAACTCCATGGTGACATTAAATATTGGGGCTAATTCCAAAACTGTCAGCGCATAAACCATAAACCTTCCACCATGTGACCACTTACCATAACTACGGAGTAGTGTTGGCAGTTAATGGTTTAGGCCCCTAGACTTGGGGTTGAGGCCATATGGTTAGGGCTGGCCCCTCCAAACTGCCAAAATGAGTTTCGATTAATGATAAATATAATTGATGCTCCATAGTTTTTAAGAACCAAATGGTATGTGAGTTGGTAAGGTGTTTTGTGTGTGGGTAGCAAGTCTCGGGTCGAGCCCCAGGGACCCCCAAAAACTTTAATATGCCATACCTGGGCCACGTGGCAGCCTCCAAGAATACGACATGGCAGCTCCTGATTGGTTTAAAAAATCCAACGTACAACCCCAACGAATGACGATCCACTATTTGGCATGAATTGACTAGTTCAAATGGAATATTTTGAGGAATATTCTAGGAATATTCCCTGGAATATTCTCTTTTTGAATTTCCCAAAATTCCATTCAAACTTGGTCAAAGTCCAAAAATTGTAGTTTACTTGAATTTTCAAACTGCAATAACTTCTTCATACGGTGTCAGTTTTTTGAACCGTTCACGGCACAAAAATCAGGAAGACGAGATCTATTCGGTCGCTCAGGTTCAACACACTTCCAAACACTTTGAATTTTGAGCTATCACTTAGGTCCTTGATCCAAATTTGATCACACCTCACCATTGGGAATATTTTGGACCCCAAAATACTGATATACTGATCTGTACAATAGATGAGAGTACAACACCCTCTTATTTTCAGCCTCCATACACTTTCCTTGCATGGCTAGTGCCTTTGAACCAAAACTCGAAGGTAATCGACACTTCCCTTCCTGGATGCACTTGTCCTCCTGTTAAGAACTATCTTCCTTGAACTCACTCAAAAATTTCTGGTGAGAAATTTACAGAAGGTAGCTGAACATCACTTCCTTGATCATTGATCCAAGGTGGCTCAAAAAAACATGAGATTACAACAGAAAACATGCATACATAAATGAAATTTTCATATGTACAAATAAGTGTATGTCTTACTGTGTCAAGAATTTAAACCACTTCTTACCAAGCCACTTCCATGGTGACTTCTACTGCTACAAATCTTCTTCATGTGAAACATATGTTCTCACATCAATGATGGAATCCTTCGTTCCACTTTCACCAACCTTTTTTTCCTCTTGCCTCAAATTCTTGGGATGATTAGTTGGATGCAATGTCCAACATTAGGAAACAACATGTCCCCTCTTCTGGAAATATGTGCAAGTCTTATGCACCTTCTTTGAAATTTTCCTTTGCCTCAACTGTTTCCTGTATGCCTTCATCCTCTTCCATCATTTTGAAACAACATGGTTACACATACCACAATATGCAAAAAAACTCTTTCATCCATTCAAGCATGCAGAATTGTCATGCCTTGCGGAAACATAATCAACTTGAGTATGGGAAGAATTATACCTCAAATGTTTCTTTACATGTCCATCCTTTTTACCTTCATAAGGAGATGAACTTGTAGAGGCTCCATCTTTCTCTTGAAGACTAACATCAATGTTCATGTCTTGAAAATTTTCTGAACTTGCATGCTCACCATAAGCTACATGTCTACAATCTTCTTGCTGCAACATAGGCTTCAAACAATGGAAATCAAATTGGAAACAAACTTGACATGTTTTTGGTTTAGAACTTGCGACAAAAGTTCTTTTTGAAGTTGCCTCATATGCCTTCATGGCTTTGGAATCTTCACCATTAGATTGAACATAACCAAGACCAAATTTCTTAGGTCTCTCCTCAACCAAAATAGGATCAATCATGCCTTGTGCATTCTTTCCTAAACCATTGCCTTCATATCCCATTTTAAACGTAACTTGGACCTTATACTTCTAGTGTGCTTGTCAAATGAACCAACACATATTTATGAAGAGGAAACTGAAGACAAATTTGAGTGAATTACCTTTGCTTCATGCATGTTCTTTGTCAAAGCCTCTTGGGCTTGATGGAGCTGCAACTCCATCTCATGCATTCTTTGAAGAATTTCTTCCTTCTCTTTCTTCATAGCAACCAATTTCTCATGAAGTCTAGTGCTTTCTCTTCTATCTTCAAACAAAATTTGCACCATGTCCTTCAAGATGTAGAAGTCTCGCTTCATGTCTTCGTCAAAGAATCTTGTGAAGGAGGAGGATTTTGAAACCTCACTTGAAGAATTTTTCATAATGAAAATAAAATAAATAACTTCAATTAAAATTTACAAACCTTTCAAAAACAATTGACAAAGCTTCAAAAAAAAAATGGTTGTAGAGTCAAGCTCTTCTTCAAGCAACCTTTTCAAACAAAACCATTTCATGCTTCAAGGGTTGTCTTGAGGTCCTTTGGGTAACAAGAATACTTTCAAACTTCTTCCTTCTTTTCCTCTTCTAGAATTAGCTATCAGTAGCTTCCCCTCACCTCTAGAAAACTCAAGAAATAGTCAGTTTGCAAACAGTTAAATTTTTTAACTGTTAGACACCTTTCAAGTCAAACAAGCAAGCTATTTCTCTGTCAATCAAGCAACCAAGTGCTATGATACCAACCTGATATGAAAATGGGTTGAATAACTTGTTATTCTTTTCAAGAACCTCCTACTCAGTTAAACAAATACAAGATCTAGCTTGTACTTGACTTTTGTAGAAATTTTTACATGAAATAGGTGTATGATTTTTAACTATTTAATTTCTTTAATTCCATTTGTTTTTATTAAAATTAAACATGTGTAACAGCCATATAATTTAGCAAATAAACATCAACACATAACAACAAATTTAATCTAGGAGTTCACCTCAATATTGTGGGCTACATCTCCTTGAGCTCTTGTCATCTTGACTTGGCCCTTTGGGATTATAGAAAAATTTCTTTTACAAGTTCCACACTTAATTCAAATGGTTACTAAAATGAACCAATGGGCTTAGAATAACATTTCTATCCCTTTTATGGCTATCATCACTCTGAAAATAGATCTAGGCTCCCATAGACTTGATTCCTTCTGTCGGTGCTCTTGAGCTACACTGAGCTTCTCTATGGCACTAAATCCTTCAAAAATATTTTTCTATCCCTAAAACCTCACCTACTATCTCCAACACATATCAGACCTCCAAAATGGACTGACCATTTACTCCAAAAGAGCATTGCATCCCCAATATAGGCCTCCCTCCTTGGTTTTCCCTGGGCTTCCCAAAACTTCCATGTAGGTTCTTGACCTTTAGAAGTATTCAAATGGATTTAAAAATCCCTTAAATGGATTCATAATGCCAAAAATAGTCAGAATAAACTACTGGTTCACTGAAAATGACCTCTGACTACTCCGGTTTTGCCTCCAACACTTGGTGGCACCCCTTGGCACTAGGGTCAAAGAAAACTTCTCTATGGGTTATCAACCTCTATAAGTCCTCAAAAGATTCTGAAAAATCCTCCATTGGATTCAAAATGCTTATTACAGTCATAAATGACTATTGGTTTGCCGCATAAGGTGTAATGTCCCAAATCTGGAACTTGCTGCTCCGTCGGGAATATCTTGAAGATATTCCAATTCCTTCTTTAGTGAGACATCACAAGTCCATTTCAGAGATTTAATGTTGGGTAATTTATAGGATATGTATCCTTCTAAAGAAGGGAGAGATCTTGAGGCTAGCTGGCCTTTCACAGACTCTGTCTATGGATATGCAATATTCCACCTAGGGAATTTCTGCTACAGGGTCCTTAAGGACGCTGTATAAGGAAGCTGCTGCAAAAATAAGGCAATCCAATGCTGGGATTCCCTAGTAAACACATCATAAAACTCCTATGCAGAATATGAGCTCAAATAAATAGCACTATATGGGTTATTCAGGTCTCCCCAATCTAGGTCTCTAAAACAGTGCTCAATGAGAGAGCTTACAGCAATATAATGAACATAACCAAAAACTCTGCAAATATGAATATAAAATAAGAGGAAAATGTATGCATACAACATCATATGATTATATCAGCAGAAATATACAAGAAATAGTTGAGGGACAAGCCACTCAAGCTTTAAGAACCAACCTCCAATGAATAAACAACAAGGTACATGAGTTGCTGCAACTCCAAAAAATGTCAAAGAGCAATGACTGCGGTATGTACATGAAGGTATGAGCTTATGAACATGAATGAAATACATATGTGACTAAAGGAATACAAGAAATAACCCAATAACAAATAAATGGGCTGAAATACAAGATTTCTAGCCAATCTAGGAGAGATTGCTAGAAATGTCGGAACATACAAAAACGTGACAAATGAGTTGTCACTGAAACTAAAAAAAAACAAGGATGAGGCCATGTCTGATCTAAAATCTGATTGCCCTCCTCTGATAATGTCTCCAATACAAAGGGTTGATCCCTTTGTCTCAAAAACACTCCTCCTGATGAGCTCTAGAATCCCTCTCTCACTGCCTCCTCCAAAATAACTTAGTTTCCTCCATGGACTATGCAGTGGGAGATGATGGAATGTTGGCCCATGCCAGTAGATCTGATATGAAGCCCAATAATCCTCCTTTCAGCTCCTCCAATGAGTGGATCACTCCTCCACTGAAGAAAACTTGTCAAGAGAGACTCCATGAGTTCCTCTCTTGCTGCACCTAGCAACACAATGTCCTCTCTGTTGTAGAGCTAATGCTGTAGGTGATGAATGTAGCTGTGGTCAATGATATATTGAGTAAATTTAGCTCAATCCTCATCCTTCCTTGAGGAAGAGGAATGGATTCCCAACTGAGAACACCCTAGTGCCCGAGGGCACCATCACCCTGCTAAACAACCCGGGGATGCAAGCCTTTGCAGACCCAAGTCTGAAACTATAAAACATAATGCAAATGGGCTTTCATATCCTCCTTATAAATAAAGGGAACTCTTATACACCAAGGTCCCACCAATTAGGGTTTCCACCCTCATGTGAGTGTCTTCCCTCCAAAACTGTGCAGCTTCTCTAGGAAGCCTCTCCTCCTTGGGCAGCGCTGTTGACTTTAGTCAAAGATGACTAATCCAAGTGACCTGGGTTACATTCACACCATTAGGTATTTATTTCAACTGCTTATTTGCCTCCTTTTCACATAAGGAGTGTTATTTCTTTATCCAAAAGGGGCTAAGGTGTCTCCTTCCCCATTTTATTAAATAAAAATAAAATGTGCAACTATAATGTTCCATTTTAGCTTGAGGCTAAAATTGGGAACATTATAGTCCTCCCCTCCCACATGTTGCTTTCCCTCAAGCAACTGCATAGAGAGAACAAAATTTTCTCCCCCTTCTTCTCTTGTGGCCTTCTCATCAATGGTCCCACCACTGCTCAAATATGCTGCAATAAATTTGTCCTCCAATGCTCTCCCCCTAAGTATGAAATTGAAAATGATGCTCCTCATGGAAAGATAGAAGGTGTAGTGGAATCCTTCTTGCTGTAATAAGGCCTCCTTAAGGTAGGAGTGATGATATGCATGGGAAAATTTGTCTCCCAATGATGATCCTCTCATCCATGCAATCATCCAAAATAAAATCTCAACCCCCGGTTTCTGCAATGTGTTGGGGATGAATGGAGAGTTGTGCTTGTGCTTCTCATGATGACCCTCTCTCCATTTGAAGTGTTCATGGGGCTTCTTCTGTCCTTGGGCTGAAATGGTATGGCCTCCAAGAATGGCTCAAGCTACTCCATCAAGAAAATCAGCCATGAAATGCCTTTGCAAATTCTCCAAGTGGTCCCTCCCACAAGAAGGTACAAGTAGCAATGTGGCAATCATGGTTTTCCCATGGTATCTCCTACAACATAAAACATGTATAATGGGGAGAATCATGCTCCCAATGGGTTGTACATACAATACTCTCCAAATAATTCTCCTCATGAGTGTACAACATCAGAAATACAAGGAGCAATACATAATAAAAGCAAGTTGTCAAATGACAACCAAAGAGTGGTTCAAAGTTCCACATATGGAACATGCGCAGTGCGTCCTTGGCCTGCCTCAAATCAAAAGTAACAAGTGCTGAACTAGCCACTTGTTTTCTGCCACAACACCTCCTCATAAGATGAAACATGAAATCATAATTTGGTGCCAATGGTGCACACCAAGAAGCATGTGGCTTTCCCCACAAACCATCATAAGAATAGCCAAAATCAAGGCTACAAATATCTGCAAGTACATTATATCAAGTGCAAGAAGGGATGAACCTCCTTGATAAATATGATGCTCATATAAATTAAAGAGGTACATAATTTGAAATTATACCTTCTCTACCATGTACTTGAGACCTTGAGCTGAAATGGATCATCTGAATGCTCTCCCTCACCTAAAATGTGTAGGTAAATGGTTGTGCCAACCTCTCCAAAAACACCCGGGCTATGCATCTGTCCATATGCTGATATATATCATGCTGAATTCCCTCCTAAATGAACTCCTCTAGCAAAGAAAAATAAGCCTCAAAGTGCATAGCTAGATAGTCCCCATGTGCTACATGCAATAGTTTCTCCTTGAGACTAGAAACTCTAGTCAAGAAGATCCTTCCATAACAATAGATGACCATATCATCCACCGTGTATCTGTCATCTCCCTGCTGGTCATCAATAATCATGCATGCACCAAGATCTTGGGAATACTCAACCAAAAGCTGAGTCCTCCACATAGACAGCGCTGGTGTTCTGCAATAGGGTGCTCCATCACGCTGCTACTTGCTACCTTGAAATCCCCTCATGCCAAAGTCATCCTCAAAGTTGCTGCTATGCCATCATGTAGCTACTCATGCTCAAATAGAAATGATGCTCTCTGAAAATGAGCCTCCCATGAGAGACTATCACCTCCAAAGAATATCCCGATCCTGGGAAATGTAAGCATGAGTGGCCTCCATCTACTCCAATGCATGAAAGAGTCCTTCCTCAAAGGAAGTATCATTTCTCTCAAAAAATCTATGGATCAGTCATCCTACATCATGAAGATGATATCCTCCATCCATACAAAAACTCTATCTGTGCAGTAAAACTGATGAGAATGGGTGGTACTGAAAATCAGAGAATGTATCCCTCCTCCTTATGTTGATTCCCAAACTCTCTGTGCTGTGATGGATTCCTGTAATGTCTCCACCTCTCCAGAATCTAAGAGTTTTGAACCAAATGACATGATGCCCCTCATCATCTCTAGATCAAGTGGCCTCCCAAGTGGAAAGCCTCCAAAAGTGAGACCTCAAGATAGGAAGTGGACTATATATATGAGAGGAGTGAAAGGTCCTCTCTCTCTCTACTGTGCAGTGCATTCCTTCTCCCATGTGAAGAGAATCTCTGAAATATATAAGGGTGAATGTCCATCATCCCTTCATGCCAATCCTTCTGCTCTTTTTCTTCTTCAAATGATGCAACGCTGTAGATTCTTCTATGCAGCTCCTCTCTACCAACATGTGAGTGTATCTCCCCTTAATGAGAGGCCTTGTATCTTGGCCTTCTTTTGAAATAAATATCTCCACACGCTCACAAATGGAAGAGTGCCATTCATACAATGGGGGTCTTGCCTCTAGCAAGTCATTCTCCTGATTGGCTCCCCCTCTAGAAAGATGGAATGATCTTTGTTTCATGGTCCCCTTCCATGCATGCAAAGTGTTTGAAGTTTTGTCACACCATGTTTCACATTGGTTTTCATCAATCCCCTTTGCAAAAATATTTTTGACTTCAACATATGATCTCTCATTTGCATGAGAACATGAAATAGAACTCTGAAATCAATTATCATGAATCATACCTTTGAGTTGCAGCGCTGCTCCTCCAAAGGCCTCAAATTTTTCTTCCACCATTATTACAGTAGCTATGGGAAATGTATTGCGCTGTGGATCTGCATGTGTGTCTGAATGCCCACACCCTTCATGAAAATAGCTAGGATTTGTCTCATCAACAAACCCTCTCAAAAAATCTTCCACCTTTCCCTTTCATCAAGGTTTTCAATGATCTCCTCAATGGTCTGGAAAAGAAGAAGGGAAACCTACTCTTCCATCATTCCTCTTTCCTTGTTTCCTTTTTCAATCTCCTCTCCTTGGAGAGAAGCTCCTCTTTCTGATGGAATTATATCTTGGGCACAGGCTGAGCCAAGATCATGCTCTAATACCACTGTAATGTTCCAAATCTGGAACTTGCTTCTCCATCGGGAATATCTTGAAGATATTCCAATTCCTTCTTTAGTGAGACATCACAAGTCCATTTCAGAGATTGAATGTTGGGGAATTTACAAGATATGTCTCCTTATAAAGAAGGGAGAGATCCTGAGGCTAGCTGGCCCTTCACAGACTCTGTCTATGGATATGCAATATTCCACCTCGGGAATTTCTATTATAGGGTCCTTGAGGACGCTGTATAAGGAAGTTGCTGCAAAAATAAGGCAATCCAATGCTGGGATGCCCTAGTACACACATCATACAACTCCTATGCAAAATATGAGCTCAAATAAATAACACTAGATGGGTTATTCAAATCTCCCCAATCTAGGTATATAAAACAATGCTCAATGAGAGAGCTTACAGCAATATAATGAACATAACCAAAAAATCTGCAAATATGATTATACCATACGAGGGAAATGTATTCATCCAACATAATATGATTGTATCAGTAGAAATATACAAGAAATAGTTGAGGGACAAGCAACTCAAGCTTTAAGAACCAACCTCCAATGAATAAACAACAAGGTACATGAGTTGTTGCGACTCCACAAAATGTCAGAGAGCAGTGACTGCACTATGTACATGAAGATATGAGCTGATGAACATGAATGAAATACATATGTGACTGAAGGAATACAAGAAATAACCCAATAACAAGTAAATGATATGAAATACAAGATTTCTAGCCAATCTAGGAGAGATTGCTAGAAATGTCGGAACATACAAAAATGTGACAACTAAGTTGTCACTGCAACTGAACCAAAACAAGGATGAGGCTGTGGCTGATATGAAATCTGATTTCCCTCCTCTGATAATGTCTCCAATACAAAGGGTTGATCCCTTTGTCTCAAAAGCACTCCTCCTGATGAGCTCTAGAACCCCTCTCTCACTACCTCCTCCAAAATAGCACAGTTTCCTCCATGGAATGCATAGTGGGAGATGATGGAATGTTGGCCCATGCCAACAGATCTGATATGAAGCCCAGGAATCCTCCTTGCAGCTCCTCTAATGAGTGGATCACTCCTCCACTAAAGAAAACTAGTTAAGAGAGAATCCATGAGTTCCTCTCTTGCTGCACCCAGCAAGACAACGTCCTCTCTGCTACAAAGCTAATGCTATAAGTGATGAATGTAGTTGTGGAAAATTCCAAATTGAGGAAATGTAGCTCAATACTCATCCTTCCTTGAGGAAGAGGAAGGGATTCCTGACTGGGAAAACCCTAGTGCTCAAGGGAACCATCACCCTACTAAATAGCCCGGGGATGCAAGCCTTTACAGACCCAAGTCTGAAACTCTAAAACATAATGCAAATGGGCTGCCATCTCCTCCTTATAAAGAAAGGGAACTCTTCTCCACCAAGGTCCCACCAATTAGGTTTTCCATCCTCATGTGAGTGTCTTCCCTCCAAAACTGCGCAGCTTCTCTAGGAAGCCTCTCCTCCTTGGGAAGCGTTGTTGACTTTAGTCAAAGATGACTAAACCAAGTGAGCTGGGTTCCATTCACAACCCTTAGGTGTTTATTTCAGCTGCTTATTTGCCTCCTTTTCACATAAGGAGTGTTGTTTCCTCATCCAAAAGGGGCTAAGGTGTCTCCTTCCCCATTTTATTAAATAAAAATAAAATGTGCAACTATAATGTTCCATTTTAGCTTGAGGCTAAAATTGGGAACATTACATAAGGCCTCTAGCCACCTTGGCTAGGCCCCGAACTGCTACTGGCACTTGCTAGCCCTAGTGGCCCCTGGAACTTCACTGAAGCAGATCGGCCTTTAAAAGTCCTCTAAAGGCTCTAAAATCCACACCATTAGTTCCAGAACATCTGAAACATCCAAAATTGACTAGGATGTCTGAAAAAGGTCTCTAGCTACACTGGTTAAGCCTCAAATTGTTGTTTCCCCATGGTGGCCCTGGTGGCCCCTTTAACTTATCTAAAGAAAAATACTACTCAAAAGTCCTCTAATGGCTTTTAAACCATCACCAATGAGTCTGAAATGTCTGAGATATTCGAAATTGACTATTGGAACTCCATAAATGGTCGAATCTAGCTCAAGATAGAGCCTGAACTCATTTTTCCCAATGACCCCTAAAAATCCTCCACCAAATGTGGAGAACTAAACTCAACTCCAGTTAAATTTGGAATTTTGGCCAAAATTAGTGCGCCCGCCATAAACACCACCAAGTATTTAACCACATCATTAAACTTTAACCGACGTGTGGGCACATGTTCGAACTGTCCACCGTTAGTTGGAGGTTAGCGTCGGATAAACCATCGGCAGATGGGCTAACTGTCAGCACTATGTTTGCATGTGACAGGTCCCATAAACTCTGCAGTGACATTAAATATTGGGGAATTCCGAAATGATCAACGCATAAACCATAAACCTTCCGCCATGTGACCACTTACCATAACTGCGGAGTAGTGTTGGCGGTTAAGGGTTTAGGCCCCTGGACTTGGGGTTGAGGCCATATGGGAGGGGCTGGCCCCACCAAACCGCCAAAAAGAGTTTCGATTAATGATAAATTCAACTGGCACTCCATAGTTGTTAAGAACCAAATAGTAGCAGTGTTGGTAAGGCATTCTGTGCATGGGAAACAGGTCTCAGGGTTGAGCCCTAGGGACCCCCAAAATTTTAATATGCCATACCTAGGCCATGTGGTTGCCTTCAAGCCTGCCACGTGGCAGCTCCTGATTGATTTTAAAAATCCAACCTACATCCCCAACGAATGATGATCTGCCACTTTGCATGCCCTGACTGGTCTAAATGGAATATTCTAAAGAATATTCCATGAATATTCCCTGGAATATTCTCTTTTAGAATTTCCCAAAATTCCAGTCAAACCTGGTCAAAGTCCAAAAATTACAATTTATTGGACTTTTTAAACTGCGATAACTTCTTCATACGGTGTCAATTTTTCGAATTGTTCACGACACCGGAATTAGGAAGACGAGATTTATCCGATCGCTCAGGTTTGGCACACTTCCGAACACTTTGAATTTTGAGCTATCACTTAGGTCCTTGATCCAAATTTGATCAAGGTCAAGCCAGGAGACAATAGGTAGAGAAGATGCAACATGACAGCTTAGGGGACTTAGATTGCCTTTACTTATAATAGAAGGAGGAGTAGAAAACGATGTAGTGGATAAATTACAATGCAAATAAGAAGAAAGAGAAAGAGAAGAAGGGGAATTAGTACCTGAGATAGGAGAGAGGTCCTCCTCTAGTCGTTGGGTAGCTCGATGGTGCACAGACAGGCGAGATGATGGAGCCACAGAGGTGGTAGCTTGAGTTCCTTGAGCTGGAATAGTCGGCACTGAGGCTTGTGCCTATGTCTCCTCCCCTCCTCAGTCCGTTTGAGTCTCTGCGTGAACCAAAACCTTTTCCGGAGTGGTATTCGATATAATTATTGGACACTCCTTGTAGAGGTGCCCCACCTCATGGCATCATCTGCACCTGAAGGGCACCCGTTCGTAATCAAGTATCTGAATGCAGAACATATCGTTAACAATGAGATTGAAAGCCTCGAGGAGTCCATCCCTACTATCTAGATGAACAAGGATCCTCGCCACAGAGATATTTCCAGTTTCAAGATAGGATCAATCATGATCTAGATAGATCCATAGGTCTTCACCAATAAATTGAAGTGCTTCTTCATTCCATAAGTGTAAGGGGAGACTCAACAAACGGACCCAAATCGGACCAGCCCCAGATTTTTCCTTGTCCGAGTCGAAAAGGGGGGTCCATATTTTAAGCAGTATTGGTGTCATCTCGATGTGCCAGTACTTTGTGAGTACCCAATCCGTCATGTCTAGTTGAGCGAAGATGAGCGCTGACCAACCTTTGTTCATAGTAAATAACCTTGGAAGTTACGCCAAGGTTTTGCCCCAAATCTCAACAGTCGAGACCTTAAGACGAGTTATTGTATAATTCCTACCATCCAAGAGGTTTGTTCTAGGTTCTCCATACCAACCCCTTGCCCAAAGATAAGGTATCTCCTACCAACCTGACACTTGGTGCAACGATGTTTCGTTTTACCTTTTCTTGTAGCTCTTTCCCTTTGCACACCTTTCGCTTCATTGTCGTTGTCTGATTTCGAGGTCTTGGGCTCGTCGGAGAGAGGGGAAATGTAAGGGATACCCTGGAAGCACCTGGAATCCACTACCGTGTGCGACACCTCCAGAATTGAAAGGCTGTTGGGAGAAGTTACACACTAATCGAGGCCAAGATGTTCGAAGTCGAGAGTGTCCGCCTGAGGTCTGAGTCTAGTTTGTAGCCCTGACACGAAATCTCCAATATCGTCTAGCGTCTCCTGTGCTTGTTGTTCCCATAACCTTAATACTGAGGTAGATGGTATGGAGTATGCCGGAGAGGCCATAGGGGGTAGTAATGGTGCCATGTAGACTATTGTAGATACTGAAGGGGGTTCCTCTAGCGTGTAATGTGACATGGAAAACTCCCCGATTTCCATAGCCACCGCATCCTTGTTTCCTAGATCCACCTTAGCAGCCACTCTGGATGTCTTGTAGGAGTCATAACCAACCCAGATTTGAGAGGGTTCCAAGTGGTCATATGAGTATTCCACCTCATCTTCTGTCATATTCAGAATAGCAGTGTAAGCCCCATTGAAAATATAGAAAAACCCCAAGCATGCCAAAAACTTCCTTGTTCTGAGGTCAATGATGCAACACCTGTAAGGGAACATACAACTAGGGCCAGATAACAGAAGAGAGGAATGATGGGGCCTCTGAGGTCGGGTTGTCAGAGCAGGGAGAGTGACAGACAGGTTTGTCCAAAACCCTCGTATCAGTCGTGATGAACCTCTACTCACGAATTAACCAGAGAGATAGAGGGTGGGTTTTGTGGAGTTGAGACAGAAACAAAAATAAACGGGCAAGTGCACAATAAAAACGAGACCAAAAGAATAAACCCCACCGCCAAACCTGAGATAGGATAGAAAAATATAATCGATGCCTCGAGCTTCAAAACAAAACATAAGACCTGTGACCCAAGTCATACATGCCAGAGGCGAGGAAGGTGTCGGCCACCATCCCCAACCCTACCCGCCATGATTAGTTCAGCCAACCTCCAAGCGCGAGCTAGGGTTCCCTCCATAGCACATGAAATTAGTTGCAAAACAAAAGGTTGGAGAAAATACCACCAAATTATCCATCCTGCCATCTAAGGATGAGGATGCTAAGAATGCAAGGACTACTGTTAAATTGATCAGGTACGTCAATGAAAATCAACTGATGACATGAGGGCAATGGATATCATTGACATGACATGTGTATTATTGAAGTTTCCAATATGATTTAGAAAAATGCAGCAAGGGATAAGGTTGAGGAATGTGTGAATGATCTGACAAAGTTGGTAGCAAAATTTAACTCTAATTTTGATCAAATAACTAGAGTAGGATTGCCTATTTGTTGGGATTTTCAAGGAAACCTGCTACCATGGGAGTAGTATGAACAACTATTGGTTGAGGTTGAGAGCAAGGTGGGTTCACCACATGAAAATAATGCCACTCTCAAGGGCATAACCATAGTGAATTATCTGCAGAGAGACTGTGGTGAAAACCTTGTTTCTAGCCAGACCTAATTACATTGAACTTACAAGCTTGAGGATGGCCTACAACACTCTTATTCACACTCCGACACTAGATCTGGTATTATGGCAAAAATGTGAATAGTTTCTGAAATTTTTTAAATATTTCATTTTCATGAAAGGAATAAGTATGCTATGTAATAATTAAGACAACTAGACTAGCTGCACAATTGCATAATTGATTATTTTAGACATTTATAACATCTCAAAATATTTTTGTAATTTTTTCTTGTTTTGATTCTCCCTATAAAAGGGAATAAAGACTCATTAGTAAAGGTTCAATTTTATGTTCTAGAGGCTATAATTGTTCTGCAAGTTTTACAAGTTTTGGAGCTTATGAGATGTATATCATTCTTGAATATTAATGAAGTTTTTGGTGATTTCAAGCATTGAGATGTGTAGTATGTGATTTTGTATCTCTTTATAATTTCATGTGTGTTTCTTTCCTCTCAAAAATTGTGTAATTGTAGATGTCGGATTCAATCCTAAATAACATATTTACCTATGTTATGTCATGGTAAATGGTACCTGTAATGTGTGAGATCGAAGGCCTTAAAAAGTGTTCCATGATTTCTGCATTTCATTTCTTTAGTTTAATTCACTATTCTGGTGGGATAATGTATGGGATTCTATCATTAGCCCTCTACACCAATATAGTTACCGATTAAATAGGTAACTGAACTGGTACCTACTTTTTTGAGGTAGCAAAAAAAGCACCTGATTTTGAAAAGTGGTGATGCAGAATCTCCCCCTCCTTTTTTGTGCATATTTTTTACACTTTAATTTTTTTATTTATGAAGTATGAACACTTGTTTTAAAATGTTAGTGATTTTCATGCTAATCATTTTTTTTGTAGAGTGGTGATTTTCATGTTGGTAATAAAACATAAAAATAAAATAAGAAAAACATGACAAAAAACCTCAAATAAAAAAATATATATAAAAACAATAAAAAACCAATCAAAATGTAAAAAAAAATCAAAATTAACTTGTAAATATAACAAATTTAAACAAAAATAAATAAATAAAACAAAAAAAACAAAAACTTTTGAAAATTATATAAAAAATGGAAAAAAAACACATAATTTAAAGAAAAAAACAAAATTTAAAAATAATCAAAATTAAAAAATTAAAATTAAAAAAAAAAATTAATCAGAAAATAAAAATAAAATTTTAAAATAAAAAAAAAAAAATTAGAAAAAATGACAAAATTTAAACTTTAAAATGAAAATAAAATAAAAATAAAGATTAAAAAAAAAAAACAATTTAAAAATGAAAAAAATGAAAAAAATAAATAAATAAAAGTTAAAAAAAAAAAAACAAAATAGATTTTTAAATTAAAATTTAATAAATAAATTTAAAATTTAAAATTTAAAAAAATAATTAACCTACAAATATTAAATTAAAAAAAAAATAATTTGAAAATAAAAAAATTAAATTAAATATATATATATATATATATATATATATATATATATATATATATATATATATATATATATATATATATATATATATATATATATATTTTATTAAATTAAAAAAATAATAATAATAATAATATTAAATTTAATAACAAAAAAAAAATAAAAATTAAAATAAAATCTTAAATAAAATAAAATAAAAAATACAAAATTTAATAAAAAAAAATTTTAAAAAAATCATGAAAATTTAAAAAAAATCATGAAAATTTAAAAAAAAAAATTGAATTAATTTTTTTTTTTTAAATGACAAAGAGTTGCGCCGCCCAAGTGGTGGTGGGAGCCGACCTCTAGGTAGGCAGGGAGCTGCAAGCCCCGCTCACCCAGCGGCTGGCTCCCGCCACCACCTGGGTGGCGCCACTCTTTATTGTTAAAAATAAAAATTTAATTTGATTTTTATTTTTATTTTATTAAATTTTAATGATTTTTGTTTTGTGATATATATATATATATATATATATATATATATATATATAATTTTTTTTTTAAATATTAAATTTCGTATTTTTTATTTTATTTATTATAATATGTAATTTTAATTTTTTACTTTTATTATTAAATATTATATTGCGTTTTTTAATTTAATTTAATAAAATTCAATACATTTTTTATTTTTATTTTTAATTTATTTAAATTATATATATATATATATATATATATATATATATATATATTAATTTTTTTAATTTTTTTAATTTAACCTGTTTTTAATTTTTATTTTTATTTTTTAAATTTTTAAATTTTACTGTTTATTTCAAAATTTATTTATTTATTTATTAAAATTTAATATTTTCGTTTTTAAATTTAATCGGTTATCTTAATATTTTTATTTTTTTAACTTTATATATATATATATATATATATATATATATATATATATATATATATATATATATATATATATATATATATAATTTTTTATAATTTAAATTTAATTTATTTTTTAAAATTTATTTGTTTTTTTAATAATTTTTTTTTGTTTTCCTTCATGTTTTTCCTTTTCATTAATTTATTTTTTTATTTTTTTAATAATTATTATTATTTTTTCAATTTAATTTTTTTATTTATTTGTTTTTTTTAATATATATATATTAAATGTTTTTTTTTTAAATTTATATTTTTGTTTTTGAAATTTTAGTTTTTATTTTTTATTTTTTATTTTTTAATTATTTTTAATTTAAAAAAATATAGCGATTTTTTTTCCCAATTATTTTAAAATGTTTTTTTTTTTTTTTTTTTTTAATATAATTTGTAATTATTCTAAAATTTTTGTTTCAACACTTTCCGTTTTCGGGGTGTTTTTTGCACAAAATATTTGCACAAAAAAATTGGCTTTTACTTCTATTTTTAAAAAATGTCAAAAATTTACTCCGAAAAAAAGAGAGGTTATTCCACAATACAATTTTTCATTTTTGGGGTGTTTTTTGCACAAAAACAAATTGATTTTTACTTTCATTTTTAAAAAATGTTGAAAATTTACCTCGAAAAAAAAGGGTTATTCCAGAATACAACTTTTTGTTATAGAGTGTTATAGCATCATTTCTCACCTTGACATGATTCATGATTGCTTCATGGTTTTTGGGCACCCATTCCTACAGACTTGGACAAATTCACTTAAAAACAGTGTAAAATCCCCCATACGCGACTATGCCCGTACTTTTCCGCGTGTATACGCGAGTCCAGCTAGACTTTTCCGCGTATGCCATTAAAATGATTAAAAAATATATAAAAAATCCCTAATTTCGTGTTGGGTTGATGGTTACTCAGGTAGTTCAACCACCCCAGCCCGTGGCCAACTGTTTCCAACTGCTGAAACTACTTGGAGGGACTATAAAAAGCCCTCATGTGTATGGCCTAAGGGAGAGAGAGAGAATTATTGATATTATACTCTGTTGGTATTCCCTATCCAAGTCTGATTCCCCGTGCCTCCTGCACTTTCCCAGTTCATTATAGGAAACCCTTGTTTCCTTGAGATACACATCCCTTTATATGTTATCTCGTATGCATCAGTTTGGAAGGAGTCTTAGTGAGGCAAGGGCTGGACGGATCCGGACGACGGTCTGCGAAGGCCTTGGAAGGATCAGGTGATCTCTCCACTTGTTACTTTTGTACATGCTATTTATAATACAGAAGTATCATGCTGTTCCCGAAATAAACGTGTTGGTGTATGCTTTTATGTATGAGAATATTTGTTATACAAGCATTCATTATGATTTATTTAATGTTTTATATGAATCTCACTAACATTTAGAGTAGATATATGTTGTACAACCTGTCCTTGGTGCTGGTTTCTTCTTGTTTATCACCTGTTAAGAAGGAAGGACGGTTGCTGGGGGTTTGGACCCCACGTGGATCTACTTCAACCGTAGGACCTACGGGTAACTCTCTCATTCTGCTCTATTTAGTTTTTCTGAACGTGCATGGTTGTGTGAGTCTCTGTTAAGTAGTATGCCCCTGCTCTGTGGAGGTTGTATCCCAACCAACCTCTAGGGTGTTATTTCCCCGAAACATCGAGTTGTTTTTTCATAGTTTTTTTTTAATGTTTTTTTGGTTAGAGTTCTCGTTTGATCGGTAACTATGTTCACCAGGTTTCTTTTCTTGTATTTCATCTTTCACCTATACTGCAACAATCAATGAAAATGCACTTTGTGTGTGTAGGGCATCAAATATGAGCATTAATTCTTTGGAACAAAATACTACCTATGTATAAATTGAATTTGCCTCTGAGTATGGTAATTGAACTAGATTTAGTCATTTTATATATAATTACCGAGCAAAACAAACTTATCCTTGAAAACAAATTAAGATTTTATAGTCATTGACCTCACCTCAACCTGAGGGTTGTCTCTAGGAACAATAACATATCTGACGACTGTTCTTTACTTGTCAGATATTTGATAGAAGGTTTCTACCCGTCGACTATCCGACACTATTTTTTTTTAATAATCCCCATGGTTGTTGAATATCCTACGAGATTTATTTTATCATCGAATATCCAATGTTATATCCAATTTGAAAATGTATTAGCCAATATCCAAACATTGCAATTAACCATTGCATATCATTTGATTCCACTATTAATGGTTTTTTTTCCGTTAACAATGTCTTATATGGAACGACTTTACATTGAGCTTAAGTAATTATAATAAATATAACATTAATATTAAAATTACATATAATATTATAATATTATAATTAATATATATCAATATTAATAAATATTAATATTAATATTAATATCAATAATATATTAATATTAATATTATATTATATGATTATAATATGTGTGTGTGTGTGTCCAAACATCATATAAATTTGACATAGTTGCTATATATATTAGGTGCGATTGTTTTGAAAGGTTGAAGGCTTATTTTGAGTTTAATTTTGAACAAAATCACCATTGAAAGTTTGGTCACAAAAAATGTCACATAACATTCCTCAAGGAGACCAAGGATACTGTAACAACCCTAATAAAAATACATGTAAAAATATATATAAGACCATGAAGATGGGACACATATTCCATGCTGAATGGTGGGAAAAACATCCTAGTGGGTGTTCATTTTAGTTATTATGGCTAAGGAAATTGGCAAAGGAAAAGGCAAAGGCTTTGGAAAGACACGGGTATTAATTGGAATTTTATTTATGAAAATAATGGAAATTAGGAGAAAAGGAGGATGAAAGGTCACAGGTTTCACGTGAGGAGGAAATTGAAGGAAAATAATGGAAAATGAAGAAATTAGAGGCCTCATTAATAAAAAGGCTTCTGAGGATCAGTGGGCAAGGCTTGGTCAGTTCAATTTTGGATTTCTCATTATTCTCTCTCTCTCTCTCTCATACTCTTGAGCACTTAGTGTATTCTTGGAGCACTCTTGTAGAGTGGCATACTTGGAGATTTGTATCGAGAAAGCAAACAAAAGTAAGGAAAGCAAAAGAGGACATCGGGATCAACATCTACAACATGTTTTAAGAGCAGGTACTGAGTTGCATGCATGTTTTCCTCACTAGTTTTTGCATGCATGGGTATGAATGTGGATTTTCCTAGCCTTTCAATTTCCTAGATAGCCATGGTGATTGTGGGTTTATTTCCATTGATTATTTTTTGGTTGATTCTCATGATTCCTTTAGCTATTGGGTTTAGTTATTAGTCCTTGGAAGCCTTGGTTGGAAGAACACTTTAAAAGCCCGACGGACAACTGTGAGTTGAGTTACTAATCCTGGAAGCCTTGGTTGGAAAAACACTCTGGAAGCCCTGTAAAAATTAGCATTAAGTTACTATTCCTGGAAGCCCTAGTTGGAACAAACACTTTGGATCCCTAGAGTAGCTTGGATAGAGAAAAATCTGTGATGATCAGTGATGTCCGACTGTGAGGTGGAATCACTGGTTTGGAGTTGAGACGGTGTGATATTTGGAGCCCTAGTTTGGTGTTGATTTATGTGTTTGATAAAGTCCCACATGTATGCTTGGAATATGGCACGAGGGTGGCTGACTGGAGTGAAATTTGGCTCAGCCATGTCTATGGTAGGGTGGAACGTGGAAGTCCCATTCCGGGTCGGTTTTTACATTCATTAATGAAAGTTTCATTACCTTGGTATTTGATGTGTATATGCACTGGTCTATATATGGATTCTATTGCTGATGTATCTGTTATGGCCTAAATCCACCTCGGGCTGAGAAAGGCAGAGTCTAGGGTAACATCAAACCACGCTTAATCTGGTAGCTAGCCCTACCAGATCGGGAGAGGGCTCTCTCCTAGTCAATCTCAGCAAATATGATCAGTGAGGCTTGAGATGACTTGAATAAAGGCTAAATTTAGGCTAGGTATGTATGTAAGAGAGTTTGATTTGATTTTGAGGGTGTTTGTTGGATCAAAGGGAAAGACAGATTTTGGGTATGGGAAATGAGCAGTTTTGCAAGGATCTGAATGGGGCAAGGTAGGCAACTATTTTGATGTTTCAATTTTGAATAAAATGGATAACTCAGAACAGTGAGGGGTTGAAGAGGGCAAGAGACTTTCAAGAGTCCTCTTCAAACAGTTGAAAACATAGAAAATTAAACAAAACTCAAGGTAGAGCACTACAAATCTAATGAATTCCACCTTTATACTTGTTTGTTTAACTTAAGAATAAATAAGAAGGAAGATGATACACATGAAACATCAGTAAAATTACAATCACAGAGAGAAAGACATCATCAAAACAAAGAGCCACATGAATCCCAAGGATTTCTGCAAACCCTGGTCTATTCCTTTGCCAAACTGCAAAGATGAAATGTACAATGAAGCTCCAAGCAATCCGAAGTTTCCAACCTATGCCAATGACTGAAAAATTACAAGATATAGACAACACTACCTCATCCCCAGCCTTTAGGGGTCAAGCTCACTAGTTTAGGAGCTTTTTCAACAAGATCTAAACTGAGAACTGGAAAATAGGCAGTGGAACAGCTTGCCTCTATAAGATAGGAATATGATTCATTCAGTTGCAATTCACCTTTTGATGGATGAATCTACGTCCATGAGTAAAAATTTAACAAAATTACATCAATATCCATCAAATTACATCAAATTATATCATGATTTTAACATTTGGAAGTAAGAAAGTCAAACTGTCCAAAACTAGGCGAAAAACAGAGTTACTGAGTCAAAAATGAGCAAGAATCCCTAATGCGCTGCGCCTGAAATCTCTATGCATCGCGACACTTTGGAACCAATTTTGAAGGCCTTCCTAGTGTCTAAATTGAGCATAGGATAGCTTGTTGGAAATATATTCCTATATAATTTCCAACTCAAGTGGAATTTCTGAATTTGGTTGCCATTTGCCTCTCCAAAAATGAGTTTTCACAACACTACTTCCTGTGTGTCCAAAAAGGGGCAGAAAGGTCAATTTTAGGGTGTTTTTGACCCCTTCGGCAACCCAAAACTTGTCAAAATATCTGGGTAATGGGTAGGCATGCATAAATTTTCATGAAAAATCCAAAAACACAAAGTTTTACCCAAGAGGAGCTCCCAATCATAAGCGCGTGCTAAGTGGTGCAACGTGTCGGGTAGGAAAATTTGTGTTAAGGCCAAAAAAATTCAAAATTGACAAAATTTTTCCCAAATTTCTTGAAATTTGGGCTGAATTTCCACCATCATGTGCTATGCTGGGCCAAGGAAGCTTTATCTAAAATTTGGAGTCTATCATGCCTTTTGTGACGCTTTAATGCCCTCTTTAACTTTGCCTTCAGGATCTTGATTCATGCCTTGAAAACATGATTTCTTTCCCAATAATGATTCACCATGTGCCTCAACATGTTCTTTTATTTTTTAGCTTTCTCCAAAAACTTTTGGTCTCCTTGGTGCATGCAATTCGGTTGTAGAGTCACTGTGTTTCCTTCATCTCGGTCACAAGAGGTATTTGTCTCCATGATTTCCAAAGTCTATGTTGTCTTGGGTGAATATGAGGAGTTTGGTGTCTTTGGACTATTATCAAGTGAAATTTTCCATTTTAAATCTGTGATTTGATAATTTTAGGGACAACCACTTAATCTCTTGGGATAACCTTGGGGTTTGGGGAAATTTACAATTGGGATGGGGATAGTGGGAATGGGATAGGAAATGAATGATTTAGGGATAAAAGGGAATAGGGAAATGGGCTGTTGTGAGAAGATAGACAGTGAGGAGGGACTAAAAAGATGGGAGAAATGGGAATTATTGACACCAAACCAATTTCACAACCCGAAAGGGGCATTCTTCCAACAAGATAATAGGGTTTGATTTTTTTAGTATTCAAATCCTCACAAACAACACCAAACACATGTTCATTTGAAATTACAAGGTTTATTGACTTACTTGGACCAAGAGATACCAAGAAGATTTGAATATTTTGAATAAATGGCAATAAAATTGCTTCTCGGCCCAATGCGTCGCACCACAACCAAACACGTCGCGCCACAAACCCAGCGCGTCGCGCCATAAACCCAACGCATCGCGCCCTTTTGCAAGAGACTTTTGGAGGCCTTCCCGGTGTCCAAATTGGGAGTTGGATAGCTCGTTGGAAATATTATTGAGTATAATTTCCAACCCAACTGGAATTTTTCAATTTGGAGTTCATTTTCCTTGTCAAAAATCAAATCTCCCAATATTGGTCAAAATGTGAAAAATGAGCCTGCCAAGCCAGGAGAAAGATTGATTTTCCCAAGGTTACTTCAGAGGTGCATCAATTCTCCTGAGGAAACTGTATTTTTGACATTTCTCTAAAAAAATGACACCTGTGTAAAAAGTGAAGGAGGTTTTTCTTCCTTGGCCTATTTTGGACAAAAACCTCTCTCATTTTTTCCAAATTCATCTTTTATTTCTCATAAAAATCATTGGAGTAAAACCTATCCCGTTGTGTGTAACAAGAGATTTGTTGAAATGAAGTGAAATGAAGGGGATAAGGGGCTTATAAATTCTTGATTTTTTTTTGGGAAGTAGGGTGGGATGTTAGGAAGCAAGGGAAAGTGGAATTTCAAAGATTTAGTGAGGGGATGGGGTCAAAAAGGGAAAAACACAGGCCTAGCCTAGAAAATTGCCAAGTTGTACCCATAAACTAGGGTTTGTGTGAAAATGAGGAATTTGGGGGATATTAGTGATGGGAAGTGTTTAATAAGGTACATTAAGGATAGGGGAATGTGTATGAACATCAGGATACAAGTTTTTCTGATGATTTGACCATCCAAGAGAAATTACCTTCAAAACCCTAAGAGAGGGAAATGAACCTTACCTAGGCACAACTGAAGCATGAACAAGGTGTAAAATGACCCTTTGGAATATGGCATGATGATGAAAACCCTATGAATGATGGTACAATCAGTTGAATGGCGACATGGACCAACATTTGGACAACTTTGAAAAGAGTGAAAACAAACCCTAGACCTAATACCTAGTGACCAAATTTTACTTGAAGATTCACTGAAATGACAAAATTTGACCTTGACACCTTAAAATCACTTTGTAAGAGCATGTTTGATCACTGGAGGAAGGCTGAAAATACTGACACTAACGTTGGATCCAATGGGGATTGTAGCTCCTTGGAGGTGCCAAGAACTACAGATCTTTGGAAAGCAGACAGTGCCTTCATCCATTGAGAAATGAAGTCATAAACTCAAGTTGAAATACATGACTAAAAAAAAATGACTTGATGACACAAATAGACTCTCACTCAACTAAAAACTGACTTGATACTTAAACACAACCGACAAACTGGAAAATATGCTCAATATGAAGCTTATTCAATACAACCTACTCTAACAGTTTCATTCATCACCTAATCAAGTGAAATGAAACAACCAATGCAACTAAGTAAGTATTTCGGCTGCTGTTTGGATTCTCCACAAGTTCTCGCTTATGAACAACAAGAGAGAACTACCAAAAGGAAACTCCCATGAAAACTTGTGAGCAAATCTGTTGAATACTATGGATTCTCTATCCGCCTCCAAAAACACTGCATAAGGATCTTGAAGTTCATGCACAATGGGACTTAGCTCATCCAATGGATTACTTCTCTTCTCCTCATACCATGAATGCAAACTTTGTTTTGAGCTTTGTGACGAGACTCCTGCTAAAAATGACAAAGAGACCGGCTGCCGGATCAAGTTTATATCAACACACGTTTCAAGCTTACATATAGTCAATGGAGAAGGACTTTGACGACAGACATCATCCAACACATCAGCTATTGGATCATGAAAAACTTGAAAATACTGCTGCAACCCATTTTCTATTGTTTCTGATGAGATTACATGATTTTCTACAAGCTGCTCATTTGAAGATATACTATGCAATTTACCCTTCAAAAACTGAAATGATTCAAAACAAAATGGTACGGAATCATCTTGTATCATTTGATCGTATGTGCCAGCTTCCAAGTCCTCATTTGAAACTTGAAAATCAATGGCATTCGGGGGCTGAAAATCTAGATATGAGAAGTATTGAACAAGGTTTTCATTGCCCTCAAGATGGTTCAGATCAAGACTTGTCGACAGTTGATTTCTGATTGCATGAAAGTTGTCTCTGATGAACTGAAACGAATCAAAACAAAAAGGAAAATATCCTTCACTTACTTCAAAATTTGCTGCACTTTCCTCATCATTGTCATAGCTGATATGCATCGGTTGATCACTGTACTCAAGCTACTGAAAGTGAACTTCCTCCTTCCACAAACTAGCTGCTGATTTATCTGCAAGATTAGCTTCTTTTTGGAGAACATAATCATCATCATACTGATCAAACTGAGGCAAATCATCAGTATAAAACACATCATCAAGCATATATGTCATATCAACAAATCTCTCTTCTCCAAGATGATCTACAAAACAATCATTATCAGATCTATCACGACTGGGATAAGAAAAAAAATGTTTTGGATCAGCAACTTGTTCTTCTTCAATCAGCGAGCCATGGGCTTGAACATTATACTCATTCCTTGAGATGATCCTCTGCATCATCTCTTCCACTGCACTTACCAAAATGTCAAGCTTTACCTCTAGATATGTCGATTCCTCTGGATCTATGTTTTTCATCTCTTCTTCTTTCAACCTTGCCCTTCAGATCAGTAAATGAGCCTCTACATCTACTGCACTGTTCTGCATCTCTTCAAGTGTTGCAATATTCCTTTCTCTCAGTTGAAACTCCATTTCCGGATCAAAGGCACCCGGGTCGTGCAAGAGAGCAGATCCAGGAGGAGGCCTTATATCAATCAGCATCGAAAAATAAACTTGGTTAAATCTGGAAGAAAACTGTTGTACTGTCTCCCCTGGAAGTCTTTTCAGCTGGTTATACTCTTTTATAATCAAGAAAGGGTTCTATCTAACCACCCACCTATCGAGGAAAACTTTGACAAACTGCTGGAAATCTGAGATGCTCGCATCAAGCAAGGTTTTGAACCAACTCTTGACTTTGCCTTGCAAAGAAAGAGCAAAAAGCCTAATACTAACATCCTCTTCATCAACTTCAAAAAGGTCAAGAAAAGATTCAAAATTCAGAACATGTCTCTCAGTAGTGATGTTGTCGCGTTCACCATCAAATCTTGGTAGATATAGATCATGATTTTTAGGGAAAGCATGGGATATAGGAGGTAAAATCAGAGGCTTGTATCGATCTGAAATTTTACAAGGTATAGGGGTATGTACAAATGCTGCAGAATCAGTCTTGGTCTCTTGAGGTTCATCATTTTGAAGACGGTCATTACAAGATTCGAAAGAAAGGTCTTGATCAAGCTCACAAGCATTCAAATATTTGGTATTCACAATTTTCAAAGGGAAGGAATCAAATGCAGGCCGATGATATTTTCTCAAATACAATATTTGCAAAGCCTTCTTGACATTCTCGGGAAAAGAGAAGAAATAATTTATGACAAAGAACAAAATTTCTTAGATGAAATTACAACTTGAATACCTGATCTTTCCATATCGTCCTTTCATGTCTTTGCTGGTCAGGTTCATCCTCCAGTGGAGTCCTTGGATCTAATCTCGAAATTGATTTAGAGTTTCCAGGTGAATGATTTTAGCCTTGCGGTGTCTGATCATTGTCCACCATCAACAATCAGATTTGAACTTGATTAGATCTTACTGATGAAACCAGATGCTCAGTTCATAAACTAGACTGGAGATTGACTGAAGCAACATTCATCTACTTTCACTAATGCAAAGCAAGAGCATTTCGAAGGCTACCTGGCTAACTTCAGGCTCTTTCTGTAGTTTATAAAGCAAAAAGCAGAATTTTCTCCCTAGTATGGTCACCACTATGTTATGGCCTAAATCCACCTCGGGCTAAGAAAGGCAGAGTCTAGGGTAACATCAAACCATGCTTAATCTGGTAGCTAGCCCTACCAGATCGGGAGAGGGCTCTCTCCTGTTCAATATCAGCAAATATGATCAGTGAGGCTTGAGATGACTTGAATAAAGGCTGATTTTAGGCTAGGTATATATTTCAGAGATTTTGATTTGATTTTGAGGGTGTTTGTTGGATCAAAGGGAAAGGAAGATTTTGGGTATGGGAAATGAGCAGTTTTGTAGGGATCTGAATGGGGCAAGGTAGGCAACTATTTTGATGTTTCAATTTTGAATGGAATAGATAACTCAGACCGGTGAGGGGTTGAAGAGGGAAAGAGAATTTCAATAATCCTCTTCAGACAATTGAAAACATAGAAAATTAAACAAAACTCAAGGTAGAGCACTGCAAATCTAATGAATTCCACCTTTATACTTGTTTGTTTAACTTAAGAAGAAATAAGAAGGAAGATGATACACATGAAAAATCAGTAAACTTACAATCACAGAGAGAAAGACATCATCAAAACAAAGAGCCACATGAATCCCAAGGATTTCTGCAAACCCTAGTCTATTCCTTTTCCAAACTACAGAGATGAAATGTACAATGAAGCTCCAAGCAATCCCAAGTGTCCAACCTATGCCAATGACTGAAAAATTATAAGATATAGAAAACACTACCTCATCCCCAGCCTCTAGGGGTTGAGCTCACTAGTTTAGGAGTTGTTCCAACAAGATCTAAACTAAGAATTGGAAAATAGGCAGTGGAACAACTTGCCTCTATAAGATAGGAAATTGATTCATTCAGTTGCAATTCACCTTTTGATGGATGAATCTACCTCCATGAGTAAAAATTTAACAAAATTACATCAAGATCCATCAAATTACATCAAATTATATCATTAGTTTAAAATTTGGAAGTAATAAAGTCAAATTGTCCAAAACTAGGCGAAAAACAGAGTTACTGAGTAAAAAATGAGCAAGAATCCCCAATGCGTCACGCCTGAAATCTCTATGCGTTAAGTCACGTTGGAGCTGATTTTGAAGATCTTCCTGGTGTCCAAATTGAGTGCAAGATAGCTCGTTGGAAATCTCTACCTGTCTACTTTCCAACCCAAGTGGAATTTCTAAATTTGGTTTCCATTTGCCCCTCCAAAAATGAGTTTTCCCAACACTACTTCCTGTGTGTCCAAAAAGGGGCAGAAAGGTCAATTTTAGGGTGTTTTTGACCCCTTCGACAACCCAAAACTTGTCAAAATATATGGGTAATGGGTAGGAATTCATAAATTTTCATGAAAAATCCAAAAATAGAAATTTTTACGCAAGAGGAGCTCCCAATCATAAGCGCACGCCAAGTGGCGCGACACATCGGGTGGGAAAATCTGTGTTAAGGCCAAAAAAATTCAAAATTGACAAAATGTGTCCCAAATTTCTTGAAATTTGGGCTGAGTGTCCACCATCATGTGATATGCTGGGCCAAGGAAGCTTTGGCAAAAATTGGGATTCTATCATGCCTTTTGCGATGCTTTAATGCCCTCTTTAACTTTGCCTTCAAGATCTTGATTCGTGCATTGCAAACATGATTTCTTGACCAATAATGATTCACCATGTGCCTCAACATGTTCTTTTCTTTTTTAGCTTTCTCCAATAGCTTTTGGTCTCCTTGGTGCATGCAATTCGGTTGTAGAGTCACTGTGTTTCCTTCATCTTAGTCACAAGAGGTATCTGTCTCCATGATTTCCAAAGTCTATGTTGTCTTGGGTGAATATGAGGAGTTTGGTGTCTTTGTACTATTATCAAGTGAAATTTTCCATTTGAAATATGTGATTTGATAAGTTTAGGGACAACCACTTAATCTCTTGGGATAACCTTGGGGTTTGGGGAAATTTACAATTGGGATGGGGATAGTGGGAATGGGATAGGAAATGAATGATTTAGGGATAAAAGGGAATAGGGAAATGGGTTGTTGTGAGAAGATAGACAGTGAGGAGGGAATAAAAATATGGGGGAAATGAGAATGATTGACACCAAACCAATTTCAAAATCCTAAAGGGGCATTCTTCCAACAAGATAATAGGGTTTGATTTTTTTAGTATTCAAATCCTCACAAACAACACCAAACACATGTTCATTTGCAATTACAAGGTTTATTGACTTACTTGGACCAAGAGAGACCGAGAATATTTGAATATTTTGAATAAATGGAAATAAACTTGCTTCTCGGCCCAATGCGTTGCGCCACAACCCAACGTGTCGCGCCACAAACCCAACGCGTCGCGCCATAAACCCAACGCATTGCGCCCTTTTGCAGGAGACTTTTGGAGGCCTTCCCGGTGTCCAAATTGGGCGTAGGATAGCTCGTTGGAAATATTATTGAGTCTAATTTCCAACCGAACTGGAATTTTTCAATTTGGAGTTCAGTTGCCCTGTCAAAAATCAAATATCCCAAGATTGGTCAAAATGTGCAAAATGAGGCTGCCTCAAGGCAGAATGCTGTTGCAGTAAACTTTTGAAGTTCTTACTCAACTCCAAATTTAGCTCATGATATCTCATTAGAAATATATTTGTGTCTAGTTATCATTTGACTCCTCAAGAAAGTCATTTGGCCAACCAAGCTAGGAGAAAGCTTGATTTTCCCAAGGTTACTTCAGAGGTGCATCAATTCTCCTGAGGCAAATGTATTTTTGAAATTTCTCTAAAACCATGAAACCTGTGTAAAAAGTGAAGGTTTTTTTTATTCCTTGGAATATTTTGGACAAAAACCTCTCTCAGGTTTTCCAAATTCATCTTTTATTGCTCAAAAACATCAATTGAGTAAAACCTATCCCGATGTGTGGAACAAGGGATTTGTTGAAATGAAGGGAAATGAAGGGGATAAGGGGCTTCTAAATTATTGAATTTTTTTTGGGAAGTAGGGTGATATGTTAGGAAGTAGGGGAAAGTGGAATTTCAAATATTGAGTGAGGGGAAGCGGTCCAAAAGGGAAAAACACAGGCCTAGCCTAGAAAATTGCCAAGTTGTAGCAAGAAACTAGGGTTTGTGTGAAAATGAGGAATTTGGGGGATCTCGATGATGGGAAGTGTTTAATAAGGTAAATTAAGGATAGGGGAAGGTGTATGAACATCAGGATACAAGTTTTTCTGATGATTTAACCATCCAAGAGAAATTACCTTCAAAACCCTAAGAGAGGGAAATGAACCTTACCTAGGGACAACTGAAGCATGAACAAGGTGTAAAATGACCCTTTGGAATCTAGCATGATGATGAAAACCCTATGAATGATGGTACACTCAGCTGAATGGTGACATGGACCGACATTTGGAAAACTTTGAAAAGAGTGAAAACAAACCCTAGACCTAATACCTAGTGACCAAATTTTACTTGAAGATTCACTGAAATGACAAAATTTGACCTTGACACCTTAAAATCACTTTGTAAGAGCATGTTTTATCACTGGAGGAAAGCTGCAAAGACTGACACTAACAGTATCCATGGTACTTCTATTGGTATTACGCTAGTTATAAGAATGTATTGTGATAGTGACGAGGTATGGATTTCGCCATGTTTTTACTTGTAAATGAATGCACAATGTATCTATAGTTAAATTGATTAAATGATAGCTTATAATGTAGGGGAGTAATGATTCTTATCCATTCTTTGATAAGAAAGAGACCCCTTTGTTTAAATATGTTGTTTATACCTGTAGATGTTATATTTGTGACATGTTTGACGAAATGCCTCTCATGGTTGGGTGGGGCCGGATGAGTTATTGATGATTTGTGTTGTGGAGGTAAATCCCCTCTGCGGACAGAGGCGATCCCTACTAGCCTAGACTGAGTCTAGCAACAATCGTCACACGCTATAGTGCAGGTTCCTAATTTCAAATAAACCAACTAGTGATGAAGGTTTACCTGGAATCCAACGCTGTCGCTTGTAGAGAAAGTAGCGCTCCCGTTCCTTAGCTCTGGCAGATCACAATCCTCACGATCTCCGTGATCAGACACCTGCACACGCAAGAAACAAAACAAACGCAAGCGTAAAAACCATTATATGCAACTATATGTCAGTTAGAGAAGACATAACTCATCATCGTAATCAACAACAAGAGTGGAACCATAACCAATAGTCACTTATCATTAATCAATCAAAGAAGAATACAACCATAGCCCTGACGCTGAATTCTCCTTCGGAGGGTCGCCAGCGGAACACGTCTCGAAAAAGCTTGTTGGGGATGGGAAAAACCTCTCTCTTCGGATGTCTCGACAACAATATCCTTGCTTGGACTTGGCCTTAAGGGAATGAATCAAGGCTTTTGCAGCATAAGGCTCTGATGGCTCTTGGGAACTTGGAGACTAAACCATTCAGCCTTTCAGCCCCTTCATCAATGGATGAAGGCTATATTTATAGAGGAGAGGAGGAGGTAGGGATCCCTACAATAGTGGAAGGGAGGCCTTATCCTCGGAGGGTGTACTCCTCTCATAGAAACAAGAGGCCAAGATAGTGTCGTGCTATTCAAAATTAAAACCACTCCTGATGACTCATCCACGAAGTTGTTGTAATCAAAACTTCGCCTCTTTTTTTAAAAAACTTTCCAAAATTAGATTGGCACGGGTGCTTAACTAGGACAGAGTGCCAATTGGCGCGGGCTCAGTGCTAATTTTCCTCATTGGCGCGAGTACATAACAGGATACCAGCGCCAAGGCAAAAACAGGTGTTTTTAGGGGTCTACTCAGGAAATGATCAACAGAAGAAATGTTGTCCTCATGGAAAGGGATGCAATGATGGTATTTGCAAGGAATGACACTACTTATTGGTCATAGAAATGAACCTCCAATGGGCGAGATGGGGATTGCAAGGACAGTGACAAATTACTGTGTAACAGATGCCCCCTAAAGCATGAGGCCTGAAAGAGAGAGAGGGGTGAAATGCTTTACGAGAACGTGTCCAACTGAAAACACCGCCGCCGGAGAACCTGCATAGAGAAATACAACTGATATCTCAGATACATGATATATATGTGGTATAGGCATAGCCATACATAACAGAGTATACAATAATCCAGATCTAAGGTATGGACGCAGCCATCCAGTGAGGATCGATAAATAGACTCAGGTATGGTCGCAGCCATACAATCAGTGAGTCATGTAACTAATCATAATAATCCAAAAAATTGCAGCCTGGATTATAACAGACAGGAACCCAGGGTCTTGTGCTCCATCTCGACTCGAACAAAGTACAAGTTCAAGCATGTGAATAAGTGAGCTGAAGTCGAACATGCAAGAACATCACCTGATTACCAGCCAATGATGAAAGTTGTTAACAGACGCGAGAGGTACCACCAATAATGAAAATGGCCCTCAAGGTAATACAGGTACAATCTACGACATGTGAACAATGAGCTGACGTCAAACACCTGCATAACACTCGATCGGAGGCTAATGATGAAAACCTCACGTCGAATGCGAAGAACCTGCCATTGAGGCATGCAGGCTCCAAGGTACCAGAAGGGAGTCTCTAGATCAGCTTCCTAAATAATGAGCTGAAGTTGACAGGAAGTGACCTTGATCGAAGGTGGGCCATAGTGTTTCACACATCATCGACACGAGACAGAGGAACATGATGTCTTTGTGAATCAAGATCAGATGAGAATCAGAGGAAGGTTGGAATTTGCAGAGGTTAACTTCTCTTGAACATATTGGTGGCACGACAATGGATTTGGCAGTATTTGACATCAAAAGATCAAAGGTCACGATGACAAGGCAAAGAGAAGATGAGAGGTCAAAAGGGATCACCCAAACCCACAGAGGCAAGTGGAAAATGAGATGAGATGTCCCCAACCCGACATGAATGCAGACAAGTGCCATGTTCAAGAGCGACATACTGCCGACATGACAACGATTCTGGTTCCAATTTCCCCACCATTTCGGCGAGTACCTCTTTATTTTTACACAAGCTTGAAGAGGATACCATATGCTTGTCATATAAGCCCATCCTAGTACATTTAATGAGCCCTAGGAAGGAGGAACTCGGGTACCGTCATTACGACTGAATCTGATGTCATCAGAGTTTAACGAGTCTGAAAAAGGAAGAACTCGACATATTTTCATGTTTAGAGAGTTTGAAAAGACAACAAAAAAGTAAACTCCAACGGTCCCTTTTCGTAAATAGTTTCTCAGATCCGAAAAGGTAGAAAACTATGTCTGAGGAAACCTCCTAGTCGCGATAGGCTAGGGTATTCCTTTTTCATAAATAATCTATCCCAGCCCTAAAAAGGGGTAAACGTATATTGGGTAGATGTCGTTTCGTGGCCACTTTAACGAGATTGAAATGACAAGGGCCTCGGAAATCTTTTCATGTTTAGAGAGTCAGAAAAGAGCTGAAAGTTGACTCCTCCTGGAGGAACGAGTGGTATAAAGGGTAGCGACTGGTTCCGGTAGTGGTGGAACTGCTCAAAACAAATAAAGGTCAAGAGGCTGGCTAACAAGACCACTCATCGCAATAGTTCCTCAGGAGCGGGTAAAACAACCAAGTGAAGGCATATGATCGGCCAAGAAGATAGTGACGATGGAGTGAGAAAACCAAGGCTCATCTGGAAAAATAGGTTGATAAAATGGAAATCACAAGAGGTAAAATGGGAAAGGTTTCATTTTTACACAAGCTTGAAATGGAAACAAACTATGCTTGAAAAAGTAAGCATGCCCCCAGCATGGTGACTCAATTCGAGGTACATGCCCCCCAAGCTTCAGTCCATATGAAAGGCAGATGGAGTTTTGGTTCAAGTTACGAGATCAAGAGAAAGACTCGACTGGGATTTTACGAGAACTTATCAAAGACTCGAATTGAACGGGAATGTGTTTCATTGTTTTAATGAGGTTGACACATTAAAAGAACTATCCTCAAGACACCTTGTTTCATGGTTTAAGGAGCTTGGCACAAGACAAGGAACTCTGCTCCGACAACCTTGTTTCATTTTTTAAGGAGCTTGACACAAGACAAGGAACTCTGCTCCGAACACCTTGTTTCATTTTTTAATGAGCTTGACATAAGAAAAGGAACCATGCTCCGACGGCCTCATCATAATGAATAGGAAGTCATCGCTTCCAAGAGTTCCACTCCTGATGGAAGGAAAACATCCTGGAAGTCCGAACCTAATTCCCCCAGCACACGATGTACAACAACACTATCACTGAGTACAGGCACGGGGTATGTAGCCACATAGTTGACCTACAGTGGGGAAGATACAACGGGTGGATAAAAACTAGGAAGGGATGATGGCAGGCCAGCTTCCCTATCAGGACCAAAGAATGAAAGCTGATCAATGGTCACGATCCGTCCTTCATGCGGAAAACAGACCACACGAAAAATGGAGGAGACAAGTGCTCCTATGGCATAGGTGTAATCGCGCCCCAAGAGCAGATTGAAATCCAAGGGGCCTGGAACAACCATCATGTCCATATGGACAGTTTTACCTCCCAAAGTAAGAGGTAACCTTGGAAGGATCCCTAAGGGTTGACTAGTTCTTCTGTTAAATGCCAACAGATTCTGCGTAACAGGCGCAAGCAGCGGCGAGCCGAAAGCTTGCCAAGTAGTTGAGGATAGAACACTAATAGACGTGCCTTCGTCTATAATGGTGATGGGTACGACCAGACCAAAAGCCTGTACTGTGATCTCGAAAGGCACATAAGACAGAAGGCGGTATCCCGCAAATCGATTCCAATCAAAGGAAGCGAGAAAACTACTCGGAGGGGCTACCATCTGTTGGGGTTCTGTAATTTATTAGCAAGATTGGCAGAGTCCAATTACAGAAACAACATCGTTTCAACCAACTTTGGGATTCTAGGATCTAGCCCTCCTGAATCCGGAGAGGGATCTCTCCAATAAATGCAAAGATGGATATGTCTTTGAAGTTTGGGATAATGATATTAGGCTAGTTATGAAGTCCAAGGGTTTTGTTTTGTTTTGGATGGTTGAGCATGATTACTATTTGAGGTGAAAAGTCCTGAATGCAAAGAGTTTCAAAGGTGAGAAGTTGCAAGAGGGAAGAACAACTATGGCTAAAAGATAGATATAACGCTGGTTTTTAGTCCATTGGGCTATGGAGTCATAACAGGGCTTTAATTGAACAACAACATCAAGAATGATCCAAGGGGAAAGTCATCTATACCACAAGATTATTGAGATTAGAGTGATGGGATGGAAACAATAAAGTGTTGGAGGGGTGGAAACTGATAATAATTTCTCAGAGGATTTATAGCCGCCCGTACAGAAAGTTTTATAATTATAAATGTCCAACCAAGGATGTATAACTATAAACTTAAAAGTTCTATTAAAGCAGCTTAATTGACAAACAATCCATTAATCCACATAATTACCTTCAAAAAGTATGAAAACATATAAGAGAAACAAAGTGTAACTTAAGATCAGATAAAGTACTTTTAAACCTAGTCTGATTTCAATCAACACCAAGGGAAATTTTCAGAATCTGTCTTTGGAGAAAAGGATCTAGGAATCAAGGCAAACCATATCTTCTCTAGTCTAACTTTAATAGCAAATAATGGAAATCACATTCAAGAACAGTGTTTAAGCAAGCAGAAGGACGAGGGAACGCCAACATTCCTAACTGTTTAAACTGTATTAAACCATTCTTAAATAAACAAATTTGAAGAAAACATTAAGATAAAGATTTCTCAGCCAGAGAAGGTTACTGGTATACAGTAGATCCTAACCCTGTTTAAACTGTCCTTCACAGAGTAATATGAACAATATGGCATACATAGAAGGAAAACAAATAACAAAGAGAGATGCACTTCACCAATGACATAGAACAGGATCCCAAGAAACAACTTTTATATTGATGTCAAACCGGTTACAGTCTTCAAGTCCAATGTTTCAGTTCAACGATCATCTTCACTATTCAGTCTAACTAATCTATCACAAGCAGAGCTCCAAGGGCCAGTGAACACTATTTACAATCAGAAGTTTGGGCTTGAATGTATTTCAAATCTCTGTAAGCAACTCAACCAACAATTTCTCATCTTCTACAGAAGTATTTATAGAAGAATGAGGAGGTGAGATCTGATAAAAGATTTGCTAAAGTAATTAATACAGATTCAAGACTTCTTGGCCCTTTGAGGGGCTCGATGAAGAAGTTTACAGGTGGTTCTCTGTATTAACTATTTTACATCAACCATCAGGTCTGCTGGAAAGAATTTGTTGACCTTTGAGGTTTGGCGTGAGGTTGAAATAACTCTGCAGATATTTCTCGCATTAATTTCCTTGTAGAAGTAACTTCTCGGCTGCGTTGAGGCAAAACATCTTCCTTTGCAATAACTTCGGCCCTAGTTTGAAAGGTTTGAGGCAACAGGTGGCATTTAGTCGCTGGGAGGAATCAATTCACCTCCTTTTTGTGGCGGTGGAGGGTTTGCTGTCACTAAAACACTTTAGGTATTCTACAGACTATGTTTTGGATTGGGGGATTAGGCTTTTGATAACATTCTTAGCTGTAATCCCCATAAAACTGTCTTCAATTCTCTGTGCTGGCACCTTTCTGGTTTTCTACAGCTGATACTCTTTGACTGTGCCGGATTCTTGGTGCTTCGCTGTTACGCAGGGCTGCGCAGGGTTATACGGCATCAATGCCTCATGAAACACTGATGAGAACGTGAATTTGACACCTGCGAAACGATTTCCTTTTGATAAATCGAAGGAGGGAGGGTCGTCACCCTCATCTTTTGAATTTCATCTGAATATAGCGAAAAACGTTAAACCCTGCGAAATACATTTTTTTATGAAATCCCCGCGTCATAGTGTTAAAAGTCTCATTGGAGGATGTGTGAGGAAGCGGTCTTGGATCATGGAGCCGGGGTGCAGATATCGACTACGAGATGTAGCTGCCACATGATCGACGAAATCGCAAAAGGTAGAAAATGCGATATTTGCGATTTACGATGAGAGCTGGGGAAAAATGCGATTGGAGCGGTCGCATCGCAAATATTTGCGATGGATCAAACTGTTTAAACAACGAAACATGCGATTTGCGATATGCGATGGATCGCATCGCAGAAACTTGCGATGAGCTTTTTAAAGGAAAACTGAAAATTGCAATCTGCGATCTGCGATGGATCGCAGCGCAAATATTTTCGATGCATCAGTTTAAAAAATAACAATTTGGAAATTCTGCGATCTGCGCTTTACGATAAGCGCCAAAGGGTTAAAACTTGGTTCCAAGGTGCGGGCGTATGGAAGAAAAGGGGCTAAGGGCTTAAGCTCGAGGGGCTTAAGTTCTATACATAAAAACATGTATTTTCATGGTTTTTGAAGGGTTTCTTGAAGGAAATGAAGGTTTCGGTAAGGTTAAAAAGTGGGTTTTTAACCTTATAAAAGGGATTTTAATGAAATGGAAAGGGAGAAACATGAAATTATGGGTTTTTCATTGGAAATGGAGAATAGAAAATGAGGTTAGTGAGGAAGAAAAGGAAGGGGACCAAGGGGTTCTGCAGCAGTATTTAACTTGGGATTTTTGAAGGATTTCAGAGGCTTTTAGGATGTAAACAGCAATAAGGGATCTGGACAGAGGCATGAGGCCTTAGAGAGACTTCAAGAGCTAACAATTTTTAGTGATAAAATTGTTCCTTGGAGGCTCCAAAAAGGTTTAGCCACCTTTTGGTATAACAAAATATTATAGGTGGCTAACAGTGGCTCCACTTGGGGATGGTGCCTTCTTGAAGGCATCAAGAATTCAGACTTGATTTCTGGTAGGCTGATCAGTTGCCTCATCCATTAGATTTCTCTTGCTCTGCTTCTGAAAAATAACATCAGTCATGAAAGATAAATGGACTTCATCAATACAAATTTCTACCTACCCAATCCTACTGATCTAACATTTTTTCTTCATCAGAGTGTACTTGGATTGGAAAACTCTTTTTACAACATTTTATTCTTTTGAAAGCATAAAAACTAATCTAATTCTACTCCTTATTTCTCCATGTACTCAGATTAAACATTTGAGTCTAGATGTTTCTCTACCTAATCTACTGTCTATTGGGATTAAGCTATCCAACAAACTTTCATTCTCTAAATTCTACAACAGAAATTTAAAAACAGTCAAGTCAAGATTAATTTGTTTGACTTACTGTGATCTATGGCATAAAAACAAGCTGCACATAGATTATTATTTGCAGAAAATTAAAAATCAAAATGGAAGGCTTAAGATTTGAAAGTTTCTCATCATGGCCTTCTCTTTTCTTCACAACTCTGTTTTTTCTTTTGTTTGAGCTGTCTCTTCCTTGATATCTGATTCAGATTTTGGGAAAATTAGAACCAATTTTTCTCTTTTATGACTCAGAAAATAAAACAGTTTTGAGTCATCTCTCTTTGGAAACTTTGTTTCAGATTTTGAGTTTGTTTGAACCTTCATTTCTATCCTAATCTATCTACTGATAAGCCAAGATTGAACAGTTTGGAAAATCGAATTCACTATCCTATCAGCAGAAAATTTAAAGCTAATTAGTCAAGATTAGGCAGTTTGACTAACTAGAAGTGTGTTTTGAGGAGTGGCATTTGAGCTTGCACACTTTCAGATTTATTTCTCTTTTTGGCATGGGGCTTTGCCTTTCTTGTTTTGATTTCTTCCCTCTTTTCATTTTTCTTTTGTTTTTTGTATTTTTGATCTTTCATAACTTTGAATTCAATGGTGGATGGACTATTCACAATGGAAAAAGTAAAAGGCTTTAAAACATAAAATGGATCAAGAGAAGTAAGGCTTGAGCATCCTGCCATTGACAGGACCCCCAAACAATTCTGTTCCATCCAGTTTTTGTAGGAAAAATGCATTATTACCAGCAACTGAATGAATAGAGTAAGGGCCAAGCCATAAGTTATCAAATTTTCCATACTTGCCCTTTTCTTCCCTTCTTGAGTCCCACTTTAAAACTTTGTCCCCAATTTTGAAATTGCTGGCCTTTGTTCTTTGGTCAAAGAGCTTTTTTATGCTGCCCTGTCTCTGCAATGCTTTGTTACACACTTCCTCTCTGGTTTGCTGAAGATGAATGGTCTGATTTATTCTTCTGGTCATGTCATTATCTTTAGTCTGCAACTCTTGAATCAACTTCATCACTGGTACACCAAGGCTATTTGGAAAAATTGCATATGTACCATACACAAGCTGAAGGGTGACATACCAATATATTTCTTCAAAGTTAATCTGTCAGCCCAAAGTGCATGAATCAGCTTTGTGTGCCAAGAATTTTTGTTATCCTCCAACAGTTTCTTGATTATATTCACTAAGCTTTTGTTGGAATATTCTGCAAGTCCGTTACCTTGGGGGTAATAGGCTGTGGAATGCCCCAATGCTATCTGATATTTGTGACAGAATTCAACCATTCTCTTGGATCCAAATGTTGTCGCATTATCAGTGATGATCTTGGTAGGACAGCCAAATTTGGAGAGAATGTTAGTCTCCATGAATTTTATGATAATTGAATCATTGGCCTGCCTATAAGGGATGACTTCTATCCACTTAGTGAAATAGTTTGTGGCAGTGAGAATCCATCTATGCTGGGCAGAAGATGGTGGATGGATTTCTCCTATGAAGTCAAGACCCCACTGTTGAAAAGGAGCTTCGACAGTGATTAGATGCAGAGGAAGGGGTAACAATTTTCTCTTGCCTTCAAACAGTTTGCATTTATGGCAAGTAGTGGTTACTTTGTGTACATCATGAAAAAGAGTAGGCCAGTAAAAACTAGCCCTCAAAATTTTGTTGGCTGTCGATTTCCAGTACAAATGACCTCCACATTCTCCTTCATGGAATTATTTCTTAACCTTCTCTGTATCCAACTCAGGCAAACATTTAAGCAATATACCACTTGCATTTTTCCAATAAAGACATTTATCAATAATGCAATAGTTTACAGCTTTTAACTTGAGGAATCTTGCCTTTGTTTTTGTCAAACTAGGAGGTGCATTTAAATTAAGCAAAACATAGACAATATCAGCATACCAAGGAGAATTGATAAAATGGTCTTCAACAATGGGAGTTGAGAATTCTTCTTGGTTATCCAAAGCACTAATCATGTTAATATAAAGAACTTCACAATTTGATTCAGCCATTAATATAGCTAGACCTTGGAATTTGATGAGCTTAGTGGGTTTTATCTCTAAATCATATTCAAGAATAACAGCAATCCACTTACCTCTCTTACCATCTGGGTCCTGTGTTAGAATGTCTTTAACAAATGAGTTTGGAACAAAGGCAATAATATGTGAGTGAAGGATGTAAACCCTGAAGTCTTTCAAAGCTTTAACCAAAGAAAAAGCTTGCTTCTCCATAATGTTATACTTCAAAGGGGCATCCCTCAATGCATTGCTAAAGAATGCAATAGGTTTCTCTTATCCTTGTGGGTTTTTCTGTAAAAGGACAGCAGCTATGGTATGTTATGACGCAAACGAGAAGATATAAAAATATTTTGAAAAATCAGGGCTTATGAGAACCGGTGTTTTGGTTAATGCTTGTTTTACCAGTTCAAAGGATGTCTTTGCTTCCAAGGTCTATTTCACCCCTTGCTCCTTCTTTAGCATATTTGTGATATTCCTAATTCAATCTTCCCAATGAAATATTGCAACTCCTTGATGTTTCGAGGATGAGAGATTTGCAATATGGCCTCAATCCTCTTTGGATCTATCTTTATACCCTCTTCTGAAATAATGTGCCCAAGAAGTTTACCCTCTTGGAGACCAAATAGTGTCTTCTTAGGGTTTAAAGATATCCCAAACGTTCTGCATTTCTTGAAAATTTTTCTTAAATGTTCTAAGTGCTCTTCATCTGTTTTTGAAAACACAGTAACATCATCTAGATATATAATGATGAAGTAGCCTAGTTCTTCCGAGAATGCTATGTCCATGGCTCTTTGAAAGGTTGCTCCAGCATTCATTAGACCAAAGGGCATTTTCACATACATGAAGGTGCCCCAGGGCATAGTAAAAGTTGTCTTTAATTGATCAGCAGGGTAAACCAAGATCTGATTGTATCCCGAATATCCATCCAGCAAAGAAATTCTTCTAGACCCTACCACCCTTTGTAAAATATGATCCATCTTTGGTAAAGGGTAGTTGTCTTTTAATGAAGCTTTGTTTAAGTCTCTAAAGTCTATACAAAGCCTGATTTCTCCAGTTTTCTTCCTAACAGACACCAGATTAGATACCCATTCACAATATCTAACAAGGACAATAATACAAGCATCATACATTTTCATGATCTCCCTCTGAACCAACGGCAACTGGACAGGGTTTATTCTGCGCAGTTTTTGTTTGAATGGTTTTTGGTTTTATTTAAGAGGGATTTTGTGCTGTATTATTTCAGTGTCATAGGATTTAAGATCTTCGTAACTCCATGCAAAAACATCAGAAAATTCTTTGAACAACTCTATGTATTTGAGTTTAATGTGAGCTGGCAAAGTTTTGGACAGTTTGATCATTTTCGGTTTCTCTTTACTGCCTATATTGCATTCCTCCACTTCCGTCTCTACAGGTTCTAGTTTTGGCTTATTTTCCACATCGTTAAAATCAAACAACTCTTCTAAAGGGGTCAGACCCCTAGGCAAACTTTCTTCTTTAGGGTGCAGAGTTTCAATTTCTTCTGTTTCTGATTCTGCACTCAATTCTGTTTTGTTTCTGAGCTTGCTAAACAGTAGGTTAATATTGACAGGTTCAGGAGACAAATCTTCTTTACCAAGAAAGTTTTCTTTGCTGCAGTCTGTATCATAATCTGAGTCCGAACTATGCAGTTCGAATTCATTTCTGAATTGCATGAAGTCTTCTATTTGTTTGTCATTGTCAAACACTTGACAATATTTTTTGTTTTCAGGCACTGCTGGTCTAAATTTTATCAGAGTTGTGTTGTCTCCAGTCTCATATGGCGTTAGACATGTAGTGGCCGCAAAGGCTAAATTGTGGGCTGTAATATTTTCTTTTCTTGGGACAAAAATTAATTCAGACTCATCGAAAGTTTATGAAAGGTCCACGACATCATTTCGATAGGCCCTAAGTTTGGGGTGATGAGCGTTATATTTCCCATTGACTTGCCTAATGATTAATTCCGAATCCCCGTGAATTTTAATTCTCTTGGCTCCTAACTTTCTCAACAAATGTAAGCCTAATAGAAGGGATTCGTATTCCGCTATGTTGCTGGAACACTGAAATTTTAATTTACATGAAATGCATTCCGTATGGTTGTTTTCAGTGTTAGTAATCCAGACACCTGCACTCGCGTTATTCCTAGTGCATGACCCATCGAAATGCATATTCCAAAGAGGATTGTTCTCAGTTTGATCTGTTTGGTGAGTGTCCTCTTTAACTAACGTGCTTTCGGATTGTTGTTGAATGTCTGCACTTAGTTGTAGATGTTTTAATTCCCCCTGATTTTCATTCATTTGAGGGTCGTATTCTTTTGTGTCTAGGTTTAAAAGTAATGGATGCATGACTTGTAATTCAAGACCTATATTTGGTTTGCTATGGTTTAAAGGTTCAGCAAAATGTTTTGACAGTTTCATGGTATTTACCTCCTCCTCTCTATCGGCCATTAATCTTGATAATGTGATTTGTTCACTAAGTGCTTCATCGTTAAACATGATAAAAGAATCAAGGCCTGTACTTACGGAATAGAGAGGAGAGTTTTGAGGTCTGTCTTGACTCGTGACCATATATTGCATATGAGACTCCCTTTAAAGTCTTCTAGTCTGATTGAAAACAGGGATAGTCGCATACGTCATGTCCATATGCATAGTCCCCTGTAACTTGGCTCCCCAAGATCTTGATAATAACATTCCATACTTTGGGGGCACATCACCCACAACAATGTCCATGAGTAAGCATTTGGCTGGGATCTGGGCTAAGTTAACACAGAGGTCTTTGATCAATCCTAGACATTTTACTCTACTTGAGTCAAAGGAGTAAAGGTCTTTGTAAGGTCTGGTGATTTCTAGCCTGAGGCTCTCCATCACAGCTTTAGGCATTAAATTATGAGAAGCCCCAGAATCATGCATAGCATTGTGAAAATTTTTGTCATGAACGTTTAAACTCACGTAGAAAGGGGGAACAGGTCCCTCTTGGTATCTACCTTCAATCTTTGGACCAAAAATAAGCTTGGGCTGGTCATCACTAAGATTGACTGTATCTCCATTTTCCTCTATATTCAAAGCCTTCAAAATTTGAGTTCTATATACGTGTTGGGCAACTAAATCGGTTAAGAGAACAGAGATTTTAATCTTGGAAATTTCCTGTTCCAGGCTGAAAGGAATTTGATTCTTTGAAGTGCTGGTTTCAGCCTTGTTAGCTGTCACTTTATCAGCAACAACAACTTGTTGATTTGTTTTATTTACCCTTGAAATAATGGTTGTAATAGGAGTACTAGTTGAAGTGTTAGTACTGCTAGAGTCTGCGCTCTGTTTTTCAGTGTTTTGAGTGCCTTTCCCTTTACCTTTATCAGAATTTACAACCACTGTTTTTTCCTTGTGTTTGACCGTTTTAGGCTTGGTTGACGTGTTGTTTTGTGAAGATTTGTCAGAGGTTTTGGTGTTGGGGGCTTGTTGATTAGTCTTGCTTCTAAGGTCATATTCCCTTCGAGTTTCTATGATGACATTTTCCATGTCTTGATAATGATTTTTATCATCATCTCTTTTGTCATCATACGGTGTATATAGACCTTGTTTTTCATCATAATGAATCTCAAAATCATCATCATCGACGTCCAGCATGTTGATAGCACCTTCCTCTGTTATTTCGTTTGTTTCCTCAACCTCACTTAGATAGTTCTGATGAAAGGGAGGAGTGATCTATTGATCATCTTCCCTAGGTCTGTTTGGAGGTTGGTTCCTTCTAGCATTCTGATTCTGGTTTTGGTTTCTGTTTTGAGGAGCAGTTTTATTTTGACTTGCTTGTGCTCTTTAAATTATGCTCATCTCTTTCACCATCTCTTCCATCATCCTTTCCATATTTGAGTTTGAAGTAGAAGGTGTGGACTCCTCTCTAAAATATACTCTCTTCTCGCTCTTCATTCTTGCTCTTTTCTTCATTAAGTTCACTTCCACAGAAAGAGCACCCCTTTGCATGTCTTCAAGAGTTGCAAAATCTCTCTCTCTCAGTGAATAGGTCATGTCAGCGTCAAAACCTTCAGGAAATTTGTTTAAAGCTGAACCTTGTGGAGGTTTTAGTTCTGGGGAAAGTGCGTTGTATACATTGTTGAATCTGGTGCAGTAGGCTTGCACACTTTCCCCTGGGTTCCTATGGAGATTGTTGTAATCAACAAGAACTTGGAGAGGGTTCTTCCTTACTTCCCACTTGTTTAAGAATGTTTGATGGAAGCCTTGGATATTATTTATACTATGGGGGGCTAAGCCTTTAAACCATTTTCTTACTTCTCCCCCTAAGCTTTGAGCAAATAATCTGAGCTTGACAGAATCATCATCAATTTCGTTTCTGTCAAAGTAGTCATTCATCTTATCCACATGTTGTGATGCAGTTGTAGCATTGCTAGCATCATACAATGGGATTTTGGACTGATAGTCCTGTGGAAGGTTGACTAATGGTACAGGAAGGACTAAGGGAGCATACCATGCAGCCATGGTAGGAGGTGGAGGTGGATTCACAAGAGGTGGATTAACAAAAGGGAAAGTGGGCCGAGGTGTGGTGGTTTGAACAGTGGATGTAGGATGAGTAGAAGTGGATGGATCATGAGTAGACTGCTGAGCTGATCTTGGATGAGAGACACCTAGGTTGTGAAGGAAATGTAAATCAGGAGGTGTTGTTTCTCTACTACCAGGATGTTTACTTGTCTCCAGGGATGAAATTGAAGACTCAGAGTCTAGCTGTATTATATCATCAAATGACCTAGTTCTAAATGGATTTACTAAGTCAACTTGTGATTTTTGTAGAGCCGAAAGATTTTCAGGGACTGAATTAGCTCTCGAGGGTGATCTGAAAACAGTTGATAATTTAACCTTAGGAGACTTCCAAAGGATACTTTCTGGGTCCTCAACTATCTCAGGTGGATTAGGCTCAGGATGGGCTCTAGTGTGAATCTTTCTAGAAGCCACTATGCTGTGTTTTTAGACCCGAATAAACAAGACAAGTTCAACTAGATATGACAATCTTTAAGAGGTTAACTAATCTGTTTACGTAAATTTAATCCTACAGTCCTCTAACTGAGTTTCAAATTATTTTATGATGATAAGGGTTCTTCCCAGTGGAGTCTTAAGGTCTGTTAAGGATTGTGGAGTCGCCAAGTGGAAGTTTTTAGCTCTTTTGGAGGTAAAAGGTTTTATGGTCCACCACCATGTTTATTGAATACCAATCTAAATTTTTTTTAGGTTTTTCTGAGTTGTTTTTAGTAGAGTGGTTTTTAAGAATATCCTAACTCTATTTCAAAACTTAGCTACGGTTATGAGACAAAGGCAGTCTACCCTTATGGCTAAGCTAGCTGATTTTTCAAGGTTAGATAAAGTCTTATGAGAATCCTAGGGTTGACCTAGATTGTCACTGATTCAAACAAGTTTCATCATGATTACCATTTCTTGGTAGTGCTTGAAAAGGCTACTTTTACTCTCAAATTTTTGTGTGAAAATCAAGGGAAAATGAGACGAAAACTCAACTCAAGTCCCCAGCGGAGTCGCCAGAAATGTTGGGGTTCTGTAATTTATTAGAAAGATTGGCAGAGTCCAATTACAAAAACAACATCGTTTCAGCCAACTTTGGGATTCTAGGATCTAGCCCTCCTGAATCCAGAGAGGGATCTCTCCAATATGTACAAAGATGGATATTGTCTTTGAAAGCTTAAGGTAATGATATTAGGCTAGTTATGAAGGCCAAGGGTTTTGTTTTGTTTTGGATAGTTGAGAATGATTACTGTTTGAGGTGAAAGTCCTGAATGCAAAGAGTTTCAAAGGTGAGAAGTTGCAAGAGGGAAGAACATCTGTGGCTAAAAGATAGATATAACGCTGGTTTTTAATCCATTGGGCTATGGAGTCATAACAGGGCTTTAATTGAACAACAACATCAAGAATGATCCAAGGGGAAAGTCATCTATACCACAAGATTATTGAGATTAGAGTGATGAGATGGAAACAATAAAGTGTTGGAGGGGTGGAAACTGATAATAATTTCTCAGAGGATTTATAGTCAATCCAAACAAGAAAATCCTCTTAATTAACTGTTTAAAACCAACCAAGGATAGGGCTAACCATAAAATTCTTGGGCAAGTTCTATTAAAGCAGCTTAATTGACAAACAATCCAGTAATACACATAATTACCTTCAGAAAGTATGAAAACACATAAGAGAAACAAAGTGTGACTTAAGATCAGATAAAGTACTTTTAAACCTGGTCTGCTTTCAGTCAACACCAAGGGAAACTTTCAGAATCTGCCTTTGGAGAAAAGTATCTAGGAATCAGGGCAAACCATATCTTCTCTAGTCTAACTTTAATAGCAAATAATGGAAATCAAATTCAAGAACAGTGTTTAAGAAAGCAGACGGACGAGGGAACGCCAACATTCCTAACTGTTTAAACTGTATTAAACCATTCTTAAATAAAAAAAATTGAAGAAAACATTAAGATAAAGATTTCTCAGCCAGAGAAGGTTACTGATATATAGTAGATCCTAACCCTGTTTAAATTGTTCTTTACAGAGGAATATGAACAATATGGCATACATAGAAGGAAAACAATAATAAAGAGAGATGCACTTCACCAATGACATAGACCAAGATCCCACGAAACAACTTTTATATTGATGTCAAACCGGTTACAGTCTTGAAGTCCAATGTTTCAGTTCAGCAATCATCTTCACTATTCAGCCCAACTAATCTATCACAAGCAGAGCTCCAAGGGCCAGTGAACACTATTTACAATCAGGAGTTTGGGCTCAAATGTATTTCAAAGCTTTGTAAGCAACTCAACCAACAATCTCTCATCTTCTACAGAAGTATTTATAGAAGAATGAGGAGGTGAGATCTGATAAAAGATCTGCTAAAGTAATTAATATAGATTCAAGACTTCTTGGCCCTTTGAGGGGCTCGATGAAGAAATTTACAGGTGGTTCTCTGTATTAACTATTTTACATCAACTATCAAGTCTGCTGGAAAGAATTTGTTGACCTTTGAGGTTTGGCATGAGGTTGAAATAACTCTGCAGATATTTCTCGCATTAAGTTCCTTGCAGAAGTAACTTCTCAGCTGCGTTGAGGCAAAACATCTTCCTTTGCAATAACTTCGGCCCTGGTTTGAAAGGTTTGAGGCAACAGGTGGCGTTTAGTCGCTGGGAGGAATCAATTCACCTCCTTTTTATGGCGGTGGAGGGTTTGCTATCACTAAAACAGTTTAGATATTCTGCAGACTGTGTTTTAGATTGGGGGATTAGGCTTTTGATAACAGTCTTAGTCGTAATCCCCATAAAACTGTCTTCAATTCTCTGTGCTGGCACATTTCTGGTCTTCTACAGCTGATACTCTTTCACTGTGTCAGATTCTTGGTGCTTCGCCGTTACACAGGGCTGCGCAGGGTTATACGGCATCGATGCCTCATGAAACACTGACGAAAACGTGAATTTGACACCTACGAAATGATTTCCTTTGATAAATCGAAGGAGGGAGGGTCGTCACCCTCATCTTTCGAATTTCATCTGAATATAGCGAAAAATGTTAAACCCTGTGAAATACAAACAAAAGTTATAAAATCCTGCGTTCATAGGTTAAACTGCATTGGAGGATGTGCGGAGGAAGCGGGGTCATTGGATCATGGAGCGGGGGTGCAGATCGACGGCGAAGATGCAGCAGCGGGATCGATCGCAAATCGCAAAAGGTGGAAAATGCAATGGGAGTGGTCGCATCACAAATATTTGCGATGGATCAAACTATTTAAACAACAAAACATGCGATTTGCGATATGTGATGGATCGATTAATTTAAACGAGATGAAATGCGATACTGCGATTTTGCGACTTGCGATCGGGCAGAACGATCGCATCGCAAGTTTTTGCGATGGGTCAGTTAAACAAACCACGGAAAATGCAATTTTGCGATATTGCGATTTGCGCTGAGCGCCAAAGGGTTTAGAACTTGGTTCCAGGGTGCGGGCGTATGGAAGAAAAGGGGCTAAGGGCTTAAGCTCGAGGGGCTTAAGTTCTGTACATAAAAACATATATTTTCATGGTTTTTGAAGGGTTTTTTGAAGGAAATGAAGGTTTTGGTAAGGTTAAAAAGTGGGTTTTTAACCTTATTAAAGGGATTTTAATGAAATGAAAAGGGAGAAACATGAAATTATGGGTTTTTCATGGGAAATGGAGAATAGAAAATGAGGTTAGTGAGGAATAAAAGGAAGGGGACCAAGGGGTTCTGCAGCAGTATTTAACTTGGGATTTTTGAAGGATTTCAGAGGCTTTTAGGATGTAAACAGCAATAAGGGATCTGGACAGAGGCATGAGGCCTTAGAGAGACTTCAAGAGCCAACAATTTTTAGTGATAAAATTGTTCCTTGGAGGCTCCAAAAAGGTTTAGCCACCTTTTGGTATAACAAAATATTATAGGTGGCTAACACCATCGAACCAAGATGGTCTTCCCCTAGTGTTACGGAAGAATAAGGAGCATCCTCCACGACCTCCATCTCGAAGGCAGGAGGAGTATCCTCCGGGACCTCCATCACGGGAGGCGGAGGAGCAACTTCTTGAGATATAGGGACAGGAGAATCTTTCTCCAAGTCTGAAGAATCTAAAGAAACAAGAAGAACCTGAGGGATGTGAGGTCCACTCTCAACGGAAAAGACCTGGTGCACCATAGACGGGGCCAGCTCAACCGATCCCACAACCAATGGTTGGTCGGGGATGGATTCCTAAATTTGAATTTCCGAGGGAGCAGGACTGACCAAGGATGACTCTTGACCAATCATAGGATCAACTGGTGGAGGATTCAAAGAAAGTTGTTTATAACCAGCCGGGAGGCATGGTGTAGAAACGGTTGCATTTTCCAAGACTCTTTTGGCTTCATCTATATACGGACAAAGGTGAATGGCATGGTGCCCTTCACACAACTTACCGGGATTGGTAATCTTACCCTGCTTCTTAGGAGATTTACCAGCACCAGTTGAAGACATGCCCCCAACCTGACTCCCGGAAGCCAAAGGCAATAGTGGACGACCGTTGGACCATACTTCAAGTACCTTGGGAATGCCAGGGAAATCTCGAAGAAGATGGTCTCTTATGCACAACATGCAAGGGAACTTGACTTTCTGTGGAGGGTTGGAAGGTTTATCAAGAGGAGACTTCTTAGGTGCAATAGCCGCAAAGTTAGCGTCTCCTTTATCAGATTTCTTCTTCTTCTTCTTAGCCACCTGGTTACTTGAATCCAGAATTTCACCAGGCGAAGTAGAAGAGGGGGACGCAGAAACAGGCGAAGAAGGGGAGAGGTCCACCTTGGAATCAACATGATGTTGTTCAGGTGGAGGAACTGATTGAACAGAAGCCGAGACATTCGGGACCACATAGGTTGAAAATAACCAAACATGCAACCCAACAGTTAACCCAGGAAGGGACAACGTTGCCATATAAGGAGCACAAACATTCCCAAAAGGAGGAAAATGACTAGGATTCCCATCGGAGTGGATTCCTTGGTTGGTGAACTCTGGAAAAGTTGCCATCAACGACTCAAAACCACACACGGGCTAAAAACCAAGGCACACAATCAAACGGCCAACAAGCAAATTCTAACAGGGAATGTGATCGCGGGTGATTTATTTTACCACATTGAAACTTAGAAACTTCACCGTTTCATGTTTTAAGAGTCGATAAATGGATGAAAGATGACTCTATCTCTTTCAGTTTTGAAGCAAGCATGAAAGGACAAGTGCTTGGTGATATTTTCAAATTTAAGGAGTCAGATAAGATCAAAATGACTGATCGGGAATGCTAGGCAAAGGGTGTACCAAATAACTGTGAACTGCAATATACACCTTGGTTTCCAAAATGAAGGAGAAATCAACCAAGGACTTAACATACGTGCAGGCAATCTCCCCGAATGTTGTGTCTGGTGTATCATGAATATAGGGTGGCAAAATTAGCTTCCTATGGATAAAGGATAGAAACCTACTGGGGTCTCCCTTTATATACTCGATGGTACGGGGAGCACAAATCCGTACTAGTGCTGTCTAAAGCCAAGAGGCGAACGACAACTACTAGGTTTAAAGACGTCGAAACACGTCTCTAGCCTAGACCACTAAATGTTTCGTTAATGTTTCAATGCTTCCTTAGGTTAAATTGAATAAATTTTAATGTTTATCTTCAATTATGTTTCAGTTTTAAGGCCCTACCGTATGTCATCTCTCAAAATCGCCTAAATGCAACTATATGAGAAAAGAAATCTTTCAATTCAATGAATGCTATCTAGGTAAGGGAAGAGCTTCAAACAATGATGCAACAAACAACAACACTGAAAACAAAAAAATTTCCAAACTAGATGACTTTCACTATCCAAAAGTAATTTCAAACATTCAACGATGCGAAGAATGCAATGTAATCTATGCAAAATCCTCTCTTTTTTTTTTCGAAAACTATGCAATTGTAATCTATGCAAAATTTCCTTTTCCTTTTCAAATGATAAGAATGCACTCAATGAATTTTTCGATGAAATGAGAATCTACTTAATGCATGCTTTCAATGAAAGATAATGCACTCAAAGCGATTTTTAGCTTTCAATCATTAAACAATGTGATCTAAGTTTAATGATAAATCTCAAAAATACTTTTCAATGCAATGTGATCTAATGCATTTTAACAAAAAGAACACTTTGAGATGAAAACTAAATAAACTCAAATCTTCTTGATGAAGGATGAATGCAAAAGAGATGCAAACAAACACTAAGAATGAAATCGTTGTTTCAAACACTTTGTAACGAAATCCCTCAAAAGGCGACAAGACATATGAGGTCAAACACAAAGAGGACTTCCAAAGAAAGAGCTCAAAACAAGGCATTCATTCCCTTTTACATCAAGCAATCATGGAAAGAAGACATTTCAAACAATGAGAAATGTAATCTATGCTCATATAGAGAAAAGATCGGAAGGGAAAGACACACTGGTGAAGGATTCAGGGAAAAAGTCTCAATTTTTAGACACCCTGAAATTGGCCCGACTTTTTCATTGAAAACTAGCACCAACTGGTGCGAATTTCTCACTGACAACTAGTGCCAATGCTCAATTGGCGTGGGTTGCTAACTGACAACAAGCGCCAACGCCTGAAAATGAAAAAACAAAGAATTTCTCCCAACCAAGACCAGACTCACCACTTCAAGCAAAATATGAAACAAACCCAGAAGCAAACTACTGACCAAAAGAAACTTCCGAAAAAGGGTAAACCCTACCACCTATAGGAAATGGCATGACTGTCTGGCTATAATCCGCGCCAGAGAGGGGATGGCGCGAGTGATGAACTGGCAACCTGTGCCAATTGGCGCGACTGTCAGGGCAGAAAGCACGCCAATCAAGCCAACCATGAAATGATGAAAATTAAAAAACATAGAGGTCAGATCTGATCCTCTAGGGTCTAAACAGAGGTTTTACTCCAGAAAAAGCGAACCAAAAGAGCTGATCAAGCAAGAAAAGTCAAGAATCGACCGAAAATACAAGACAATACTCCAAGTGCTCAGTTCATAAACTAAACCGGAGATTGAATGAAGCAGCTTTGATCTACTTCGCTAATGCAGAGCAAGAGCGTTTCGAAGGCTATGATCTGTTCAGTCCCCAGTAGAGTCACCAATTTGTTGTGGAGGTAAATCCCCTCTGCGGACAGAGGCGATCCCTACTAGCCCAGACCGGGTCTAGCAACAATCGTCACACGATATAGTGCAGGTTCCTCATTGCAAATAAACCAACTAGCGATGAAGGCTTACCTGGAATCCAACACTGTCGCTTGTAGAGAAAGTAGTGCTCCCGTTCCTTAGCTCTGGCAGATCACAATCCTCACGATCTCCGTGATCGGACACCTGCACACGCAAGAAACAAAACAAACGCAAGCATAAAAACCAGTATATGCAACTATATGTCAGTTAGAGAAGACATAACTCATCATCGTAATCAACAACAAGAGTGGAACCATAACCAATAGTCGCTTATCATTAATCAATAAAAGAAGAATAAAACCATAGCCCTGACGCTGAATTCTCCTTCGGAGGGTCACCAACGGAACACATCTCGAAAAAGCTTGTCGGGGATGGGACAAACCTCTCTCTTCGGATGTCTCGACAATAATATCCTTGCTTGGACTTGGCCTTAAGGGAATGAATCAAGGCTCTTGCAGCATGAGGCTCTGATGGCTCTTGGGAACTTGGAGACTAAACCATTCAGCCTTTCAGCCCCTTCATCAATGGATGAAGGCTATATTTATAGAGGAGAGGAGGAGGTAGGGATCCCTACAATAGTGGAAGGGAGGCCTTATCCTTTGGGAGGTTCCCCATAAGGTGGAAACAAGAGGCCAAAGGAGGAAGGCCGTGGTTATTCAGTCGAAACCACTCCTGATGACTCATCCACGAAGTTGTTGTAATCGAAACTTCGCCTCTTTTTTTAAAAAACTTTCCAAAAGCAGATTGGCGCGAATGCTTAACTGGGACAGAGCGCCAATTGGCGCGGGCTCAGTGCTAATTTTCCTCATTGGCGCGAGTACATAACGGGCTACCAACGCCAAGGCAAAAACAGGTGTTTTTAGGGGTCTACTCAGGAAATGATCAACAGAAGAAATGTTGTCCTCATGGAAAGGGATTCAATGATGGTATTTGCAAGGCATGACACTGCTTATTGGTTATAGAAACGACCCTCCAATGGGCGAGATGGGGATTGCAGGGACGGTGACAAATTACTGTGTAACAATTTGATTGCTTCCATATGTTTGTTTCAATGTTATTTACCCTCTCCTGAAGTTATAGGAATTTTTGGGCAGTGACCTGGGCTCAGGGGATGAAAATGTGGCACAAATACCAAAGCTATAGGCGGAAAATTTGTTGTTTAGGCTTGAGCTACTACCTTGTCAAGGCTAGCCTGTGACTCTAGGGTCTAGAGCCTTTCCCTTGCACTTACAAGCCCATGGATCAACATCAAAGGGGGTAAAAATTAATCCCCCCTGAGGGAACAGGGCCCTGGGAGGTTGGGTTACCCCCTGGAGATGTCAATGATGCAATGTAAGGTGTGTTTTTGGTGTTTTTGTCAGTTTTTCTTCCTTAAGGTCATCTAGGAGGTTGAATCTCATATTAGTAGCCTCTCATCATATGTTTACCATGGTTGGCCAGTTACTTGGGTAGATGTGGGAAGAGGGTGTTATAGATACATGGGATTGACACCGGGGGCTTCTCAAGATCAAAGATATTATTTCCCTTGTATAAATTGCAAGGGCTTGAGGCCAAGGTGAATTCTAATAAAATCAACTAAAAATCATTGTTGATACTACAAACACACTGAAGGATGACATGAATATCATCCATTAGCAAGTTATTCATTATATGTCTTTGTATTTTAGATTATTTTTATAAATATTTATATGTATATTTTATTTTAGATAATATGTCTTTGTATTATCTTTCTATTGTAAATGTATTTTATAATAATATTTTGGGAGGTGTTTGACCTATGTTTTCTCTTGATATGGACTAGAAATATCATTTGATTATTTTCATTAGGGTCGATTAAGGGGTTAGGTCGAGTTAGGGGTTAATTACTTTATGGGATTAGGGATAAGAGGGTATTGTTTACAGGTTTAGGGGTTAAGGATTTAGGGGTTAGGGGAATAGGGTTAAAGTGTTATGGGGTTAATGTATGTTTAGTGGGTTAATTAATACCTAGATGATTTAAAGGTTAATAATGGGGTTTTATGGAGCATTATTAATAAATTTTTAATGTATATTATGCACATAATTTAAAATATGGACATCGTGAATACATTTTTATAGGAAAAAAGAAAATAATTATATAATATATTCTAATAAAATTTTATAAATCAAAATAATAAAATATAAATATCATTAAAATATTAATTAAATAAAAAATTGACTAAAAATAAAATTATTATAGAGAAAGATGTTTGGATAAAGGTAAAAGGAGTCATTTTGTTAAATTAGGTAAGATGGTAATTAATAGAAAAATATTTTTTTATGAAAAAGATAATATAAAAAAATAAATTGCTTTATTTATTAAAAAGCTTAAATTTATAAACCACAATTTACTAAAATTTTATGTTCCTAACCACAATCTATTTTTATCATAAAAGAGACTCTTTCTCCTTTTTTAAGGAAAACAATATCGGACACAAGCCTTGTACTTGGTGCTTCAAAATATTTTAGCTGAAAATGAAATTTTAAATCTCAAGTGACATAGAGTGAGGAATTCTCTATATAAAGTCTCTTTTTGTGATAAGTAAAGGGTCTCATTTGTTGTAAATTGTGAGAGAACTAATTGAATTAATATCAAAGCTATAATAGTTCTAGCAAAAGGGTAGATTAATGAAATGTTTTTTTTTTTTTTAATCATCAGTGGTTATTTTTTCCAAATTTATATTACTTATTATCACTCATGCAAGGTAGAAAATTCCATTTTGAATGTCCTTTGAAGTAGGCACACTAATTTTATTCTATAACATTCACTTACCACTTATAAGTACAAAGGAGTGAGTTTTTGACATTTTGGTCAAATCAAATAAGTTTTCAAAAATAAATAATACCCCATTTTGTTTACAAGGAGAGATATTTGACGTCAAGGCTTAGTAAGAAAGGGTTTCCTATAAAAAATATCATTAGTGAGACGTTCCCTACCACTTTCCTAAAGAAAAAAGTGCACTATATTTATGCAAGCTTAAAATAGCATATCATTCTCCATCAAGACAATGCTTGTACGAGGTTCAACTGATGTCGAAAGTCAGTGCACACTTTTGTTGACATCTAACCTCACTTTCGTTGATTTATACTTCTATGTTGGTGAGTTTTATCAACTGTCATATTTTGCACACTTTAATTCACTTTCAGAAATGTCACTTTCACATTCTCGCTTGTTGTTTTGACTTGATTTCACTTTAATAAGTGGTGTTTTCATGTTATCTTCGATCTGGCATGTGTCACTTTCAAGGTTGCTCGCATGTGCAAATGTCATTTTCATTTCTTCTTATAGTTGCAAGTGTCACTTTTAAATATATTCACCCCTATTTGTGTCATACCTTTGCACATCACTAGTGTTTGTTTCGGTGCACTTATATACATTAAAATCTCTTACATATCATTTGAACACGTGCTAGACACATTCCTACAACTCACACGCTTTCATTTCTCCTAAATTTTTTCAACATAATCGTAAACATCTTGCGAAATTCATGCAAAAGCGTCATGATCACATTGGTTTGTTGTATTTTTTTCTTGCTCTCACCCAAGCTCATGATTGCTCTCCCATCCTCATAAAACTTTTGGTTTGTAAGTGAACTTAAGAAAGAATATGAAATTATAATGATGAATGAAAAATAAGTTCAATATGTTTTTTATTATGGTTGTGACTATATATCTCAGAAAATGTCTCACTTCATACATGGGAAGAAAAATAAAATATTTCATAGAATTTTTCAACATATTATTAAATATCTTAATAAATTGCACAAGCATCATCATTGATTTGTTGTATCTGTTTCTTGGTCTCACTTAAGTTGTCTTTATATTTGTCTTTCTTGCCTTTTTTTTCCTTATATATTGTATTTTTAAACTATTTTTATATTGACGTTTAAATATTTTCTATATATAATAATATTACTTTATTGATTGTAATTGTATAGTATGGCCCCCCTATGGAATTTCTTGATGAGGAAGAGGTGGTTTTAGTACAAATAAAAGGCTGCCATCAACGTGTGAGGATAGGTTTTTAACGCTAACCATTCATATGGTTAGGACTCAGTAGGGGGCTCAACCAAAAGGAGAGGCCCGGTAGGGTGAGGGTGAGCCTGCCAAACTCTCGACTAAAGGCTTGAAGGGATTTCTTGCTCACCTTCCCTAAAAAGGTGAGGGATGTTCAAGAGCATGGAGAAATTAGTATTGAGGATCAAGATAATGATCCTATGGAAGAAGATAATGATGCTAATAACATAGTTGAAGAATATGGGACAAATAGACTGATCCAAGAGACATTTAATAATGTTGAATGGATGATGATGGAAACCAGTATGATGATCGTGCTTTTGATATACATATACTTGAGATGGAAATTAAATCTCTTTATGAAGGATAAAAAACATCTCTTCTCTCTGTATTATTGTTTTTGGTCAACTTAAAGGTGGTGAATAGTTTGTTAAACACGTGTGACACAACTCCTACAGTATGTAATAAATTTTGTGACATTTAGTATTATATACATGATAAAGAAATGATTTTTTCCTTTATTTTTAATGTTAGTATGTTGATCATCCTCTAATTAATTTATAATATTTGGATGAAATATGTATGATTAATATTGTTTAGTACATTACCCATTACTAAAAAAAATTATGTTGTAGATTTGTAGGTGAAATTTTGTTACCACCATCAATTTTTTTCCCTCGTACATACTGATATTTACATGCCATTATGAAATATATTGGAAGGGATTATCAAGCTATTCATGCATTCCATAATTATGATATTCTCTATTATAAAGAACATGCATCAAAAGAGTAGAGAGTATATATCAAACCGATAAAGTAAAAAAAGATGTGCCTCACAAGGTTCTTCGTTATATTCCCATATTTCTATGTCTTCTCACGTTGTAGGTCTTCAAGGAATTAATAAAAGGGAACTTCCACTAGGAATAAAAATTTATCCTGAGTAATTCAATAGACTCCCATACTATGAGCACTTAGAAATTGTTCATTTGTTTGATACAATGCACATTCGAAAGAATGTAACAGAGACCTTATGGTGAATCTTAGATGGAAGGAGAGATAAAGAAAATATTGTCAAGATTTGTAATGACATTAAGGAGGCCAACCATGCATTGCAAAGTGTGTCTCATTAAAATAGTGATGTAGACAACCAAGATATAATCACCCTTCCATGGTTATTGACAGAGAAACAAATCAAGGAAGTTAAAGATGTTATTGAAAAAAATAAATTTCCAGCTCGAAATTCTTCAAACATAAAGAATATCCTAACAAAGAAAGGGGAATTAGGTGGGGTAAAAATTCATGATTGGAATATGTTCATTAAGGTAATTATTTTGGTGTATATATATTTTATACATTGGTGAAACATCTTGTTAATTAAAGTTTTTTTTCTACTAATTTGGGAAAAAATAATGATCGATCATTATTTTTTCTACAATATGTTCTACCGTGATCTCTACCATAAAACTTTAACAACAACGTCAAAAAATTTATATATAATATTGGAAAATACATGAGGTAAGAGGATATTTGTGTGCAAATTATTATTTGTTCAATAAGTTGTTGTGTCACATGCTTTTGAATACATGTGTTTTACTTGTCATCATGTACTATATACTTTTTTTGTTGAGCATGTGATTTTATTGCTTCATATGTATATGGTTTTCATCCACATAAATAAATAAATAAAATATAAAGTATTGGAGGAAAAAAAATTCTTTGTCTAATGTGTGAAATGCAAAAGTGTCTACCTCCAACATTTTTCAATGCACAAGAACACTACCTCATACACCAAGTCAAGGAAATTTAAAATTGTGGACCTATACACACAAGCTCAATGTGGACGGTTGAGAGGAACTTGAAATCACTGATGGCTTTGGTCAGACAAAGAGAGCATCATGAGGGATCTATGATATAGGGACATATGATATATCAAACCATGGTTTATATTATTAAATATATTCATGCAATAGGAAAAAATATTAATGTGTTGGATTGCATTTGGGATCTCTACTCCATGGAAAAAGTATGAAGGGAAGCACCTATTGGCGAAAGGTAGAATAAGAAAAGTGAGATGTAAGTATAAAGTAAAGATTTATAACAAATTTGACTTTTTTTGTTTTTATGTATATATTACTTATTTAATTTTTAATCTTCCTGCATAATCCTTTATTATGAATATATAACATGGTAACTAATTATATATATGTGAATTGTTTTATTTTAATACAACTGATTGAGAGTGGGATGCATTACATTTATACATTATGAACAATCTTGATTAGATGAAGGTATGGATTACACAATGAAAACAAGCTAATAACGATAGGTAATCATGGTATGGTGTGTATACATTGGTTAAATAAACTCAACATAGTAAAGATACTAATATTACACACAAGGTAATTGATTTAACATATGATTTAAAAGATAATCAGGAAAGCATATTCACCCATACTTGTTAGTTTTTTTCTACAATTATATTGATGCATATGGCGCATTTTTTTCTTAATTTACAAAATTTTCAATTATAAATATGCTCATCAATTCAAAATTAATTTTTAATGTGTTTCATGTATTACAGTTGAAACACCACAACAAAAATGGTGCGATGATCGCAATTTTCGCATCAAAAAGTTGAATGAAAAGATGAAAACTTTTGATAGTGGGATAACTGTAGCATTTAAAGTTACCAATGTTGCCTCTAGAGGTGACATACATCCAAAAGTCTCTGACAATCGATACTATGGATATCTACATGATATACTTTAGTGTGCCTTTTAATCCTTAAAAATAGTTGTTTTTGATGTAAAATGGTTTAGGCTATGAATCCGTGAATGTGAACTTAATAGAACTGTTATTAAGCATGCTAACGAATTTACCATGGTTGATATAAAGAATATTGAGCTAGGATCAGAGCCATATGTTCTTCCAAGCCAATGTGAAGAGGTTTTTTACAAAAACATTCCAAGTAAAGAGGGTTGGTCATATGTTGTTAGATATGATCCCAAAGGAAGGCCCGTAAAGTATAATGTAGCGAAAGAACATGAAATTGAAAAAGAATATAATGTAGAGGATTAGGGGCTTCATGCAGTTTTAGATGAATACATCGAAGAAGTTCAAGGAATATTTGTTAATCGAGCCAATGTTAATTTGGGTGACCTAGATGACATTGACAATATGTCAGACAAAGAACTTTAAGAAGTTGAACCAAATGTAGAAGAGCATGTTCCAGATGATGATATAGATGATGATGATGATGATGATGATGATGATATGGAGAATCCTTTGAACATGAATTCTAAATTGGATGATAAATATGATGAGTCATATGAGGAAGAATATTAATGATATCAAAATGTTGAAAAGTATGAGGTATGTATTTATGTGTTTTCATTTGGTTTGTTCTCTTTCGTTCACCTTAACTTTTTATTTTCCTAGTTTTTATGTTTGAATGTTACCATGTTTCTTTCAAATATATTATAGTAGATATATTGGGTGTTGGGGATTTGGGAGTAATGTGAGGGAGTGGAGGGTCCATATGAACTTCCACCTTCACGTGGTTGGCCTTGTTTAGTAGAGAATATATTATTATTGAAATGAAGAGAATATCATTTACGTTTATACCATCATTTCCAATTTTGACGTTGGTTTGTTCAGTAGACATACTAGGCGAGTTGGTCGACGGGTGAACCAAGTGACATGGTGGTTAGGAAGACATGAAAATAAGTAAGGTCAGCCCATGATTTCCCATGAATTAAGTTCCCAACACATGAAACCGCCCCATGTAGGGGTAATTGTGAGAGGAGTTGGTGGGTCAACCTAACTTGGAAAGGGTTCCAACACAAAAGAAGGAAGGTCATCCCATGACTGCCAATGAACAAAGTTACCACAAGGGGTCTCATAATGATTTTTAGAAAATTGACTTAATTAATGTTTAGTTGCTAAAATTCGGTTTATAATTGATTGATTATGAAACATGGTACTAAAAAATGATAATATTTTGTTGTCATTGATGAAATAATTATTTGTGTTCACTGGTTTGCACATCAAGTTTAATGCTTATGCCTTGGGCATGCCTGCACGAAGTCAAGGTTCTCGGGCACCCATTGGGACATCATGTGCTAGGCACACCAGGGCACCACTCAACATGGCTGAAAGTACAATGAGTTGGTGGGTCAACTCGAATTGGAAAGGGGTGCCTGCAAAAAATAAATAATGTCAGCCCATGAATACCCATGAAAAAAGTTCCCACAAGGGGGTCCCATAATGATTTTTAGAAAATTGACTAAATTAAAGTTTAGGTATTAAAATTCAGTTTATAATTGATTGAATATGTAACATGGTATTAACAAATGATAATAGTTTTTTGTCATTGATGAGCTAATGATTTGTGTTCATTGATTTGCATAACAGGGTGAATGCCTGCACTGTGGGTGCACCCGGATGAAGGTGGGGCACCCAAGAGCCCATGGGGGAAATCACATTTTGGGCACGCTAAGACGCTTGCTCGAAAAGCGCACTATTACGATGATTTGGTGGGTCAACTCGAATTGGAAAGGGGATCCCCCATAAAATAAGTAAGGTTGGTCCATGACTTCCAATGAACATAGTTACCACATCACATAATGACTTTTAGAAAATTGAATAAATTAATTTTTAGGTGTTAAAAATCAATTTATAATTAATTAGTTATGTATCATGGTACTAAAAAATGATAATATTTTTTTTTTAATTGATGAGATAATTATTTGTGTTCACTTATTTGCACAATAGGGAAAAATCCCACACCCTGGGTGCACCCACACAAAGGCGAAATGCCTGGGCACCCATGGGAGCATCGCGTGCTAGGCACGCTAGGATGCCCTCCCCAAAGGGGTGCCTATGCGATGAGTTGGTGGGTCTTCCCAGCTTGGAAAAGGGTGCCTGAACAAAAGGAGTAATGTCAAGCCATGACTTCCAATGAAAAAAGTTACCACAAGGGGGTCTCATAATGTTTTTTAGAAAATTGAATAAATAAATGTTTAGGTGTTAAAAGTCAGTTTATAATTGATTTATTATGCAACATGGTACTAAAAAATGATAATATTTTGTTGTCATTGATGATTTAATGGTTTGTTTTCATTGATCTGCATAGCACGGTGAATGTGTGCGCCTTGGGCGAGCTCGCATGAAGGTAGGGTGCCCAGACACCAATGGTGGCGTCGCGTGTTAGGAACACCAGGACGCCTTCCCAATAGGCATGCCAATGCAAATATTTGGTTGGTCGAACCAACTTGGAAAGGGTCACTCACATAAAAGAAATAAGGTTGGACCATGACTACTAATGAGCAGAGTCACCACAAGGGGATCTCATAATGATTTTTAGAAAATTGACTAAATTAATATTTAGGTATTATTTTTTTTAATTGATTGATTATACAACATGGTACTAAAAAATGATAATATTTTGTTTTCATTGAGGACATAATTATTTTTGTTAACTGATTTGTGCAATAGGAAAAATTCTCACACCCTAGGCCCACCCACACGAAGGCGGGGCGCCTATGCAATGAGTTGGTGGGTCGACCCGAGTCAGAAAGGGCCAGTAGTTGTAGAAAAGAAGTAAGGTTAGCCGATGACTACCCATATATAAAGTTCCCACAAGGGGGTCTCATAATGATTTTTAGAAAAATGGCTAATTTAATGTTTAGGTGTTCAAAATTGATTTATAATTGATTTATTATGCAAAATGTTACTATAAAACGATAATATTTTTTTTTTTTTGAGGAGTTAATGATTTTTGTTCATTGATTCGCATAGCAGGGGGGAAATCCATGCCTTGGGTGTGCCCGCATGAAATCAGAACACCTGGGTGCCCATGGAGGAATCACGTGTTGGGCACGCCAGGACGCCCACCCCGCAGGGGCACCTGTGCGACGAGTTGGTGGGTCGACCTGACTTGGCAAGGGGTGCTCACACAAAAGAAGTAAGGTCGACCCATGAATTCGAATGAACAGAGTTACCACAAGGGGGTCTCATAATGAATTTTAGAAATTTGACTAAATTAATTGTTAGGTGTTAAAAGTTGGTTTATAATTAATTGATTATTTAGCATGGTACAAAAAAATTATAATATTTTGTTTTCATTGATGAGCTAATGATTTATGTTCATTACTTTTCACAACAGGGTGAACAATCACACCCTAGGCACCCATTAGGGCGTCGTGTGCTGGGCACGCCAAGGAGCCCACCCGGTAGGGGTGCCCATGCAATGATTTGGTGGGTCTACCCGACTTGGAAAGGGAAGCCCACAGAAAAGAAGTAAGTTCAACCTGTGACTTCCCATGAAAAGAGTTTCGACAAGGGGGTATAATAATGTTTTTTAGAAAATCGACTAAATTGATGTTTAGGTATTAAAATCTAGTTTATCGTTGATTGAGTATGTAAAATGGTACTAAAAAATGATAATATTTTATTTTCATTGATGATCGAATGATTTTTTTTCACTAATTTTCACAACAGGGTGAACGCCTGCATGAAGGCGAAACACCGGGTGCACATGGCAGCGTCACGTGTTGGGCACACCAAGGCACCTGCTTCGTAGGGTTCCCGTGTGACAAGTTGGTGAGTCAACTTGACTTAGAAAGGGTTCCCATAGAAAAGAAGTAAGGTCGGCCTATGACTACTCATGAAGAGAGTTCCCACAAGGGGGCCTGATATTTTTTTTAATAAAATTGACTAAATTTATGTTTAGGTGTTAAAAGTTAGTTTATAATTGATTGATTATGCAACATGGTACTAATAAATGATAATATGTTTTTTTCATTGATGAGATAATTATTTATGTTCACTTATTTTCACAGTATGGTGAATTTCTGCGTGCCTGCATGAAGGCAAGGCACCCAGGCGCCCATGGGGGTGTTGCGTGTTAGGCATTCCAAGACACCTGTCCCGAAGGGGTGCCCGTACAACGAGTTGGTGGGTCATCCCAACTTGGAAAGGGGTTCCAACAAAAAATAAGTTTGGCCCATGACTACCAATGAACAAAGTTACCACACGGGGGTCTCAAAATGATTTTTAAAAAATTGAATAAATTAATGTTTAGGTGCTAAAAGTTAGTTTATAATTGATTTATTATGTAGCATGGTAATAAAAAATGATAATATTTTTTTGTTGTTGATGAGATAATGATTTGTCATGAGGGCTGCAGAAGTCTCTTGAGATAGCCATTATGTGACTTGAGGATGGGGCCAACATTGAAATTTTTGCATTTTGTGTTCGTATGCACTGAAATTTGACATGGTAATGGTATATTCATGCATTGACAATATGGGAGGTTTTGCGACTCAAATACGAGTTAGAGAAATAATTTGACAATCAAAAGACAAAATTATAACATATATAAATTTCAAGGAGATGAAATTATTTATTAATATTTACCAGTTGCAGCATTATAATGTACTTCACAGTTAGGAGGTTGAGAAAACTCCTTACTCTTCCATTTGAGAAAAATTCTTACACTTCATCATCATATTTTTCATCTTCATCATCATCAACATGTTCATCATCACCATTATCTTTGTCATCTTAATCAACATCATCATCTTCATCATCACCATTGTCATCTTTTTCATCCATGTCATCTTTAAAATCATCATCATCATCATCATCATCATCATCATAATTGTCATCATCGTCATCATCGTCACCATCATCATCATTATCATTGTTAACACCATTTATATGAAAAGAAATGTTTCTTTAATGAGTCATGCATAATTTATTATATGTCTCTTATGCTTCTACTTCTAATATTTAAGGATATGAGTCCCCAAGAAGGTAAAAATTATGGATATCCAGGAACCAATTATCATTGATGTCAAGATTATTGTTACTTGTTTCAGGCCTAACCCTAAGTACCAATCCACAACTTAACATTTACCAATTAGTTTTACTTATGCTTTAATTATTTGACCCCACATAAATTGACATGTGAAAGGTGCCAACGCTTAATTTTTCAGTTTGTGCTTGCATGCATTGAAATTTGACATGGTTATAGTAGATACATACATTGGAAGTATGGGAGGGTTTGAAGGCTCATATACAACTCAAAAAAATAATTCGGCAAACAAATGGTAAAATTATAATATAAATTTCAAGAGATGAAATTATCCATCTAAAATATTCATGTTATCTGGTGCTTACCATGTTATACCTTGAGACCTATTGTTGGTTCATAACTAACTTGTTCATGGTGGATATATCCCTCCTAGATATGAATTTTAAGTTACAATTATCATATGTGTTGGTTCAATGAATTATCGTTGGTTCTTGGCAACTATGCTTATTATATGTTAAATTGAATTATACATGTTTAAGATATTTGGCCATGGTAAAAAATCGACTTATAATGGTTGCCTTGTTATTTTATCTCCAAAATCCTAATAAATGTTCAAACAGTGGAAAAATTGCTAGTAAATTTTTGATATCCAGGCATTCTAGGTACATATTTGGATTATTATATGAGTTAAGATTCTTACTCGCTTAGTGAATTTCTTATTTATCCTTGTCCTGCTCATAAAGCATTTCCCTTCATAGTGGAAAAGTTGGAATGGACATCACATGTTCCATTCATGTGGCCTGAGAAATCCTCCCATTTGAAGTATGGGCAATAAAATTCCTTGAAACAATAGTTTTATTGGTTGTTTTAGTTGATGTTACTTGGAAATGAGAACATGGTATTTCATGGAAACTCTTTTGTATACATTTAGAAATAAACTATGACAATTATTAGCCATATAAACCTCTTTTTGAGCCTAGAATTGTGTGACCAATGACTTCTTTCTCCTCAACCCACTCATCGATATACTTCATTATGGAAAAGTTAGACTCAAAATCATCCTGCTCCATTCTCATGGATTGATAAATAACACCCACATTCAAAAGACAAGCACCAAGATGCCTTGAATGCAATAGTTTCCATGATTGTTATAGTTGACATTACTTAGAAATGAGAACATGTTTTTTTATTGGAAAACTATTTTGTATACATTTAAAAACAAATTATGACATTGCTTAACTAATGGATCTTCTTTTAGTTTTCCATGAACCCTCCAACACAAATATATTATATTCAAACAATGTATTGTCTCGATTAATTGTACTATTCGAATTATTTAATAGTTAAGAGAACTATTCATGTGCATTTAAATTCAACCTGAACACTTGACATATGGTTGGGTTTCATCATATTTATATTCTTAATTTTTAATTATATTAATGAATGGATTGTTTTTTTCCACATTGTGTAGCCATGTTGAACTAGGGGTTCTTCAGATATTTAATCACAAGATACCATGGGATTTCATCATAATTGCGTCAATGACACCATTAAATTTCTATTAACATGTAGCACATGAAATGTATGATTAATTTCAAAAAAATCATATAAGATTATTCTGTAAGATTATTATACATATTAATAAGATGTATAACCAATATTATGATTATATTAAACTAAAATTAAATATTACATATAATTTAATTTAATTTTATATTATATTATTTTATAAATTTTAATTTTTTGTTTGTTTGTTCAGTTGTTTGTGTCCCTAAAGGCTTGACCTGTGACTTAAGAAATCACGACCTAGGGGAATATAAGCCATCAAATCCACCCTAGTATCACACCTAGCCTAGGACACACCAACCCTAAGATCACCATATTTTAGCATGTCTCCTCCCCCTAGCACGGGTGCAACAACCTCTATGAGGTTTGATCCTTGGTTTCCTTGCTAAGGAGGCCCATCCTTATTCGGTTGTGCTAGTGGGACTTGACTACAAATTGTGATTTAATATAATTTACAAGTTATATTATTTTATAAATTATTAATATAATATAATATAATATAACTATATCTTATATTCTATTTATATTCAATTTTTTGTTTTGTGTTTGGGGTCTTATATAAGAAAATAAAATAGTGTTAAGCTATCACATTTGGCTTCCTGTCGGTTTGATGCTCTTTGGGCTCGATATGACACCCTACACATATCTATAAACTATATGATGTCACCTATTCTTAAATTATTGAAGGTATAGACTGAAGGATTGGGGTCCAAATTTTAAGGATTATTTACTGCGGAGAGCTAGAGGGGTGCATCAACTAGCTATTCTTAAGATATTTGCATACATGGAACTAGGGCAGCAAGGTTTTTTCACTTTCCTTTTGGAGCTTGGAATGACCGCTTCACTTGCCTTTCGTAGCTCAACACCACATTCACACTCATGGCTAGACTATCCTCAATATTTGGTAAGCATGCTATTTCTCTCATCACTTTGTTATTGGAATTTTGTCTTGGATGATATCGTTATTATGTAGATGGGTCACACTTATATCCCCTCTTAAATGGCCATTTGAATGCATTTTATTGACACTTTACCCATACATACCCAACCCTTGGATTAATTACTGAATGGATTTATTTATCGCTTTCTAACTTGTGAGATTGACGGATGCATTCCAACCTTTGCATTGACTTATTTTTCTCCCGAGTCTTTGTCGTGTTGCAAAGCTTGGAGGTTTCTCTAATAGTTCCAATTTTATCTTGCCTTACAAGTGAGAAATTAGGCCTGATTGCAAAGATACCCATACACGTGCACTCCTTTTGGCTCATTACCTAGGGAACTAAATTGGTTATCTCAAGTATGGATCCCGGGGCCTGGGCATTAGCTTAGCATATATGTGTTTTCCTTCCTTCCTGCTTTCGTATGTAGAATAATTATATTACTATAACCCTAGATTGATGTTTTCAAAACAAAGACCCTAGAATATTATTTATAAAGCTACACTCAACAAAAAAAAAAAAAAAATGTTTCCCTTTCAATGTTACCATATTTCAGCTCACTCTTTGCTTAGACTGTGTATATATATGTTCCCAAAAATCATCATTTTTATGCACAAAATCTTTGTCTCCTCATGCCACTATCTAGGATTGTGAGCAAGGTGATGAGATTTCTCTTATATGAGCAAAAACACTTATTCTTCTCCTCTAGTTGTACAAGGGACTCTATGATATTATAAGACTAATGTGCCTTAATCGTTCTAGGTCTACCTCATGCACATAAATGTAATAAGAGCCTTGGTTCATCTTCTTTGGTGACTGAGGCTCGAATTGAGCCTTTTGAAATGTGTTTATGTTGAAATCATTCAGACCTTATGTACAAGTATATAAAATACCTTTATATATCTTGTACAAATGTAGGGTATGACTTTCACTTGACAATGAGACTATGCTTCAAAATTTGGTACTTTTGTCCTATACTCAAAATATCCCTTCAAAAAATTTGATCTTGGAACTAATATATGCACAGGTGTAGAAATGATCTCAGTGCCTCTTCCAATGATGAATTTATGTGCAGGACTATAGCACAAAATTGCGAACCTTTGATAGAGGACATTAGTTGTTTCTAGGGCTATAATTATGTCACTTGGTACCATAACAACTTCAAATATTTAACAAGGGTCTAGAATTATCATGGTTGAAAAATATATAGGAATTTAATGCGTTGCAAAGATCTAAGATATTTACTGATCTATAATGAATGGAATATACATACCAGAGATGCAAATATGCTCAAATATTTCATAGTTTTTTCAAGCATTGTGATGCCACGTTTGAACTTCACTCCTATACCAGTTGTTAGGGTCTCGTGATTTGATAGATTGGTAGACCAAATGCACAGGGTAACATCAGACCAATCTTTGGAGTCCTAGGACCTAGCCTACCTGGACTCAGAGAGAGCTCTCTCTATTTTATGCAAAGGATGTGAACTTGTTTGATTTTAGGGTTTGATTTTAGGCTAGTTGTTAAGTGTAGGGTTTTTTTGGTTGTTTTGGTTGGGTAGGATGGTCAAGTAGAATAGATGGAATGAGGAAATTTTCAAGTCATTGGGCTATGGAGTCTATAAAAGTCATGGAAAGTTCAACAATGGATCGGGGAGCACCACAGGGAAAATCTAGCATGGTCAATGGATTTTCAAGGTTTATGGGAAATGAGATGGACATCAAGTTTGTGAACACAAGTAGGGCAAAGGGAAATAAAGAATCATTTGTCATGTACTTTAACAAGAAGATCCTTCAACACTATTCAACATAAAGAAGTAATCAATAGATAGGGAAAACCAATAACTCTTTTATTCAACTTAAGAAAATAAGTATTTCAGAAAAAACATTCCAATGAAATATAGAAGGCGAGAAACTCGTTTAACTTCTAGTGATTTCACCTTCAAGGTTAGAAAACATTTAAGATAACACATAACTTTAATCAAGGAAGAGGGAAATACTAAACATCATTGATCACAACTATAAAGATCTTTGAAACAATTTTTCAATCTTGGACAAAAGGTATGATTGAAACATAGCCTCTTTAGCAAACCTAAACAATGGTACTTCAAAGAGAGACCTCAAAATAGTGTTTTAGTGATATCAAACAAGTAGGGCTTACCATAAAACATCTAAGATATCTACTGTATTAAACCATTAATGAGATAAACGATCTCGGGTGGGTCTAGAGAGCAATTAAGGGTTCTCTAAATTGACCTAGCAGAGGAAAACATAAAGGCAGTGAAGAACAAACAGAGCTAAGGTGCCTTTGAAGAACATTTCTTAGTATAAATCCTTTGTCCTACTGCAACATAGAAGCATGAAACATAATGAAACACAAGAAAACAATAACTGAATAGAATCACTTCACCATTAACCAAGCTCAGGGATCCTACAAGCAAGCCTCCTCCATCAACAAGAAAAACAAGCCATTCACAAGCTCCACAACACCAATTTCTCTTCAACCTCCAAGAGACTATGTATTTCTCCAAAGAGTCATCAAATGCCAAAATTTAAAATGAAACCCTCATGCTCTATTTATCTTAGCAAAGGAGGGAAAAAAACCCTAAATAGGGTTTGAAAATATCAAAACAAGTCATAAATATCATTAATGCCCAAGAGACCATGCAAGGCCCAAGGCACAAAATATCCCATGAAATAAATGCAAAAATAACTTCTAGCAGCTAATTCTAGAGTGATTTTCCTCAAAAAACACTAAAATATGATTTTGCAATAAATGAGTGTGTTTTGTTGACTTTTGCCCAAAAACACACTACACAGTCTATAAGCGTAGTGCCACCTTAGGCAAAAAATAGGTCTTGTTGCAGCCAAGTTTTGGACACCTTCCTGATGTAGGATTTTTCTCCGTGATGGCTCGTTAGAAAGCCTGATGAGTCTAATTTCCAAAAATACCCTTAGTTTCCTGATTTAGGTCCTGTAACCTGTCCAAAAAGTAAAAATCCAAAAACTTCTCTGAGCACAATGCCAGGCCTGAAAAGGAGACCGAAAGGTGAAAAATGAGGTGTTGTTTTACCTTTTGAGGGGTAAAAAATGCTCCAATTTCTCTAAAATTTTGTGAGCATAGTGTACTAGTCATGAGAAATCCAAAAATGTAGAGTTTTACCTTTGAGGATTCCTGAGAGAAAAGCGTAGCAACAGTGGCGCTGCGCTTATAGGCCTTCAAATTCTCAAAAAACCAAAAATTATCAAAATTCCCTCAAATTTGGTGGATAGGTGCCTCATGGGGTTTGAGAGACATGTAGAGAAGCTTGGGACAAAACTCCAAGGTTAGCTTGGCCTTTTTCTTCATTTAGTGCTTGGATCTTGGTTTGGGCCTTCTTCAGTTTAGCCCTTGCAACTTGGTTTCTCTGGGCATAATGCTTAGTCATCCTTCTTTGGAGATCAAGATCTTGATTTGCCTTCTTCAACTTAGCCTCCAAGTGTATGTTAACTCTTTCAAGCCATGAATCTCGATCATGCTCTATCTCCATGGCCAAAAGTTCATGTAGAGGGAGCTATTCTACTAGGGTTGATTCTTGTTCCCTTTGCCGGGCCAATGCCTTCTTCAACCCCATGGTTCTAGGTCTCCTTCTTGACTGTCCTTCCTCATCCTCACTTTCTTCATAGGTGCCTATGTATTCCCCTAGCTTTACCTTTGCTCTTTGGGCTTCTTTTCGAGCCTTGATGGCTCTAGCCTCATAAATAGCAATTTTTTCTCCCAACTTCCTATTCTCCATGTCAAGGGCATCATTTACACTCTTGGCCCTTTCTAAATTTTCTTGGAGGTCTTCAATTTGGGTATTTTTGTTTTGGATGAGAAAGTTTGAGATCCTTCATTTTCTTCATCACTGTCTATCTAAATGATTTCAAACTCCCTCTCCACCTCATTATCTTCTTCTTCTTCCTTTACCTTTTGTTTACCCTTGTCATGTGGCTAAGCTGAGGTGGATGGCTTGGTCCCTTGCCCTTTTGAGGCAGCAAACACAAGCCTTGGCCCTCTTTGATATGTTAATGCAAGAGGTGTGATTGTGGCTTTGTTGCTGTCTTGATCATAGCTATGATCCTTTCTTCTATCACCAAACTCTTCATTTTGTCCTTCATTACATCTGATTTCCCTTTCATTGATGTGATCATCATTTAAACTATCACTCTCTGCACTTTCATCACTTTTATTTTGTTTATCATCAAGACTATTTTCCTCTTCATCTTCTACACTATCAATTTGATTTTGATTGGAGATTTTGGCCTCTTTAGTTCTTTTATCTTTAATTTGACTATCAGACCCTTCCTCTCCTTCATTATTTTTATTGTCTTCATGACTATCATGATCACCTTCAGCCTTTTCTTCATTTTTCTCATCATCATCATCATTGTGAGGGTCACTGTCTTAACTATTTTCATGACTGTCATGAATGTTTTCTTGCTCACTCATACTTGCCTCATTACCTTCTGCATCTTTGTCACTTGCTCCACCTGTATCCATGTTTTCTTTTGCTTTATCATGAGTTTCATTGCCTTGATTTCCTGCATGGTCATCTGAGCTGCTATCATGATTTTCATTTTCACCCATTTCCATGTCCTCTGCTTGTTCTTCATCATTCTCTACCTCTTCTTCATCATCTACCTCTGTTTCCATGTTATATGTCTCTTGTGGGCTCAAAAAATCATCATCCTCACCTTATTCTTGGTTTGACACATTTTATCCCTCATCTTTATTTTCACTTGATTCTTCATTGCCACTTCCTACTTCATTTGATGCATCAAGAGAAGGGGAGGAAGGGAGGTTTTCTTGAGGAGGAGATAGAGGGAGGAGGATGAGAGGATGAAGGAAAGTTTGGTTGATGATGTGGCTGAGGGCTTGTGAATAGTTCATGAGCTAGGAATGCTTCCCAAGGTATGCCCTTTTGTTCCAGCTGATGTAATACCACCATCTTGATCAAGGAATGGTGGAATAAACTATGCATTTGCTGGGTATAGGTCCTCCTCTGGACAACAGATGACATCTTTTCAATGCTTTTATACAACTAGTAAGGAAAATGAAGCATTTTAATCGTTGTGAAATGCATGAGGAGTCTAACATGATAGGAATAAAGTCTGGAGTACCTCCCTTCATAGGTGAAGTACTTCATGATAACCATCATCAAGGGTGAAAATCTTTTTTTTAGGTGTGAGAAAGGGAAGATAGCCCTGCAACCCACTCTATAACTAATTTTGAAAAATGGTTTATAATAGTTCTTGTCCAACTTTTCCTTCTTGAACCATTTCTCACCAACAACATGTAATCTTGTAGCATTAGAGATGGCATCTGCTAATAGTTCAAAATCCACCCTTGCAAGGTTCACCTGTTTGTTGTGGAGGTTGAGGAAAAAAATCCTTGTAAGCTCTGGGTGGCTTTGCACTTGATTGGCTCTCTCACAAAATTGGAAACACCCTACATTCTTGAAACATGAGATGATCATGGGAGATGAGCTGATAGCCACTGTGCTTTGGGGTTCAAATCTGTTCACTTTCCCTCCCTTATGGTTTGGCCTCATAGGCCCTTGGCCTCTTTCACTGCTGCTACTATCTTCTGCTCCTGACATGGTGATGAGGGTTTTTTGTGGACAAACTTGGGCAAGAGGAGTGAAATGGAAATAATGATGGACAACTCTTTCAAATGAGGGTTATGGAGGTGAAGTATATGATTGAGTGTTTTTGAGCTTGATGACGACTTTTACATAAAATGATTTTAGATTACCCAAGCTCACTCTCTTTCAAATGACAATTACTAGCTTGGGGGTAAAAAACAAGGGTTTACTTGTCATGAAGACCTAGGGTTTGCAACTATTAGGGTTTAGACTTTCATTTAACCACCAAATGACTAAAAACACTTGAGAGGATGAGAAATAGGGCACCTACCAGATTTAGCTCCTCTGCGGGCCTTTGAAGGCAAATTTGAGGATGTCCTTGAGTCTTTGGGAAAATTTTTTGCAATTTTGGAGGACCTCTGCATTAGCGCAGTGCCCTGCGTGCACTGTCGGGTCAGCCTGTGGGTGCAGCGCCGGGTGGGTTGTGCCTCTGTATGAGCGTAGTGCCGACAGGGGAAATGGTATATCATGTGTTTTGTGCACAACGCCAGCAGGGTAAATGGGTTGTTGGGTCAGCCTGCAGACGCAACACCGGGTGAGTCATGCCAAACAACTGGGTGTCATGTCCTAGGCGTGTCGTGCTCGCTTGCGCGTAGCGCCACCCTATTCGTGCAAAACCACCTCTTATTTGCGCAGCGCCGAGTAAATTTGAACGGTGGAAAACCCTAGTAGCGCAACGCCAGGGTCTGTGAGCGCAGTGCCAGGGTTTTCACGCAGTGACAGTGAACTTGTCCATAAATCGACAAAACACTTAGACGTGCCTCCTCAAGGCTTCTTTTCTCTCCTCAAATGAACAATGAGCTAGGATGATAGCTAGGATGCCTTTATACCTTTGACAAATAAATTTAAATTCAAAACCCACTTTTGCTAAGTTTTTGTCACTTTGTCATCTTGAATGATATCTTTGACCTCTTTTTGAAGGTGATTTGAAACTTTTTCAAAGTGATTTTTCCTTCTTTGGTGATGGTTTGCTGGAGAGATGAAGAGGCCTTAATAAATTTGGGAGTGCTGGCAGTGCTAAACCTCTTCTTGTCTGCACTAAGAAACTAAAAAATAATATTTTTATCCCCTTTTGAAATTTCTGAGTGTAAGTGATCTAAACATATGTTTTCCTACCTTATTACTAATTTTGACAGTGATACATCCCCTTTGAAAAAGGCAAAAATTTATGTCTGCTATGTCTTCCCTTTGCCACTTCTAGTTTGTTGCAGGTGCCATGACACAGTTGCTTTGGTCTCCTTTGTCATTGTTTGGATTTTGACAACTTCAGTTACTCAATAGTGAACTCATGCTTATGTCAGTTTTTTACCTTGTAACCCAAAACTATACTTTCATTCCTTTGACTGTTTGAAGGCAATTGACTGTACTTGAAGGCTTGATCTCCCTCACACTGATACTCTTTGCATTTTTTCCTTTTGATGCAGTGAAGCACTGTTACCTTGGAAAACTTATGGAGGTCACCTTCTGATATCTTCTTCAACCTTCTACCTACCATGATGGAGTCCCATCACCTTCATTTTACTTACTTTGCCTCTCTTCCCAAAACTCTAGGTTTTAGGGTTGTTAGAAAAAAATAATTAGTGTTGTCTTCTAAGTTCTCTATAGCCCTTTCAAGTTCATTCATTTCTATTCAGTTCACCTCACCTTTTCCCTTCTTCATTTATAACTTGTAAAAAATATTCAATTTGTGTTTGGTTGTGTTGATGTGCCTTTGTCCCTGTGGTATTTTTGGCTTCTTGCTTGGTAGCACTGTTTTAGCCAATCAGTCCTAAAAACCATGATTCTCTTTGAAAATAAGCCTACTTCATTTTCCTTGCTGTGGATGTCTTCTAGTGAAGAGCTATCCTCTTACCTTACCTCATTTTTTGCTAATAGTCGCCTTGACACTCCTGCAGAAATGTCAAAATGGGCAGTTGTCCTTTTTTCATAATGTTGTCTTTAGCAAAGTAATCCTTCTTGAAGGTTTTTCTGATCAAATTTGGACAAACAATTGCTTGACCTTCTTTCACATTTGGTTTCATATTCTTGGCACAAGAACAACAATGTTTTAGAACATCAAAGACAAACTTAACACCTATGAAACCATAGTGACCAAGTGGGAGGCCCTTTAGACTTGGCTTTAACTGAAAGTTTGGATTTGAGGTCTTCAAGTATGAAAAATAGAGTTTTTGACAATTCGATGTGTTGAAGATCCAAAATCCAATGTACTTGATTTATCTAAAGAACCTACAGAGATATTTTTGAGATCATCAATGCTTGATGTATCTGGGAAACACAAGAATGAGTAAGTTGGTTGGTGATCCTAGGTGGAAAGAGGGTGGCTTAGGTAAGTCAAAATAGAGTGCTAAGGACAGAGGTGGCAAAACATAATGAAGATGAGTGGTATGAGCCCATGATGGGCCTTCCAGGAGTGATAGCCTGGCCATGACTTGAAGGAGTAGTAAAATAGTAAAAAAAATATCCTAAGGATAATGAAGGCAGTGAGATTTCTAGAACTCACAATATTGATGAATTTTGTTTCTAGAAATCTAGGATAAGCATTTAGTCATCCATAAAAATAAAAAATTACCGATGACTAACACCAGTGAGTGCGACTTCCTTAGTGCCACTTGAAAATAATTTCATCTTTAAAAAAAGTGCTACTTATTATTTCCCTCTACTATAGTAGCACTATGGCCTTGATATAGTGAATAAGGTCTAATGGAAATGCCAAAATTCTTCAATATAGTTCACTAGGTATGTCCCCCACTACTTTCAATTATGTGATGTGTGGCCTGTAACACCATCTTCCCACATCTACCCAAGTAACTGGCCAACCAGGGTAAACATGTAACGATAGGTTACTAATATGAGATTAAACCTCCTAGATGACCTTAAGAAAGTGGAACTGACATAAACAAAACAAACACCTTACACAACATCAACAACACCTCCAGGAGGTGAACTACTCTCCCAGACCCCTGAAACTCGAAGGGGGACTGAATTTTGACCCTCTTGAGCCTTAGTCATAGGAATGTAAGGGAAAGGAAGTGGCTATAGACCCTTATCCATAGGATAGCCTTGGAAAGGTAGCATCTAGGGCTCCAAACAATCAATTTAGTGCCTAAAACTCCATTATTTGTGCCAAATTTTTAGACCCAAAGCCCAGGTCACTACCCAGAACTTCATGAGACTTTAGGAGATGATAAATAACATTAAAAAAAAGGTATGGAACCAATCACATCATTAGTAACTCATTTGGAACCCTCCCAACCATGAAAGAAATTTTTTCAAATATGTCACAAACATTGCATCTACATGTGTTAACAATGTATTTAAACATAAGGGTCTAATAATCATCTGAGAATCACTAAGAAGCATTGTTCCCTTACATCATAAAATGTAATAAAATATATTTGAACATAGATAAATTGTATATTAATTTAAAGGAAAAAAACATATATAGAGCCATACATTATCACTAATAAAATACATGCTTATAACCAACATAATAACAAAAAGAATACAACAGATATAACATCAATGAAATCCTCATAATAACTAGTGCTATTTCATACCAAATACCAAACAAATGAGCTTCTCATTAATGAGTGTAAAAAACAACTAGAGATGGGACTTCCACATTCCACCCGACCATAGATTGGTTGAGCCAAGTGTCTCTTCAGCCAATCACCCCCGTGCCATATTCCAAGCATGAATTTGGGACTCAAATCAAAAAAATAACCAGGGAATCCTGAGGCTAAACCACCTCACCTCATCAATCATAAACTAGATTTTATTGTGATCTACACATGATCACTAGGACAACACAAGCATGGATATCACAGGATTATATTTTCCTAAACCTTAAGGATTTTTCTTGTCTCCTAGTCTCTTAGGCTTTACCGAAACTTATAGTCTGAATCAGGGGTCACTCGGCCGTAAACCGAGACATACTCTCCGGTATTTATCACAATCCAAAAACTAGGATTCCTAGGCATGAATGGACAGAAAACCACCTCTAGGCCTTACTGTATATCCTGCCATTCACCAGTTGAGGATTCCCAGGCCTACTGAGGAAACACAATATTCAGATTTACTATAGCCCGCAGTCTAGTTCAGGGGTTACTATGCCATGTGTTATATCAATTTTGAGATCCACCCCACTCAGATTCAAATCCATCTGGTAATACAGCTAAACCAAAACATGAGAACTAAACAACACCATGGATATCTGGAAATGGCAAGGTTAGGCTGAAAACATTGTCACACCTGGAAAAACCCATGGAAAGATAGAAATAAATCACATGCAATACCATGCATGCTAAATATAGCAAGGAAAATACACAAGAAAATTGATACTTTACAATAATATTTTTGTAGCTACCTTATTCTTGCTCCTCCTTGCTTGCTTCCTCATTTTTCTAGCTTTCTTTCCTTTCTTGCTCCAACACAAAATGCTCCAAAAACTCTAAGTGTCCAAGAGTGAGAGAGAGAGAGAGAATAATGAGAGAACTCCAAAAATTCATTGAAAAAGGGTTACCAACTCATCCTCATAAGCCATTTTATTAATGATGCCTCTATTTTCTTCATTTTCCATTATTTTCCTTCAATTTCCTCCTCACATTCAACCTGTGACTTTTCACCTTCCTTTTCTCCTAATTTCCATTATTTTCATAAATAAATTGTCAATAAATGCCACTTTTCCTTTCCAAAGCCTTAGCCATTTCCTTTTCCAATTTCATTTAGCCATAATAACCTAAATGAAGACCCACTAGGATGTTTTTCCCAACATTCAACTTGGAATATGTGTCCCATCGATCGTGGTTATTATTTCTAATTTTTATTACATGGATTTTTCACCAGGGACGTTGCAGAACCCTCCCCCTTGGGGGACACCGTCCTCGGTGTTCGACCACTGATATACCTTAGCGAAACTGCTGAAAATAAAACATATTTCCCATGGAGCTTTATAAATTATTTTTTTGTAGTATTTACAATGGATAATCTGCTCAAAATCAAAAAAATCATGACAATCATACTCTGTACTAGAGCTTTATAACAAATCTCATTATGGTATTTACAATAGTATACACATATACACATTTTCTCAACCATAAAATAAAATGGTATAATGCCCATATTAGAAAAAAGGGAATCCAAAGGCTCACATATCCACCCCCAAAGTAATACCATGATTCACTTACTTCCTAGGAAGTCCATAATCCACTGTCAAAGTCAAAGTTGCATCCAATATCTAGCATTGCAATCCTGCATCACTATAATCTCAGTGAACATTTACTGGCTCATTTTTCTAAGGCACACTCCCAATGTGCATCTAATTCCATCTGGGAATTATAATGACCAAAACAAATCCATCATCTACCTTCCCTTCTTTGCTACACAGTCCCTCAGGAGATTCAGTCATCCCCTTCCATGCAGTCACTCACCTTTCAAGTTCCCTAAAATCCCCTATCCCAAGCGATCCATCTCTTGGCAAGGCTTCCTTGCATCAGAATATACAAAAACCAAGGCATATGCCTACCTCAAAACCTTCATATCGATCATAGCATGCTCATGGAAATCAATGGAAATTATTGGGAACAAATGTCGCACAATGGCCCTACTCCTGAAGTGCTTTACCAACATACTGTTGCATGTTCCAATTCATTTTGCTGACATTGCTAGTTCTTGCATTGCTTTCTTTGCCAAGCACATAACTTCCATTAGATTAAAAATACATTAAAAATAATTCACATCATACCTCATTGGTAGCTCTTCAATAAGGTACACTTACAATTCTATTCCCTTACTGTCACAACAAGTCAAACCAATTTTTTGATCAAATAATCATGGATAGACATATCACATATAGTTAGATCAAAACACAACCGTGATAGATCAAAATCATGAATCACATGAAATCATCATCAACCATAATCATTAATCACATGTAACCATCATAAGTTAGAATCGTAGATCACATGCATAATAAATATGAAATAAAACACTGATACTTATCCTTCGTCAATTCTTACTTCTGGCTTTGTTCATTTGTACACACATCAGATCCGTTTCCACACTAGAAAAACACCAATGGCTTCTCTTCAAATATGTACACATACACATAGTTTACATCACAACACGTATACCCACATACGACATGCAACACCATAAAATACATGCATCCACACCAGCATACGACACATGCACCTACACCTAGTGTACAATACAACACAATACATATGCCTACACCGACATACAACAAAACACAATACATATACATATACATAGTACCACACAACGAATAAACATTTCACAATAACACACTACACTATGCACAAACATAGTACCGTATGCCTGCAACACAACATGTACAACATGCACACAATCCCACATGTATACCAGTACGATATGCACAACATGTACATAGTACCACCAATACACAACACTACCTATACAACATGTGCACAACATCACATGTACATTCCACCACCTACACAACGTGTACACAACACAAAATGTACAACACACCACCTGTACAATGTGTACACAATACCACATGTACATAGCACTACATGCACTACATGCATGACATGTACACAACACCACATTTATACATCACCACATGCACGACATGTACACAACACCACCTGCATACAACACCACATGCACAACATGTACACAACACCACATGCACAAAACACCATATGTACAATAATGCACACAACACCATATGTACATAGCACCATAATATGTACAACATGCACACAACATGATATGTACATAGCACCACATATACAACATGTACATAGTACCATATGTACATAATGCACACAACACCATATGTACATAACACCCATGTACATAGTACCATATGCACACAACACTGCATATCCAACATGCACACAACACCGCATATCCAACATGCACACAACACTACATAACCAACATGTGCACAATACGATACATACACAACACCACATATCCAATGTGTACATTAAACCATGTATACCTAGCATTTCATATTCAATATACACACAACACCACATATACAACATGCATACAACATCATATGTACAGAGTAATATATATGCAACATTACACATCACCATAGGTACAATCACTGAATATACAACATGCACAACATATACACAACAATAGCACTATACATCCATAGAACACACACTGACCCCACAAGCAACCTTGCTTCTAGTGTCTTTCCATAATACATGCTTATCCTAGCATGATACAGATCACACTATTTTCACTTCGTTGATGTACCCCTTAGTGTTACCTATCCATAACATAAACATAGGCATAATAAAAGCATATAGCATTAAATCATATCCACATGATATTGACCTCATAGATCTGTCAGAGTTACTCTTCCCACTTAATTCCTCATAAGAATAAGAACCTCTTCATGCCATTCACCTGCATAAAAAATCATTCCTCCACAAGAATGATCCTTGAAAACCCCATCATACAATGACATACATAAATACATACATACATATATATATGTGTGTGTGTGTGTGTGTGTGTAGGAATTTATAGGGTAATTTTCTTAGATCAAGAACCAAAGGTCACCGCTCACAAACAGATCACAAATCAGTACACTAGTATAATCACGTGGTTAAAACCCTTAAAGAGGGAAAAATTCCACGGCCTGAGCCAATGTAGCCACTTCAAGTAATTTATTAATATAAAAAGAAAAGTTACATATGTTTCTCTCATAAACAGTTACCAAACAAATGACCCTCCATTCTCTTTAAATAGAGATCATGGACCAATCGGGTGTTAAGCCACATATCAAGTGTCGTTAATACCAAGGAGAGAGATAACCGTCGGATCACTACAAATCGTTACCGTCAGATTATAAGTTACAAATGTACATGTTAAAGAAACACACTTTACCTAAATCTACACTAGACTAAGTTATTCTTAACTATTTCCTATGTGTCGGAATATCCTAACACCCCCCCTTAAGAACAACTTGGGATAGGATTGAATGATTTACAAAGGTGACACAAAAGGAGCCTATTTCCTATATGTCAAAATATCCTAACATCCCCCCTTAAGAAAAAATTGGGATAGGATTGAAGTATTTACAAAGGTGACACAATCGGAGAAGGAAGGAGGCATTAGAGCCTATCCCCCCTTAATGACAACTTTCCTGAACTCCAAGCATGGATCAAAGTTTGGTAAACTTTGCTTCTGTGAGAGCCTTTGTAAAGATATCGACTACTTGATCATTGGTTGGACAATACTTCACTTCAAGAACACGATCATGAATGAGATTTCTGATGAAGTGGATGTGGATTTCAATGTGTTTCATATGCTAATGCTGAACTGTATCTTTACATAGCTGAATGGCACTCTGATTATCACACCAAAGTGTAGTTGGATGCTGCTGATGAAGGCCAAATTCAGACAAGATCTGACGAAGCCACATGGCTTCCTTGCTGGCTTCAACTGCACCACGATACTCTGCTTCTACTGAAGAAAGAGAGATGGCACTTTTTTTCTTACAATACCAAGTAATAGGTCCTAAACCAAGAGTGAATACATATCCGGCAGTAGAATTTCGATGATAAGGGTCACCAGGCCAATCAGAATCAGTGAAACCAATCAATAATGGAGATGCCCCTACACTGTAATGAATCCCGAACTGAAATGTACCTCAAATATATCAAAGTATTCTTTTAGCTGCTTTCTAGTGACTTTCATGAGGTTGGTGCATAAACCGAGTGACAAGACCAATGACAAAGGAAAAGTCAGGATGGGTATGGGTTAGATATAAAAGCTTACCAACAAGTTGACGATATAAGGTAGCATCAACTTCAGGGGTAGTACAAGTGATTGAAATCTTGATTCCAGACTGAAAGGGAGAAGGGGTTGGCTTACAATATTCCATTTGAAAGTGGTGTAGAAGATCACAGGCATATTTGGACTGAGAGAGGTTAATGCCTTCCTTGGATTGCAAGACTTGAAGACCAAGGAAATAATGCAAGTTTCCTAATTCTGTCATTTCAAACTTCTTTTTGAGGCTAGAATTCACATGGTTTATAAGTTTTGGATCACTACCAGTAAGGATAAGATCATCAACATAAAGAAACAAGATGGTGAAGGACTTACCCACTTTATTGGTGTAGACAGTGTTGTCAGAATGACACCGAGAAAAGCCATTCTCTAATAGAAATCTATCCATTTTTGCACACCAAGCTCGAGGATCTTGTTTGAGACCATAGAGATATTTCCTAAGGCGACAAACAAGGCTAGAGTCCTTTTGGATAAAGCCTGGGGGTTGTTCCATGTAGATTTCTTCATGCAAATCTCCATGTAAGAAGGCAAATTTAACATCCATCTGATGGACTTCCCATTTAAAGGAGGCAACAAGGGAAAGAACAAGGCGGATAGAATTAATTTTGGAAACAAGGGAGAAGGTTTCAGTATAGTCAATCCCTTCAACTTGTGAAAATCCTTTAGCAACAAGACGAGCCTTATGTCTATCCACTTTTCCATCTGGTCCAAACTTTATTTTGTACACCCATCTGCATTTGAAAATTTTCTTCCTTTTGGAAGAGGAACAAGATCCCAAGTATCGTTCACCAATAAGGAACAATATTCTTCATTCATAACTTCATTCCAATCTAGATGACCGGAAGCTTCTTCAAAGGTTTCTGGATCAGTATTTTCTCGTACTTGAGCCAATAAGGAAGAGGCTCTTTCGAATTGAGAACATGTACGCCATCGATCTACAGGGTCACCTGCAAGAGAACCTGATGCATCTTGAGTACAGCGGACCCATCTTAGAAGCTGTGGAGTGTAAGGAATAATTTCAATAGGTGGAGGAGGATTTTCATCCTCGTTGTCATCATATAAACTAGAAGGAATGCTATTAAGAATAGAAGAGAGAGAGAGTGGTAGCACATATGTCGAATCACGCTCACAGGCCAAAGGTGGCACACTCGCCGAACTAGGCGGGCAGGCCGATATATTTTCATCAAATTTTACATCTCTTCTAATGATTATATTTTTGGATTTTGGTTGAAGAAGTCTATATCCTTTGACATCTTCATAGTATCCAACAAAAATGCATTTTTCACTCTTAGGTTCTAAGGCTTTATGTTTCACATCAGGAATATGGGCCCAAGCATTACTTTCAAAAACATGAAAGTGACTTACATCTAGTTTGATTGAGCTCCAAGTTTCTTCTAGAGTTATATTCTTTAAAAACTTAGTAGGAGTGTGATTACTATGTAATTTGCATAGATAATTGCTTCTGCCCAAAAATTGAGACTAAGTCCCTTAGATTGAAGCATATAATTAGCCATTTCTTTTAAGGTGTGATTCTTCCTTTCAGCTACACCATTTTGTTGTGGAGTATATGGAATAATATGTTGCAATTAAATGCCATGCTCAGTGCAGAAGTTGATAAATTTGTTGTTAACATATTCTCCACCATTGTTTGATCCTAACTTGAAAATTTGATGTCCAGATTGTTTCTCAACAAAGGCCTTAAAGGCCAAGAACATGTTAAAAAATTCACTCTTGAGTTTTAAGAAGTATACCCAAGTGCATCTTGAAAAATCATTAATGAAAGTTAAGAATTAATTGCAACCAGAGAAAGAAACAACAGGAAGTGGACCACATAAATCACTGTGCACAAGCTGCAAAGGGGCTGAATCGTGCCAAGAGGCATGTTTTCCAAAAATACCCCGATGATGTTTTCCGAGTACACATCCGAAGCAAACAACATCTCGAAAAGATACCACGGGAAGACCTGTCACCATATTTTATTTACATAGATTTTTAAGAGAGCGATAGTTTAAGTGACCAAATCGCTCATGCCAAAGTTTGTTCACTTCATCATTGTGAGCAACAAAAATGGAGGGAAGACATGATGACCCAAATTTTTCAAACTTATACAACCTTGTGGAATCATCAGCAATGCCAGTAGCTAAAATATGTCTAGGATATTTGAGGTCCTTGATTACAACATCATGAGGTGAGAATTCTACTATTCTCCCTTCACCTGAATGAGTTATCTGATAAATAGATAGAAGGTTGCATGACAAGGTAGGAACACATAGTACATCATTAAACTAACCATTATCTAGATGAATGATTTTAGATCCTACAGCATTAAGATATCTATCATCACCAACATAAATATGTTTGGTGTTAAAATCATTTAAGGAAGAAAACATGGCTTTATTTTTGGCCATGTGATAAGAAGCTCCAGAATCAATGAGCCACTCATGAGAAGGAGAAGAAGAAGATAAATTTAATGCATAACCAGATCTTGATGCTTGACAACCACAAGCAAAAAGTGCCATGCCTGAAAATGATGGTGAAGAGTGCTCCAAATTGATGTTGTGCTTCTTCATTACTGCTTCTAAGGCTTCCATATTCTTAAAACATTTGGACTCTATATGGCCATCACTATTACAAAATTTGCAATGTCTATCTATTTTCTTCCCTTTGTTTTTATTTTCCTTATCATTTGAGTGAGTTTCTTTTTCAGTTTGCAGCTAAAATTTCTTAGGACCCTTGTTTGATTTAGGACCATAATTTTTAGGATATTGCTTCTTGGGATTCTTTTGATATGGTTGTTGTTGGGATTCTAAGGATTTCTTAGAAGCGTTTCCAGAAGTGATAATACCAAGGTGTAAGATTTTTTCTTGTTCTCTTATCAAAGAATCGAAAAAGGCATCAAAAGAGGGGTTCTTGTGGGTGGTTCCTAAAGAAATGATGGCCTCTCTAGTGGAATGGAAGATGGAAAAAAATATAGAGTATGCAGGGCCAAGCTTAGCAAGAATGGAATAGATGAGGCTACCATCGTCCTTTTTTATCTTACAACTTTCTAAGAGAATTCTAAGGGTCTTGAATTTGGATAAAAAAATCTTCAATGGAGCAGAAATTATTGGGGTCCAAAGTAAGCAACTCATTTTCAAGCTGGTGGGCCCTGATTTGATTTTGAATGCCAAAATAGTTTTTAGCTTTTCCAGGGCTTCATCAGGGGTGTCAATGTTAAGGATATGAAATCATCGAATATCTTGAGAAATGGACATTCCTATCAACCCTCGTACTTGATCTTGTTTATTTTCCCATTTAGCAACTGTATCATCATCGGAAGGTTTAGCTTCTTGTCTTGTGGCTATTCTATAAATCCCTATACTTCTAAGTATATCTACCATGTGAGGTAGCCATTGGAAATAATTGGTGTTGTTAAGAATAACCGAGCATGCACTTTCCATTTTTTAAAAATCTGAAGTTGAAAAGAGATGAAACTAATTGTTGCAATGGAAAGATCTCGAAAAAAACGATTAAAAAAAATGGCTTCTGGATGAAGAAGTTATGCTTTTTTGAAAAATTGAGTTGTAGATGCAGAAAGGTTACAGGAACGGTTTGAAATTTGGTGATGAAATTCAACTTTAAAAAAAAATTGCGCCTCTTTAACAATTTTTTTTTACAAAAAGAAGCTTGAGAAAGAGATTTTAACCCAAGACCTCTATTCTCATAAACTAACTCCTCACCAAGTGAGATAGTAAAACGATTCTGTTATTATTTGAAAGGAGGAAGGAGTTTTTTTCTTTTTTCTTTTCGTGAGCATGTAATTTCCTACACAAAAAAAAAAAAAAAACCAAGCCAAAAAAAAACGAAAATGAAAAGTCTTACAGCAGAATGTTAGATTTTCGGTTAGCAATACCAGAAACTACTAGTTTTTTCACTATTTCTGATTTCTCGAGATCACACAAAGACACGGGGAAAGAGCATATGTAGAAAAAAAAAATCTCTTTTCCTGTTTTTGATTTGTCGAGATCGCAAAAAAAATAGAGAATACATAGAGAAGAGGGTATAGATCTGGAAAATAAATAAAACCTAAAAAAAAAAAATAGAAGAAATCGAAATAAGCAGAACTATTAAAAAATATAACTGCAAAAGAGATGCTTTATACCTCCAGATCTAAACTATCATAACTTGGGTAGCCGGAAACCTTTTCGCATGAAACGAAAGACGTTCCTCACTATAATAGATGCTCTAGACACAACAGAGCAGTTCTCCAAGCCAAAAAATGTTCACAAATAGTATATCTACAAAACGGCATTCACATGCAGTCAAACTAGCTTCGGATCTAGATCAACAACGGATGCGGCCCTCAAAGTGGCTCTAATACCATGTAGGAATTTACAAGGTAAGTTCCTTAGATCAAAAACAAAAGGTCACCGCTCACAAACAGATCACAAATTAGTACACCAGTATAATCACATGGTTAAAACCCTCAAAGAAGGAAATAGTCCACAGCCTGAGCCAACGTGGCCACTTCAGGCAATCTATTAATATAAAAAGAAAAGTTACATATGTTTCTCTCATAAACGGTTATCGAAAAAATGACCCTCCATGCTCTTTAAATAGACATCATGGACCAATCAGGTGTTAAGCCACGGATCAAGTGTCGTTAATACCGAGGAGAGAGGTAACCATCGGATCACTACAAATTTTTACCGTCGGATTATAAGTTACAAATGTACATCGTAAAGAAACACACTTTACCTAACTCTACAGTAGGCTAAGTTATTCTTAACTATTTCCTACGTGTCGGAATATCCTAACATCCCCCCTTAAGAACAACTTGGGATAGGATTGAAGGAGTTACAAAGGTGACACAAAAGGAGCCTATTTCCTATGTGTTGAAATATCCTAACAATATGTATATGTATATATATATATATATATATATATATATATATATATATATATATATATATATATATCATTAGCATAAAAAAATCATGATCTTGTCAGAAAACGACATACATACTCAAATATATACATATAAATGTTAACATTAAATGATCTAGGTAGATATTGGTGGCCACCCGCCTATTCCATGTAGTTAGTTTCATCAGTTTTCTTATTTACTATTTTTAGTAGTTTTTCGGGTCCTGAACTTCCAGAGCCATTTTGAGGCCTTAAATGACATTTTTTGGGAATGATTGCTTCAAATATTTGAGACAAATCTCTACAACAGTTTTACTGCTTAGAGAGATCTTTCCAACGAAGTATCATACATGCCAAACAAAGATAATATGACCAAGTTATGACCCTGGGAAGTTGGTTGGTCAACTAACCCCAATGAGGCCCATAAACTCTTTGTGTTACATATCCTCGGGTTAGGGTTTTGGTTGTTTAGGTTTTTCCCTTATTGTTCAATAATAAAAAGGCCCTTGAGCTTCATTGTAACACAGTTTAGAGGCATGTAGCCACCACATCTCTTCTTAGAGCTAAGCTATGATAGCCCGAGCTAGTTTGTTTTCCATTATGTCTGTAAGTATTTTTCAGTATTTGATATTAATTAAATGAAGTGTTATTCCTATTGCATCTCTACATTTACGTTTATTTCTGTATTTTATTGTGTTCCTACATAAGTCCGGATTAGTGGTATCAGAGTGGTCTGCTCTTTCTAGGCCTTTCTTTGCATGTCCCCAACGAGGTCGAGGTATAAAGAGTTAGTGCTCGATCTATTTGAACCTTTGCAAGATCACCCTTGAAAAAACAAATGGCCTCTGATGGAAGAAGAAAATAAAGATGAGGGAGCAGAAGATCCTATCAAAATATTTTTGAAGGAGGCCCTCGAGAAACAAAGGAATGCGACGATGGAAAAATTTTCCTAAATCCTTCAACGACTACCCGTCGACAGTGCATCTTCATCCATAAACCACTCTGGAGGCACAACTCCTTTCAAGGCACAAGTAAAATTTGAAATTCCCATATTTCAGGGCAAAATAGATGCAGGTGCCATAGATAGATGGTTGAATTTGTTGGAAGATTATTTTTCAGTCCATGATTTCTCTGATCGAGAAAATATTACCTTTTTTATCCTCAAAGCTGCCCCCCATGTCAAATATTGGTGGGAAACCTACTATGAACAAAGAGGAAGAGCCCTCACTTTTTTCAGTTGCACCCACTTGGAATTCATTCCGAGATGGAATCAAGGAAAACTATTTCCTCGTGGGGAGCTATGAGAACAAGTAAATCCAATGGACCATGATGCAGCAGCAAAGGGATCAAGATGTACACAACATAAAAAAAATTATTCCATACACTGTGCACAAATTTGGGTATTAAATATTTAGAGAAACACTTGGTGCTCAAGTCCCACAGTGGTCTGCACAAATACATTCAAGAGGAAATGGAGTTCCTCAACATTACCTTTCTTGGCATGACATATCGATATGTCTCCAAGATCGAGCATAAATTTAAGCAGAAGAAGTGAGACTTTGGATCCACAAATCCAAAGTCAGGGAAAGGCGCCCCAAAACTACAGAACAAGGGGCAAAGCCAAAGCGGGGCCACTCAGGACAACCCGTCAAAGCATCAAGTAAAGAAAAACACCACAAAGCCAAATAATGACATGGGGAAGTGGTGTGAATTCCATAAAATTTCCACTCACAACACAAGTGAGTGTTGGGCCAAATAGTTGCTGGTGGCCGAGTTGAAGGCATATGAATCAAATACGTGTTCTGATTATGAGTCAAAACTAAACAAAGAGAATCACAAAGGGATGTAAATCATTGATGTAGAACCTAGTTCCACCATTTCCACCACCAAGATCCATTAGGAGGAACCCGAAGATACAGAGGAGGGGGGGTGCCTCTTCCATTCCTAGATGTGGGTGAAGTGTTATCCACTGTAATTCATTGTCGATAGTGGAAGCCAAAATAATCTTATTTCAATAGAGGTCATGAAGCGGCTTGACCTACCAACCAAAACACACCCACAACCATATACCATTGGGTGGTTTCACCAAGGAAGAGATCTCCGCGTCAACGAGTAGTGTCGCCTTCCCCACAACATCAAGGCCTTCATAGATGAGGTACTACATGATATTGATCATGTTGAATTTTATGATGTATTATTAGGCCAACCATACTTGTGGAAGAGACATGTTGTGTATGATTCTTGGCCTTGTTCTCTTATTATTACTTTTGGAAATAAGTTGTACAAGACACCAGAGGTAGTACCGCCCTCTGCCATCTCTTTGATTAATGCAAATAAATGAAGTAAGATTATTTCGCAAACCAAGAAATTTGTTTTAATTACAATTTGACCACAGGGAAATAATAATATTGTGGCTAAAACCTCCAAACAAAGCTCTCTTTCGCAGCAGTAGAATATGGAAAAACTTTGTGGAGGAATACAAGGACATTTTCTCCTCACCCATAGGGGTTCTTCTACACTGTCAGGTCAAGCACTCCATTGATTTGACCCTAGGCATTCCATTGCCTAATGGGATGATATATCGATGTTTTTTTCTGGAAAATGATGAAATCAAGAGACATATCTAAGAGCTATTGTAGAAAGGTCACATCAGGCGAATCTCCTCACCCTATGGGAGCCCGATCGTATTGGTATAGAAGAAGGATGTCACCTAGAGACTCTGTATTGACTATCGGGTGATGAACAAGATCATAGTCTGGAATAGGTATGCAATCCCATTAATTGATGACCTCCTGGACCAGCTCAGGGGGCCAAATATTTCAACAATATCGACTCGAAGTCTGGGTATCACTAGGTACTAATCAAACCGTATGATATGTGGAAGACTACCTTCAAAGCCATGGAGGGCCTCTTCGAATGGCTAGTCATGCCTTTCAATTTGAAGTATGCTCCCACAACCTTCATGCGGCTGATGGATGATGTATTGCAGCCATTCACCAAATAATTTGTGGCGGTGTACTTGGATGACATCCTGATCTTCAGCTAGTCTTGGGAAGAGACCTCCACCACATTCAACAGGTCCTCCAAACACTGCGGAAATACAAGTTGTGTTCAAATTTAGAGAAGTGAACTTTTGGCATGACCCAGGTTCAATATATGGGATACATTATTGATGAGAGGGGGATGCATGTGGATCAAACCAAGATCCAAGTCATTTTGGATTGGCCAGCCCCAACCACTCTAACAGAGCTCCGCAACTTTATGGTTCTTACCAATTTCTATTGCAGGTTCGTGTTGGGATTCTTTCATATCATTTGGCCCTTGAGTCAAGTCACCAAGGGAGGAGAAAAATCAAAATTATTTTGGTCTGAATATAAAAGAAAGGTATTCGTAGAGTTGATACATCGCCTCTCTCTACACCAGTGATCACATTACCAAACTTGCAACAACCATTTGATATCGATACAAATGCCTCTGACTATGTTATTGGGGAAGTCCTTACTCAACATGGGCAACCAATGGCATATCATAGTGAGAAACTTTATAACAGAGCCCGGAAGTACCCCACTTATGAAAACGAGATGTATTTCATTATGAAGGCTTGCTGAAAATTTAAGCATTACATAATGGGGAAGGAAACAGTCATCCACATAGACCACTGACCCCTATAGTTCATATAGACACAAGGGAAGTGAAGAACAATCACCATCAGAATTGGTCCACATATCTATAACAGTCTCATTTGAAAATCTATTACAAGAAGGAAAGAACCAATAATTTTTCATGCTAACTCAGTCGACCACCGATTGTGGCACTAACCACCATGCTCAACTCTTTTGGGCACGAGAATTCTGATTGGATGCTTCTCTACAAAAGCGATCTAGAATTCAGCCACACATACAAGAAACTTTTGGAAGGTAATCAAGTTCAAAATTTTCACCTCCAGGATCCACTGGTATGTTACCTAGGACACCTTTGTGTTCCTTCAAGCGAGCGTGCTAATATGGTTTGGGAAGTGCACTACAGTCAGGTCGCTGGGCATTTCGGGGTCAATAAAACAATGGCATTACTACAAAAGTATTTCTATTGGCTAAAACTTCGATAGGATGTCGGGAATTACATTAGATCCTACACTACTTGCCCCATTGCCAAAATAACCATCAAGAAACAAGGTCTCTATACTCCACTGCCTACCCCTAGTCGACCTTGGAAATCCATATCCATGGATTACATGTTGGGCCTTTCTTCTACTAAGCATGGCAACGATTACATTTTGTGGTCATTAATAGATTCTAGAAGATGTCCATTATGATGGCCTTCAAGAAGAATATCACAGCAAAAGCCACTACCAAAATCTTATTTGAATGAGTGTGGGTACACTTTGGTACTCCATATTCTATCATCTCAGATCGGGATAACAGGTTCCTCAGTACATTTTGGTCTAGTCTCTGGTCGATGTTGGACACCAAGCTCACCAAGTCCAAAACTTTCCATCCCCAAACTAACAGACAGATAGAGGTCGTCAATAGGATGATCATACACATTCTGTGCATGTACAAATCAAAGCATCCAAGCACATGGGATGAGAGCCTCCCCTATACAACACAGCTATAACTGGGCTCTCCACAACTCAACTAGCCAAAACCCCTTTCAGGTGGGCTTGGGATTCCAACCACTATGTCCCATTGATGTAGTTGTGCCATTTGCGGCTACTCAGGAGGATTCATCTCATGTCTAGTATGAATATGACAATGAGAAAAAATTCATAATGCACATTCAACACTTATTCCAATAATTTCATGACATATTGGATAGAGCCATTGCTAAGTACAAGCATCGACATGATCAACATCGGGTGCCACACAGGTTCCATGTGGGAGACAAAGTTTGGTTACATTTGCAGAAGGAGTGCCTCTTGATGCAGGAGCATTAGGCTCATAAATATATTTTTATTTTAATAGAATTAGGGGTTTTGTGTTTTTCAATGGAGTTGGTTTCTTATGTAATGTTTTGAGTGATTTTAATGAGAATTAATTAAATATTGTGAGGAATTTTGTAAATGTTCTCGAATGTTGGAGAACGTGAGAGAATTAGGCTAGTTGAGAACTCATAGGGATTGAGAGATTTAGGAATTAATTATAAATCCTAAATTAGAATTGGTTCATGATTTTAGGATGAAAGAGGATCCTTAGGTATTATTATAGATTTTAGGACTTAGAGGATTCATAGGAAATTTTCGAGAAAATAGAGGATTTGGAACCAGAATTAGTTTCATAAATATTTGTATAAATTCTAACCCTCAAAGGAATAAAAAAAAAAACAGCATGGTAGAGATAGGTAGAGGTAGGTAGATTTTGGATTGGAAGCCTACGGGAAATAGGAAGAAAAGGCCATTGATACAGAAGATCAGGTCAGAGGAAGAGAATTCCTATGTGAATATTGGGTTTAATATAGAGAATTAAATTTCTAAGTTTATATTGTATACATTGAATGATTGATTCTCTGTGTGTTCATTGGAGTTGAAGAATTTGGAAATAACTGAAGATTTTGTTTCTGTCATGGTGTATTTAAGTTTCAGGTTTTATGAATCTTGAAATACTATGTGAAATTGAGTGTGTCAAAGCTCAATCATCGATCACAGAATGGATCGATGACACAGTAGGGAGAAATCGGACTTGGAATCGTATGTTCCAGATGCGTATGCCGGTGAGAAGGATAAGTTTGAAACTCAGGATCGATCAATGTGTTTAAAGACAGGAGGAAGCTCAGGAAGGACGAGCGAACGGTCGAGATCTTATCACAGATCTAAAGCGAGAGATGGAAAGTCAAGATTAAATCGCATATCGCATTCGGCGAAAGAAGTTCAGGTTTGCGATGGGGATTCACTTGTTAATGCAATAACGATATTGTGATGCGATGCGAAATTGTGCGCTACATGGATTTGTGATATAAATCAGGGGGTTGTGATATTGCGATGCGATATTGGCATCACATATCGCATTCAAATGGATAACGCCTTAGTTGAGATCTGTGATACATGTTAATTATGCGATTTGTGATGTTCTTTGGGAGCCGATTTGTAATAAGATGTGGGAAGTGCGATGTGGCGATGCGATATCGCCATCGCAACTTCGCGTCGGCAATCACATTAGTGATAGCACAGTGAATCCTTGAAGTGGTTTTACAAAATGGTAAGAGATGTTATTGCACATCTTTGAGATGGAAGGTAGTAATATTTGAAAGCATGCAATAGTGGTTATGGGATGACACACGGTACCTCAATACCACCCATTTAGCGTGAAATAAAATCATTAAAGATTAGGCTTTTTTGGATCCAAATCCATTGAATTACGCATGATCAGATTAAAGTGTTTGCGACTGCCGTTGAATGAAGGAAGAAGATAGATCAATTAAACAAAAAAAGGTGAGTTGGTAAATTTTGTGGGACCCAGATCTAATATTATGTTGGTGCTTTGGGTTTTAACCAAAGTCGAAATTTTGAATCAAATGAAATGTTAAGAATGGATTCGAATGTATGATGTTTGGAAAATGGGGTTTAACCAAAGTCTATTTCGTATATTCAAAATTTAAATGAATGGGTGTTTAATTATGTTTTATAACCACAGTATCATGAAAAGGGGCATCTTCCGCATATGAAGTTATTATTGTTGGGTTTTATAAACATGGTTTAAAAAGTGAGGAAATCTTCTTTTGAAAATTAAATAAGAAGCTTCTGCGCCAAATTATTGGACTATATGCATGTGGGTATGCATTTTTAAATTATATATGTATATTGTGGGTGTGGCAGCCTTTGGCTGCGTCATTTTGGTATCAGAGCAGGAAAATATATTTTGAAATTAAATATTTTTTTAAAATGCATGTGTGATGGGAAACATAAGAGGAGATCAGATTCTAAATCTATTAAGCAGCAGATACACAAAATTGAAGTGAACAGGAATTTGCAGAAATAAATGAAGATATTCCAATCAAAGTACAAGTGAATGAAGAGAACAAGGTCGTGCAGAGATCTTGAAGGTGAGATAATTTTAATCTGGTTTACAAAAATTGTGATTGCAGAATTCTGGTTGCAGACAAGACGAAGACAAAGTTTTTGGTGATGATGGCAGTGAACCTAAACATTCCAGCTAAAGGTTCAATAGGGAGAACAACTGAAGTGTTCTCAAGAGAATATTAGTTGAGGATATAAGCCTAGAGAGAGCAGAAGAGATTGCTCAAGAGGTTCCAGAGATAGAGAACTAGTGCTTGCCAAAAGACCAAGTCCAAAAAGGGGACTGGTGAGGTAAGTGGCAGTACGGAGAACTTGCTGTTGCAAAGGTTTAAGACAAATCATAGTGAGTGAGGAGATCATGAATAAAATGATCATGGAGGATCATATAAGAGGTTATAAATAATTCCATAGAGATAAGATGAATGATGAGGATAGAGAAAGAGATATTGCAGTGATGAAAGTACAACTGGAGGTACTAGAGGGATGGCTACAAGAAAAGGAAAACCAGAGAGGAGGATGGACCTTTCCACTGAAGGGAAAGAGGGTAATTTGGCACCCATTACAAATGAAGTGGAGGCATAAGGAGATTGCCTTATGGAAGGAAGAACTCAAATTTTTTGAGTCAAGGACAGAATTTGAGGATTCCACATGCAAATTTGTTCAAGGAGAAATGCTTGAAGAAGCAAACGAGACTTAAAGGTCTTGTGTTTTTAAAACTAATGAATTGTGCATGATTGCAGGTACATCACAGGATGTTGAAAATTTTTTGAAGTTTGTTAAGTAGAAGAAGTTGAATCTGAGTTCTGTTCAGAACGATGCTGAGATAGCAAGATCTTAGAAACAAAATGAGACAGAGGGGTCTCATGGAAATAAACAGCAGAGTATTGAAGAAGAGGAAGAGGGGCCATCTAATGATTGGTAAGCAACAAGTGAAGGTATGGAAAGTCGTGTGAATTTTCCAAATTCTACCCCAATTGAAATTTTTGAGTTATATAGAAAGTTAGATATTCAAATAAGAGATTTGGAAAAGCAGAGAATTTATACACAGGATAAATTGCTGAAGAAGCAAGGCAAGAAAAGTGTCATGAATGACAGTCAGGAAACAGAGGCAAAGGATGTAAGAATGATTCAGAAAATTGAAGAAGTTCATTATTGTGAACCAAAGCAGAGAGACATTCATGAAACAGATGATAAGAAGGAGAGACTAACTGGCAGTCTCATGGAGAATTTAAATCAGCATATTGATGTGCTGACAAAGAAGTTAGAAGAAAACTCAAAGTAGCATACTGAGATGTTTCCAGAGGAGGAAGAGGTATTGAGATCTTGTATTTTTAATACTGATAATTCATGTGTTAATTATGCAATAAAAGAAGGAAATAAAATGAAAAATGGCAGAGAATTTAATGAAAAGGAAACCATGTTAGATGAAAACATAGTGGAGGATCATCATTCTATCATGGTGATTGAAGCAATGGAGATAACCTTGGAAGCTAGAAAGAAATACAATGAAGATTTTTGAGTCTTGAAAGAGACTTGGAACTGCTAGAAGAAGATTTGGTGTCCGGATTATTAAATGAGACCATTGGGTATTGTGATTTTGAAATTGATAATTTGACTGTGTTTACAGGTGTTGCAGAAGACAATCCATCTCTTGGAGTTGTCTTGAATGAAGATGAACTATTGCAGAAGAAGGAACTCATAAATTCCAAGGAAGGTGAGACAGTCATGTCTCATATGAAGGAACTTGTTATTGTTGATGACAAGGAGAAGCTAGCTTGTCTGATTAGCCAAGATAAGACTGTAGGAAATAATTTTAGAATTTTCATAGTGGTGAAGAATCAGAATTATATTCTGATAAAAGATGAAGATACAATGTTTGAGGAATTTGAATTGATTGATAGAATCAATCAAGGAGGTGAAGGGAAATCACTGCAGGTTGTCAAGGGAGAAGAAGAAGGATATGCTGAAACTAAATTGCAGCATATTGATGATGTGTTTGAGATAAAACAAGTACAAAGAGAATGGCTGAAATTCTTGCTGGAAACAATTGTGCCAGAGAAAGGAATTGAAAACACTAGAGTGAAAATGCCTGAAGTTGTAGAAGAGGTAGGAGCATATACTAGTTTGTCAAATTTTATTATGCTTACTAGTATACAAGGAACATGGAATGATTATGTTGGTGTGGTTAAAGAATCAGAAGATAATTTATTTTTTGAAAATAAATTTGCAGGTGATAAGAAGAAAAGGGATGTTACAGAGGGAGATATGTTCAAAGATATTCAGGAAGCTTGGGAGGTGGAAACCTATGCAGCAACATATACAACAATGTCCAAAGCAACAATATTTGGATCAAAATCTATAAGAATATTTGCAGCAGAAATTGGAAGTAGCAACAAAAGGTAGAGTAATTTCTAGACAGAAGATAAATTGGACATAGAGATTGAAAGTATAAGAAGGTTGATGATGAAGGTGTCTCAGAAGAAGACAACAGCAAGAAAGCAAAGAAATGACATCAATGACAAGACAAGAAGAGAATGTGAAAGCATAGCTAGTGGCAAGATGCAAAATAAAATATGGAAGCCCGGAGAAGTACAACAGAATAATGATACAGCTTATGGATAGTAGCAAAACAGAGTATGGGATCCAGGAGGCAAAGGTTGGAAGTACATGATTAGGAGATCATGATAAATTTCTACTTTGGGAGTCTGATGTAGGAGCATTAGGCTCATAAATCTCTTTGTATTTTAATAGACTTAGGGGTTTTGTGTTTTTCAAGGGAGTTGTTTTCTTATGTGATGTTTTGAGTGATTTTAATGAGAATTAATTAAATATTGTGAGGAATTTTGTAAATGTTCTCGAATGTTGGAGAACATGAGAGAATTAGGCTAGTTGAGAACTCATAGGGATTGAGAGATTTAGGAATTAATTATAAATCCTAAATTAGAATTGGTTCATGATTTTAGGATGAAAAACGATCCTTAGGGATTAGTAGAGATTTTAGGACTTAGAGGATTCATAGGAAATTGTTGAGAAAATAGAGGATTTGGAACCAGAATTAGTTTCAGAAATATTTGTATAAATACCCTCAAAGGAATAAAAAAAAACAAGGGGGTAGAGATCGGTAGACGTAGGTAGAGTTTGGATTGGAAGCCTATGAGCAATAAGAAGAAAAGGCCACTGATACAGAAGATTAGGTCGGAGGAAGAGAAATCCTATGTAAATATTGGGTTTAATATAGAGAACTAAATTTCTAAGTTTATATTGTATACATTGAATGATTGATTCTCTGTGTGTTCATTGGAGTTAAAGAATTTGGAAATAACTGAAGATTTTGTTTCTGTCATGGTGTATTCAAGTTTAAGGTTTTATGAATCTTGAAATCCTATGTGAAATTGAGTGTGTAAAAGCTCAATCATCGATCACAGAATGGATCAATGACACATTAGAGAGAAATCAAACTTGGAATCGTATGTTCCAGATGCGTATGCAGGTGAGAAGGATAAGTTTGAAGCTTCGGATCGATCAAAGCGTTTAAAGGCAGGAGGAAGCTCAGGAAGGATGAGCGAACGGTCGAGATCTTATCATAGATCTGAAGTGAGAGATGGAAAGTCCAGATTAAATTGCATATCACATTCGACAGAAGAATTTTAGGTTTGCGATGAGGAGTCACTTATTAATGCAATAGCGATATTGTGATGCGATGCGGAATTGCGCGCTACATGGATTTGTGATATAAATCGGGGGGTTGTGATATTGCGATGCGATATCAGCATCACATATCGCATTCAGATGGATAACACCTTGGTTTGAGATCTGCGATACATGTTAATTATGTGATTTGTGATGTTCTTTTGGAGCTGATTTGTAATAAGATGTGGGAAGTGCAATGCGGAAATGCAATATCACCATCGCAACTTCGCATTGGCAATTGCATTACTGATAGCACAGTGAAACCTTGAAGTGATTTTACAAAATGGTAAGAGGTGTTATCGCACATCTTTGAGAGGGAAGGCAGTTATCTTTGAAAGCACGTGATAGTGGTTGTGGGCTGACACATGGTTCCTCAATACCACCCATTTCGCGTGAAATAAAATCATTAAAGATCGGGATTATTTGGATCTGAAATCTATTGAATTACGCATGATCAGATTGAAGTGTTTGCGACTGTCGTTGGATGAAGGAAGTGGATAGATCGATTAAACAAAAGAAGGTGAGTTGGTAAATGTTGTGGGACCCAGATCTAATATTATGTTGGTGCTTTGGGTTTTAACCAAAGTCAAACTTTTGAATCAAATGAAATGTTAAGTGTGGAGTCGAATGTATGATGTTTGGAAAATGGGGTTTAACCAAAGTCTATTTCGTATATTCGAAATTTAAATGAGCGGGTGTTTAATTATGGTTTATAACCACAGTATCATGAAAAGGGACAACTTACGCATATGAAGTTATTATTGTTGGGTTTTATAACCATGGTTTAAAAAGTGAGGAAATCTTCTTTTGAAAATTAAATAAGAATATTTCATGCCAGATTATTGGATTATATGCATGTGGGTATGCATTTTTAAATTTTATATGCATATTGTGGGTGTGGCAGCCTTTGGCTGCGTCACCTCTCTGGACTCCACCACAAGATACGCCCACTCTAATATGGTCCATATACCATCACCGAAGTCATGGGAGATAATTATTTTGAGCTTATAATTCCCCCATTCCTTGAATTGCACCCAGTGTTCAACGTGGATCGCCTTCGGCCATAATTTTCTCCATTTCTGGACACAACCGACATTACAGAAAAATTCACCCTGATAGACTTAAATACAGACTACATGGAACAGGATGAAACCGATTGGATCATGGACACACAGTTGAAAAGCACTCGCCAACAGAAGATCCAATTGTATCAGGTTATCAAAGATGGCCAACTCCTTCACCAGAGAAAGTGGTTCACCATGGACGAGGTTCAACAGAAATTCCCCCCACTCATGGAGACTCTACACGCAATGGGGACCATTGCGTCCTAAGGGGGGAGGAATTATTCAGGTGGATATTGGTGGCCACTCGCCTGTTCCACCTAGCCAGTTTCATCAGTTTTCTTATTTACTATTTTTAGCAGTTTTTGGGGTCCTGAACTTGCTAAGCCATTTTGAGGCCCTAAACGATGTTTTTTGGGCATGATTGCTCCGTTGATTAGAAAAAAATCGCTACAACAATTGTATTCCTCAAAGATATATTTCCAGAAAGGTATCATATGTGCCAAATGAAGATAATATGACCAAGTTACGACCCGAGAAGTTGGCTACCCAACTAACCCCAACGGGGCCCATAAACTCTTGGTGTTACATATCCTCGGGTTAGGGTTTTGGGTGTTTAGGGTTTTCTATTATTTTTCAATAATAAAAATTCCCTTAATTCTCATTGTAACATATTTTAGAGGCATGTAGCCACCACATATCTTCTTAGAGATAAGTTACCATCATCCGAGCTAGTTTGTTTTCCATTTTGTCTGTAAGCATTTTTCAGTATTTGATATTAATGAAATCGAGTGTTATTCCTACTTCATATCTACATTTATGTTTATTTTTTTATTTTATTTCATTCAAGAATAAGTCTATATCTATGGTATTAGAGTGGTATGCTCTTTCTCCATATTTCTTTGCATGTCCCCAACAAGGTCAGAGTATAAGGAGTTAGGGCTCGATCTGTTGAACCTTTGCAAGATCAGCCTCACAAACCTCGACGACCTCCCATGGCAGAAGAAAATAAAGATGAGGGATCATGAGATCCTATCAAAATATTTCTTTAGGCAGCCCTTGAGAAATAAAGGAACGCGATGATTGATAACTTTTCCTAGATCCTTCATTGACTACCCACTAGCAATGCATCTTCATCCAACAACCACTCTAGAGGCACCACTCATTTCAAGGTACAAGTAAACTTTAAAATTCCCATATTTGAGGGCCAAATAGTTGAAGACGTCATAGATATATGGTTGAATTTAATGGAAGGTATTTTTTGTTCCATGATTTCTCTGATCGAGAAAATATTACCTTTGTGCTCCTTAAAGCCGCCCCTCATGTCAAAGATTGGTGGGAAACCTACTGTGAATAGAGGGATGAGGAAGAACCCTCACTTTTTTCATCCACACCCACTTGGAATTTGTTTTGAGACAACATCAAGGGACAATATTACCCCATGGGGAGATATGAGGACAAGTAAATCCAATGGACCACAGTGTGACAATAAAGGGATCAAGATGTTCACAAGCTGGCGAATTTATTCCATACCCTGCGCAAAAAGTTGGGTATTAAAGATTCGAAGAAACAATTGGTGCTCAAGTATTCCAATTTTTTGCACAGATACATTAGGAGGAAATGGCGTTCCTCTACATTACCTTACTTGGCACAACATATCGATATGCCACCAACATTGAGAAAAAATTTAAGCAGAAGAAGCGAGACTTTGGATCCACAAATTCGAATCCAAGGAAAGGCACCCCCAAATCGTAGAAAACAGGCCAAAGCCAAAGTGGGGCCTCTCAGGACAAACCGTTGAAGCAACAAGCGAAAAAAACACCACAAAGCTAAATAAGGACATGGGGAAGCGGTGTGAATTCCATAAAAGCTCCATTCACAACAAAAGTGAGTTTCAGTCCAAACATTCCCTGGTGGCCGAGCTGAAGGCATCCGAATAAGATCCATTTTCTGATTTTTAGTCAAAACTGAACAAGGGGAATGACAAAGGGAATAAAATCATTGATGCAGAACCTAGTTCCACCATTTCCACCATCAAGATCCAAAAGGAGGATCTCGAATATCTAGAGGAGGGGGAGCGCCTCTTCCATTCCCAAATGTGGGTTAAGGGTTCTCCACTGCAATTCATTGTTAGGAAGCCAAAGTAACCTACTTTCAGCAGATTTCATGAAGAGAATTGACCTATAGACCACATCACACCCATAGTTGTATACCATTGGGTGGCTTCACCAAGGAAGATATCCTCGTGTCAGTCAGTAGTGTCCCCATCTCTACAACATCAAACCCTTCACGGATGATGTAATATGTGATATTTATCACGTTGAAGTTTCTGATGTATTATTAGGCCAACCATACTTGTGGAAGGTACATGATATGTATGATTATATTCCTCATTATTTTATTATTACTTTGGAAAATAATTTGTACAGGATATCGGAGGTAGTACTGCCTTCCGCCATCTCTTTGATTACTGCAAAGAAATGCAGTAAGATTATTTCTCAAACAACGAAATTTTTTTTCACTATGATTTTCCCACCAGAAAAGAATATTATTTTGGCCACAACCTCTAAATAAAGCTCCCCTACGTGGCAACAACATATGGACAAAGTCGTGGAGGTATACAAGGAAATTTTCTCCTCACCCACATGGGTTCCTCTAGATTTTCAATTCAAGCACTTCATTGATCTGACCCCAGGCATTCCATTGCCTAATGGGTCGATATATCAATGCTCTGTTATGGAAAAAGATGAAATATAGAGATATATCCAAGATTTTTTGCAGAAATGGCACATTAATCCAAGCTCCTCACCGTGTGGGAGCTCGATTGTGTTGGTATAGAAGAAGGACGTCACCTGGGGACTATATTGACTATTTGGCACTGAACATGATCACGGTCCAGAATAGGTATCCAATCCCATGGATCGATGACCTCCTGGAGTAGCTCATGGGGGAAAAATATACCAGCAAGATAAACTTGATGTCTGGGTATCACCAAGTACCAATAGAACCCTCCGATGTGTGGAAGATTTCCTTCAAAGCTAAGAGGGCCTCTTTGAATGGTTGGTCATGCCTTTCAGTTTGATGAATGCTCCCACAACCTTCATGCGGTTTATGGATGACATCTTGTGGCCATTCACCAACTAATTTTTGGTGTACTTGTATGACATCATGATCTTAAGCTAGACTTGGGAAGAGCACCTCCACCACATCCGATAGTTCCTCCAAACACTGTGTCAACACAAGTTGTGTGCCAATTTGGAGAAGTGCACTTTTGGCATAATGTAGGTTCAATATCTGGGATACATTATTCATGAATGGGGGGTGCATGTGGATCCATCTAAGATCCAAGTCATTCGGGATTGGCCAACCCCAACTACTGTAACAGAGCTTCGTAAATTTCTGGGTCTTGCAAACTTCTACCATGAGTTCATGTTGGGATTCTCTCATATCACTTTTTCCTTGAGTCAAGTCACCAAGTGAGGAGCCAAAGAAATTTTTTTTTGGTTTGAAGCTCAACAGAAGGCGTTTCTAGATTTGAAACATCGCCTCTAATCTACACAAGTGCTCACATTATGAAACTTGCAACAACCATTTGAGATCAAGATAGATGCCTCTGACTATGTGTTGTACTATACAACAACCCTCCCTTTTCCTTAAAATTTTAGAAATAAAATTCATTTAGAAATAGGGTCCCTTTCTCTTTTTATAAAAATAAAAGATTTAGAAATAAAGATTCATTGTTTTGAAAAAACTCATCTTTTGTTTACTAAACAAATACAACATTCAAAACTTATGATCCGATCCAATATAGAAGGCCTTATCATAAAATAAACAAATCAAGTTTAAAAGTTCAATCGCAATCGGAGAATCAGACAAAACCCTTAAAAGAAGTTTCATATACTTATTTCAAATCCTTCAATGCGATTAGTTCGATCGGAAATCTTCAATCACTAAGAGTTTAAATTGTTTATATAACTTCCGATGCGATGCGACCAGTCGCAATCGAATAATCGGGATATTCTCTAATAAACTCTTTACGGTCAATTAAAATTCCCCGATCCAACGCGCGTTATTACAATAAACGTTTACAAACGAAAATCAAACATTTGTTCGTTTAAAATCTTGTATGGTAGAGCCCACCATTAGAAATCGGAAAAGTTTTCAATCACAATCGGCCAATCGAGAAAAACGTATTGTGATGTTTATGTGCCATTCGAAAACTTTCGATGCGATTGATAAATGTTATTTATTACATGCGAAAAGTTCAGAATGGATAAATATTTTAATATTTCACAAGCGCCAAATCTCAGTTTGTACGAGGGCATTCAATAACAAATCAAACGAATATTGTTAATGATTTGGTTTTAAATACGTGAGTGTGACCCAAAAGGAGCATTTACGCGGTATATGAAACAAATAAATAAAAATCATAAGTTCATAAATCATCCCGTTTGAGTTGCTTGTTTGTCACGATTGAGAGTTTATTGTCTTGCAGAGCCAAAGAACACTAAGCCCGTTCATTCACAGACAAAGGGAAGCAATAGCAAACGCAGAAATGTCAAAGAGAGCGAGAAGAAACAAGATTGATGTTCCAGTTAAGTTTGTTAAGACTCCCACGGTTTCAAAAGAAAAGCCCACAAAACTAAGATTAGTCACAGATACATCATGCCAGGGGCTTGGGAGTATGACGTGGGAAGGAGTCTACAACCTATTAGAAAGAGAAAACCCCAAGGTCACAATGGAAAAGGCATCGGTTCCAGACGAAGATAGCTCAAATTCCGACTCTGAGATCACTGAAAAATCACTTGCAAATTCATTTTTGCATCGAATTGCAGCCAGAGCGAGCATTATGCCTTATTATGATGCAGTTCGATGGGTTATTGACAGTGTGAAGATACAAGACAGAACGTTTGTCTCAGCATCTGGAGTGTCTTTTGGCTCGTTTAAAGCAGAAGACCTAAAGGCAATGTATCACCTTCCAGACCCGCAGAAGGTGTATAACAAGGAGTTTATCAAAGACTTTGCTGATAATAACAAATTCCAATCTGACCCTATCAGAGATTGGAAGAAAAATCCAGAGAAGCACCGAAATGAAGCGTCCGGTATGTATTCTGTAGATTCCCTTTTACCTCCATATTGCTATGCCGCTGCCATGATGTGTAGATTATTTGGCAATGATAATTCAGCTAGGTTTTCTATACAAATGGTCCCATTAATCCTAGCTGCTGTGAATTCCGACATTATGGATTGGGCTGTTATTCTTTCTGATAGAATGGCCAATAAGATACTTGAATATAGACAGGAAAAAACCACTGGAAATTCCACTCCCTTTTTCTTTTGTGCCTATATTCTTGATGCTCTTTGTTTCAATTCTGAGTTTCCCTTATTTGGATGGAAATGGACTCCCAAAGACCCTACCCCAATTCATATTTATCATAAACTACTTTGGAAGGTTCATTTCCAAGATAATGTATATAGAATCTGCCATGGTTTCCTTATCCCTGTTTTCAAAACCATTTTTAATCGCTTTCCTCCTAGATTCTCTGATAAAGCCAAGTCCGACTTATCTGCAATAGGAGATTGGTTTGGGGAGGAAAAATTTACATACATCAGGGTTTTTGGTAGTATTGTGGAACCACATGTTCTTCCTCTTATTGTTCCAGATAAACTTCTTGCTCAAGAAATTTCCTATCAATTAACAGTTGAAGGAATATCTAGGTCTTTGAATAACAGTAAGAAGAGAATGTGGCCTCAATTCCCACTCAATTGTGGTCAGTTTACTTTAAATGATTTCAAGCATGCTGAAAAAGAAGTCTCCAAGATAAAGGTTGTAAATTTGCAACCATTCCTGGAAGACAATATGATCCAAGACAGATAGCATTTAATGTTACTGCTTCAGTTTCAATTGCTCGATTTGAGCATGAGCCAGATCCGTTTGATGATTTGTTTGTTTCTTTGGATAATTTCCCTCAAATTTATGACTTAGCCAAGTCTAAATTTCAAAAGGAGGAAATGAATAAATTTTTATTATTCAGAAGCCAGAGATTGTTAAGAGTTCCTCTGTACCAATTAATAATTCCAACACAAGGGTCAGAGACAGAAGGTACATCCAGCAAAACACTAGTAGAAACATCTATTGGCAAAGTCATTACACAATCGGCTGTTAACCAACCAACTGTACATACTCAAAAGGTGGTCGCTATTGACAAGCCTGATGCCCAAAAGGGAAATACTAATGATAAATCCGATCAAAATACTGGTCAGCAGTCTACTGCTCAGACAACAGAAAAATGCACAAGTACCGATGATGATGTGCATAATAAAAAAGGTGGATCGGATGGCAAAAGCACTGAGCAGAACACAGATACAGAAAAAGGAAAAGAAACAACTAAGGAGATTATAGTTTCTGCTGATCTTAATGTTTCTTCTCAGTTATTAAAACAATATGATCAATTCGCTCAACAGCTGGGATTGCAAGATAAAGATAAAGAACAAATAGAGCAGGATGTTGAAATCATTCCTGAACATCCGACAGGGAAGATTGTATTGAAGGTCGAGGAGATCCCTCCTTTAGATGTATTTTACAGCCCCAAACATAAGGCTGTTGTTAGAAGACAAAGAAAAATAAGAAAGACAGAACAAGACATATTTTCTACCCCATCAGAGGAGTTTATGAATATTATTTACAAAAACAATGAGGTGAATCCATCTGAAGACCTCACAAAATTATCCCAGTATGCAGGAGCTTATAGTGCTGCGACAGTTGATAAAGCTGTAGAAGTTTCTCAGCTGATAACTCAGAAAGATCTCCACATAGCTTCACTTGAAGAGCAAGCTAAGGAAAGTCAGCAACAGATTACCCAATTGCAACAACAACTACAAAATCAGACACTCAGGTCCAAAGAATTGGAAAAACAACTTGCTGAAGAAAAGAAGAAAGTTGATGAACAACTCTTAGGCAAACAACAACAACTAAATGAAGAAATTTCTAAGTTACAAAGTCTGTTACAAAATGAGAAAAATGCAAAAATGATTCAAGAAAAGGAATTTCAAGCAACTTTGGATAAGTTTAAATATTTCCCGAAGTTAAGTGAATTCAAATCAGAAGCCCTTGAGGCTAATAAACTATTGTCTCAGCAATTAAATGAATTTTGTGCAAAGCTGTCACAGGCAGAACCTTTTTGTGATATTACTTCATCTTTGATCCAAAATGTTATTACTCTCAGACAAGAAATAGATGATGCTGATGAAAAGATTTCCGAATTTCTCAATTGGCAAGACACAGAAAAGGGAAAAGAAGCCAATCTTCCTAGAATAGAGGAAAAACACAAAGAAATATTGTTTACAGAATGGGAACATCAAATAATGAAAGCTGAGAGAGCAATATCAAGGGCCAGGAGTATGATGAATAATATCACTCAATTCATAAATGACAGCTTATACTCAATCAATCTCATTTCAGACTGTGTTCCTAGCAGTTTTCCAAAAGTAAAAGAAACCGAAAACAGATGGAGAGAAGAAATGGAGAAGAAAAGTCAACAAATCAACAAACTTCAAACAATATCCTGGGACAATATGTGGACTCATTTAATCAAACCAAACAATCAAAAAATGGCTATCAAATTCCTTTCAAATGCTGTTGATTGTTTAATTCCAGAATTTTCCGATGCCACCTATGCTGGACAACTGCATTCCGAGATGAGTCATCCACCAAGACTCCAAGATATGTTGAAGATTTGCAACTTGGCTTCATCAAGCGAGAGAGAGAAACAATGAATCAGTTTCATTCAAGATAGCCTTTCAGTTTTTAATTTGATAGATTGTAGCAGTAGTAGTAGGATTTTGTTATGTAATTTCTTATTTAAATTCCTCTCATGCATTTAGACAGGGATCTGAAGTTGTAATATTTTTTGGACTTGGAGCTAACATTTCTGTACTCCATTCCTTATTATATTTTATGAAGGATCACATCTGGTGATTTTTGTGCTGAAATTATCTTTGAAGTGTTGCATTTCTGTACCTTTGGATTTGATTTTACATCGGAGTTACTAGATCAGAGTATCACATTTCATTTGACAGTCTTCAAGATGAATGAGGTATTTCTATCTGTTCACTGTTGATTTTCTTTGTTATATGGTATTCGTTTGAAGAATTTGCTATCATTTATATATTTGGTTTTCATAACGTTTCCTTTTATATATCATTTCTGAGTATAATTGAAATGTTATCATTTATAAGCATATATGAATGGTATACAATAATGAATGCAATATGCTAATATAACTCTGTTTAATTTCTTAAACAGAGTTATCTTTATTCGTTTCTACACATTTCAATTTGATTAATAATACATTTTCATGGTTATTATTAGATTGAAACAATCTTAAGTTGCATTCACATATAATTACCCGGGTTAATATTAGTATTTCTTTATCAGTATTTAGCTTAGATTAGATAGTTTTATTTTTGTTAATTTAGTCCCATTTTCATCCATCCAATTCAATCCATTTAGTTATAAGGAAACTGGTCCTTTAAATCCAGTCGGAGCCACCATCCCACAGAACGAAGAGGCTGTCTTAAAGGTCAGGCAGGTAGTTTTCCCAGTGTTTGAAACGGAGATTTTCTAGGCTTCAACACTATGCTATTGGGGAAGTCCTTACTCAACATGGGCATCCAATGGCATATCATAGTGAGACACTTTCCAGCATAGTTTGGAAGTACCCCACTTATAACAAAGAGATGTATTCCATTGTGTAGGCTTGACGACAATGGAAGCATTACATTTTGGCAAAGGAAAGGTCATCCACACAAACCACTGACCCCTGTATTTCATATAGACATAAGGGAAGTTGTAGAATGATCGCCATCAGAAATGGTACACATACTGACAACAGTTTCATTTGAACATCAATTAGAAGAATGGAAACACCAACAATGTTTCAGATTGCCTTAGCTGACCACCGATCGTGGTGCTAACCACCATGCTCAACTCTTGTGGGCATGATAATTCTGATTAGCCGCTTCTCTACAAAAGCGATCCAAAATTCGGCCACACATAAAAGACACTCTTGGAAGGTAAGCAAGTTCCAAAATTTCACCTCCAGGATGCACTACTATGTTGCCTGGGACACCTTTGTGTTCTTTCAAGCGAGCGTGCCAATATGGTTTGGGAAGTGCACTACAATCGGGTCATTGGGAATTTTGGGGTCGAGAAAATAGTGGCAATATTGCAGAAGTATTTTTATTGGCAAAAAATTTGACATGATGTCGGGAAGTACAACATATCTTGCACTGCCTGTGCCATTGCTAAACTGACCATCAAGAAGCAAGGTCTCTATACTCCACTTCCTACACCTAGTCGACCTTGGGAATCCATCTCTATGGATTACATGTTGGGCCTTCCTTCTAATAAGCATGGAAATGACTGTGTTTTTGTGGTCATCGATAGATTCTCTAAGATGGCCATTATGGCAGCATGGAAGAAGAATATCAAAGAAAAATCCACTGCTAAACTCATCTTTGAACGAGTGTGGGTAAATTTTGGGATGCCATAGTATATCATCTAAGATCAGTACAACAGGTTCCTTAGTACATTCTGGTGTAGTCTCTGGTTGATGCTAGACACCAAGCTCACCAAGTCCACATCTTTCCATCCCCAAACCGATGGACAGACATAGGTCGTCAACAGGATGATTGTACACATTATGCATATGTAAAACTCAAATCATCAACGCACATGGGATGAGAGCCTCCCCTATGTACAACACAACTATAATTGGGCTCTCCACAGCTCAATTGGCCACAACCCCTTTCAAGTGGGCTTGGGATTCCAGACACTATGCCCCATTGACGCAACCATGCCATTTGCGACTACTCAGGCAGATTCAACTCATGTCTAGTCTAAATATGACAAGGTGGACAACTTCATTGAGCACATTCAACACATCCACCAACAGTTTCATGACATATTGGACAAATCCAATGCTATGTACAAGCAGTGACAAGATCAACATCAGGTGCCACACAGCTTCCAGGTGGGTGACAAAATTTGGCTACATTTGCAGAAGGAGTGCATCTCTAGACCCCACCGCAAGCTATGCCAACTATCGATATGGTCCATATACCATTACCAAGGTTGTGGGAGACAATGCTATTGAGCTTACAATTCCCCCATTCCTTGTCCTGCACCCAGTGTTCAACGTGGATCACCTTCGACCATACTTTCCACCATTAATGGACACATCTGACATTACAGAACAACTCAACCCGAAAGAGTTAAATCAAGATTGCATGGAATAGGCTACAACTAATTGGATCATGGACACACAACTTAAAAGAACTCACTAGAAAAAGATCCAATTGTATCGAGTTATCAATGCTAGCCAACTCCTTCACCAGGGAACAAGTTCAATAGAAATTTCCCCACCTCATGGAGGCTATACATGCAATAGAGACCATTTATTCCTAAGGGGGGGAGGAATGATCTAGGTGGATATTGGTGGCCACCCACCTATTCCATCTAGTCCATTTCATCAATTAGGTTGCCATCAAGGACAACACATGCCAACAATTTGGGTCCTAAACTTCCGGATTTGTTTTGAGGACCTAAACAATGTTTTTTGGACATGATTGCTCTGGTGATTTGAAAAAAATCGCGACATCACCTATATTGCTAGGAGAAATATTTCCAACGAGGTATCATACATGCCAAATGAAGATATTATGACTAAGTTACAACCTCGGGAAGTTGGCTCCCCAACTAACCCCAATGGGGCCCATAAACGCTTGGTGTTATATATCCTCGAGTTAGGGTTTTGGTTGTTTAGGGTTTTCTCTTATTTTTTAATAATAAAAATGCCCTCGAGCCTCATTGTAACATAGTTCAAAGGCATGTAGCCACCACATCTCTTCTCAGAGATAAGCTACCATCGTCCGAGATACTTTCTTTTCCATTCTCTCTGTAAGCATTTTTCAATATTTGATATTAATGAAATGAAGTGTTGTTCCTAAGTTATCTCTGTTTCTATGTTTATTTATGTATTTTATTGCATTCTTGCTTAATTTTGGATCAGTGGTATCAAAGCGGTATGCTCTTTCTCAATATTTATTTGCATGTCCCTAACGAGGTCGGGGTATAAGGAGTTAGGGCTTGATCTGGCTGAACCTTTGCAAGATCAACCTCGAAAACCCTGACGACCTGCCATGGAGAAAGAAAATAAATACAAGGAAGTAGGAGATCCTATAAAAATATTTCTCAAGGAGGCCCTCAAGAAAAAAAGGAATGCAATGATGAATAAATTTTCCTAGATCGTTCAATGACTACACACCGACAGAACATCTTCATCCAGCAACCACTGTGGAGGCACCACTCCTTTCAAGGTACAAGTAAACTTTGACATTCCCATATTTGAGGGGAATATAGATGTAGATGTTGCAGATAGATGGTTGAATTTGTTGGAAGGGTATTTTTTGGTCCATGATTACTTCAATCGAGAAAGATTACCTTTGTACTCCTCAAAGTTGTCCCCCATGTCAAAGATTGGTGGGAAACCTAATGTGAACAGAGGGATGAGGAATAACCCTCACTTTTTTTAGCCGCGACCACTTGGAATTTGTTCTAAGATGACATCAAGGAAAAATATTACCCAATGGGGAGATATGAGGACACGTACATCCAATGGACTATGCTGCGGAAGCAAAGGGGTCAAGATGTGCACGAGCTGAATAATTTGCTCCATACCTTGTGCATAAAGTTGGGTATTAAAGATTCAGAGAAACAATTGCTGCTCAAGTACCACAGTTGTTTACACATATACATTTAGGAGGAAATGGAGTTCCTCAAAATTACCTTTCTTGGCATGAAATATCAATATGCCGATAATATTGAGCAGAAATTTAAGCAGAAAAGCGAGACTTTGGATCCAAAAATATTGTAATATTCCAGATTAGGAACTGCTACACTATTTAGAATATCTCAAGATATTACCAATGTGGAGATCAACAATTCATAAAGATGAGCTGGAAATATCAGTGAATACATTAATACAAGAATTCCAGAAGATACACATAACCATTACATTAGATTATAGCAGCAACAATGTATACAAGATCTTGAGGAAAATGATCTCTCAAGCTAGGCAATGCAGCCTCAATAAAACATATACATAATACTTGGAGAAATACTGCTGCATGAAAGAAACCATGGCTATGACTACGCAGTCTATGAAGGATAGTTGCTACAAAATAATGTCAATACATGAATATAAAAATATAGGGCTCAAATATAGATGGGGGAGCAAGATCTCAACCCCTGGAAACAATAATAAACAATCCTTAGAAGGATTGGTTGAAATACATACAAAATGGAAAATCTGCAGAAATGCCAGAGTTGTTGGGCAGCAGCTGCAACTCAGAAAATAGACATGGATGCAAATAATTGATGATGCTAAAAATGATGGATGAATCTCATCCAAATAATCTCTTGGGTGAAATGTTGATCCAATCCCTAAAGATCTCACCCTCCAAAATAGTGGAGCAAGTCCCCACTGCAGTTGCACTCAGAAATAACGCAGTCTAGAGAAGGGACTACGCTGTTGGTGAAGGGAAGTGCTTGGCATGATGCCAATGATCTACAATATGCTCAGGAATCACCCTCACTAACATAAAAGATGAATAGAAGCTCCCTCCTCTGAAAGATGAGCCAAGGAAATGGTGTTGTGGAGTCTCCACTGCAACACCCTCCAACACAAAGTTATCCTACTTCAGGAATAACACTGTGATTGAAGGAGGTGGCTTTGGCCTTGAGCCAAGAAATGTGGAGAATGAAGAACAATCCCTTAAAAGGCCTCTCAAGAAGGTTAAGAAATAATAAACAGGAATTCCCTCAACAACTTTTCTAAACAGCAAAATAATGCACAATGTCTGCATAGACAATGAAATCAATAATCCAATTCATGAATAACAATGGTTGCCTTGCCCTCCTTTTAAACAAGTGAAATCTCTCTCTCCATGGGTCCCACTCATTATGGTTTCCTCCACCAAATATCCTCTTCCTCATTCACATTGCACTGTCTTTTAAAGTGATCCACTCCTCCTATGGCAGCCTTGTTGACTTGGTCAACCCTGACCTTGCCTTCATGAATTTTCCCCTTTTCACACTTGAGGGTGCAAAATAAAGCTTCTCTGATGATCCATTTCACATTATGAGGGATTTTATTCATTTCTTCAATAATAATGGGCTCCCTTACCCATTTATTAAGCTGCTAGGTGATAAAAACAAAACTTTAATATTCCATTTAGCTGTGTGCTAAAATGGGAATATTACAGTCCTCCCCTCCCAAATGTCGCTTTTCCTCAAGAAACTGCAAGGATAGAACTGAAGAATATCCACCCAAGGCATGGAGTCTCAAAATATGTTGAGGAACATCTTCCTCATGTGGATCCTCCATCCCCTAAGCAATCATCCATACAAGATGAGTTACCTCCCAACATGGAAACTCCTGAAAATCATCTTCCACCATTGGCTTCAACAATGTAGGTGGGCTGAAAATCTGATCTTGGTAGACAAAATAGTCTACCCCATGTTTTCCTCCTCTCGACTTAGCATAAGTGTAGATTATATGCTGATCTTGGGCTGCAATAATGTTTCCTTCAACTGGCAAGATGAAGACTAGACCTCCAAGGATATCTTCTCCAGCATTATGAAACATGTTGTCCCAAATGATCTCATATGTGATGAGTTGGATGTCACCATCATATGGCATCTAATCAATCATATGGCTCACCTCAAATGGAAACAAGTGTTTTGTTGTAGTGGCCACATGTGCTCTCATGCCCCCATTAGAACATGCAATGCAAATAATGCAAGAGATCTCTCCCCCAAGGGACACATCCTGTACATATATGGTTAAGGGATGAATATACAAATCATCATGCAAATAAACCCTTACCATAAGTTTTTCCTATGCAAATGGAGTGGCTCAAAATTGATTCCCCTCTCATCCTCAAAGAGAAAAGAGGTGGTTGTGCTAAATCCTCCAAAGAGTTATGTATCTCCTCCACCTATACATGATCTATGCATCTCCTCATATGCTGATATATCAATATCATGAAAGCAAGATGATCCTAGGAGTACTCCACCAACAACCCGAAGCTCCAACATGGATCTATCCTCCATAGTGAAAATGCTGATGATTCCTCATGAAGGACATCTGTCATATGGTCATCTCCTTCTTTGACATCTCCCATGCCAAATATGCAAGTTGGAAGGTTGTTATACTTCCCCTACTGCTTCTGCCACAACGTAGAATCTGAAATGAGAGTGGGTACAGATGATGTTGAGAGAATGTGTCTCTCCTCCCTGAGTCTACCCAAGACTCTCAGCGCTGTAAAGTTGTCTCCCAAGGTCTCCACCCTCCTGAAATCAATGAGTGGTGCCCCAACATGTGAAGCATCCATCCTCCTTTGCTGATCTAGTGGTCTCCCTGGAAAAATGTCTCCATGAAATGAGACATTCTCAAGAAGAGATGACTGAATATATGAATGGAGAAAACTCTCCATGCTTCCACTATGCAATCCAATCACCTTCTTACGTGCATCAACCTCATAAAATAGATAGGGATGTGTGCTTCTCATCACATCATGATGGTCATCCTCCCTATCCTCTCCTTGTGTCTCCATGGTTCCACACCTCCTCAACAATGGCACATGAATTGTGCCTTGATCTCCGTACATGAGATCCTGGGGACTTCCTTGAAAAGATGCAAGAATCCCTCTACCCGTAGCAAGAGCTCCTCCTTCCTCTGCATGAGGCACTAGATAATCTCTAGGTGGCACAACGTTGTTGCCCTCAACTTCCTTAACATAGATGGGCAAGCCTCCAATAATGTTGCTGCAAATATGGAATCCCCCCCAAGGTGGAAGTAATTCCTAATCATCAAAGGTCAAGGAGTATCCCCTTTGCACCATGATAGTGCCATCTCCTACTCTTGCAACATCATATAAGAAATGAGAGCAAATCTTCTCTTGCTCTCCAAATAATAACCCTAGCAACAAGTTTTTTTGTTGCTTACTCATGCTCTCATCATACAAAATATGTGATGAAGACATAGTGTATGATATGAGTGTTGCGTCATCACTATGCACCCATACTCTTTGCTACTCAATGATGCCAACATCTTGCCACATCCTTTCCATCCTCCTACCCTAGGAAAGAGTGTATGCCAAGTGATGGCCAAACTCCTTCAAGAGTAACCAGCGTAGCCAAGCCTCCTGCTGCCCGGTATCATAAATATGCAAGTAGCTCACCAGCTTCTTGCTCACCATCCACATCCACTCAATAAATTATGGATGTATCCTTCCATCCTTCATCTTGGTACTCCTCCCATGAGGGCTACCATCATCCCAAATCATATTCCTGCACTTCATGGGATCTTGAAATGCAATCTTCTCGAGGATCAATTTGACCCTATGAGGATCCAAATAGGTGGTAGGAAAAAACCTCCCATCATGATGTGCATGGCTCAAGGAATGTCCAACACAGTCATGAGAGATGTTATCCATCTAAAGATGTCCTCCATCTTCTATCTGCTCCTGTGATAAGGTAAGAACCTCCTCAAACTATTGAAGAATCTTGCACTCCATGATGTGTGGGAGTGCACCTCCATTGAAATCTCTCCTTGAGATCTCCTCCTCATGCATCGTCCTCTAAAACCCAAAAGGCCTTGGATCTGCTGCCAGTATAAGTCTCTCTTTGAACTGTGACATGCTCATTGAGAGAGTGTCATCTAGAGAGGAGAAAGAGTTTATTATCTCCAGATGTCTACTCCTTCTCATTGCCTCGTCCATGACTTCTTGAATGAAGCTGTCCTGAGAGTGCTCACATGAGGAATGGCTCCTTTTTTCTCCATCACTGCTTTTGTACAATGCAGTGCTATTCTCCTACTCTAGGTCAACTGCATACAATTATGTAGACCCATCCAAAGTGTTTTCTGAAATGACAAGAGATGGATTTTTAATCATACCTCGGTGAAATGTGGAAGCTCCTTGCAGGGCTGAAAGAGTTTTCTCCTTATAAGTGTTGGCCTCCCAAACTGTTGAAGATGAAGGCTACTCCTCCATGGACTCAACAACGCTGGTACATGCCTCATTAGCTGGTGGTGAGGGCTCCTTCCTCCTTTTGCCAAACATTTTGATCAATCTTTGAGAAAAATCAACAAGATTAGAAACACTTGTATAGCTTAGATGGTTGATCCACCAATTCTTTGCTTCACCTTCAAGGTGCAGCGATGTAACTTCTACAACCTCTCTGTCTACTATAGGATGTAGTAGGAAGAAAGCCTCTAGTTTCTTCACCCAATATTCTGTTGCACATGTGAGTGATCCATCAAATGTGGACAATAGAAATCTATTGCCTCTCATCATCCCATAACTGTGGGGTCTTCTTTCTTCTTTCTGCGGAATAAATTGTGGAAAAGCTAGAGTCTCTTGGAAGGCTCTAGGTTTAGCTCGGTATTCAAAAAGGTACTTACTTATAATTTCGAATTCCAAGTGTTCTTCATGCTTCTGGTCTTCTTCTCTGTGAGAGTAGGAAGTGCATGGTCCTTCCTCTTCCCTTTCTCCAATCTTCTTGACCTCCTTAGAGAGGTCTCCTCTGGATCTGAAAATAGATGAGAGTAAACTCATCTTCTTCATCATCTTGATCTTCTTTGGCTGAGACTCACAGGCTGAGCCATAGATCATGCTTTGATACCACTGTAATATTCCAAATTAGGAACAGTACACTATTGGGAATATCTTAAGATATTACCAATGTGGAGATCAACAATTCATAAACATGAGCTAAAAATAGCAGTGAATAAATTAATACAAGAATGCCGGAAGATCCACATAACCATTAAATTAGATTATAGCAGCAACAATGTATACAAGATCTTGAGGAAAATTATCTCTCAAGCTAGGCAATGCAGCCTCAATAAAACATATACATAATACTTGGAGAAATACTGTTGCATGAAAGAAACCATGGCTATGACTGCATAGTTTATGAAGGATAGCTGCTGCAAAATATTGTCAATACATGAATATAACAATATAGGGCTCAAATATAGATGGGGGAGCAAGATCTCAACTCCTGGAAATAGTAATACACAATCCTTAGAAGGATTGGTTGAAATACATACAAAATGGAAAATCTGCAGAAATGTCAGAGCTGTTGGGCAACAACTGCAACTCAGAAAATATAAATGGATGTAGATAGCTGATGATGCTGAAAATGATGGTTTAATCTCATCCAAAGGATATCTCAGGTGAAATTCTAATCCAATCCCTGAAGATCTCACCCTCCAAAATAGTGGAGCAAGTCCCCACTGCAGTTGCACTCAGAAATAAAGCAGTCTATAGCAGGGACTGCGTTGTTGGTGAAGGGAAGTGCTTGGCCTGATGCCAATGATATGCAATATGCTCAGGAATCACCCTCCCTAACCTCCCATAGGAATAGAAGATCCCTCCTTTGAAAGATGAGCCAAGGAAATGGTGTTGTGGAGTCTCCACTGCAACACCCTCCAACACAAAGTTATCCTGCTTTAGGAATAACACTATGAATGAAGGAGGTGGCTTTGGCCTTGAGCCAAGAAATGTGGAGAATGAAGAAAAATCCCTAAAGAGGCCTCTCAAGAAGGTGAAGAAATCCTAAACAGGAATTCTCTCGGCAACTTTGCTAAACAGAAAAATAATGCACAATGTCTGCATAGACAATGAAATCAATAATCCAATTCATGAATAACAATGGCTGCCTTGCACTCCTTTTAAACAAGTGAAAGCTCTCTCTCCATGGGTCCCACTCATTAGGGTTTCCTCCACCAAATATCCTCTTCCTCATTCACACTGCGCTATCTTTTAAAGTGATCCACTCCTCCTATGGCAGCACTGTTGACTTGGTCAACCCTGACCTTGCCTTCATGAATTTTCCCCTTTTCACACTTGAGGGTGAAAAATTAAGCTACTCTGATGATCCCTTTCAAATTATGCAGGATTTTATTCATGTCTTCAATAAGAATGGGTTCCCTTACCGATTTATTAAGCTGCTAGGTGATAAAAACAAAACTTTAATATTCCATTTAGCTATGTGCTAAAATTGGAATATTACAAATCCAAAGCCAGGGAAAGGCTCCCCCAAACCGCAAAACAAGGGGAAAGATAAAACAGGTCCACTTAGGACAACCCATCAAATCAGAAAGCAAATAAAAACACCAAAATGAAAAATAAGGACATGGGGAAGGGGTGTGAATTCCATAAAATCTCCACTCACAATACAAGTGAGTGTCGAGCCAAAAAGTTGTTGGTGGCTAAGCTCAAGGCATTTGAATCAGATGCATGTTCTGATTCTGAGTCAGAACCGAACAAGGGGAATGAAAAAAGGAAGAAAATCATTGATGCGGAACCCAGTACCACCATTTCCACCTCCAAGATGCAGAAGGAGGAACCCGAAGATCCAGAGGAGGGAGAGCACCTCTTCCATTCCCAGATGTGGGTGAAGGGTTCTCCACTAAAATTCATTGTCGATAACAGAATCCAAAAGAACCTCATTTCAGCATAGGTCATGAAGATGCTCGGCCTACCAACTGTTGAGCCCCAAAGATGTATTTTTCTTTCACCAAATTTCATTTCATTTCCTTTGTCCTTTATCAGTTATAGGCTTAAAAGATCAATAGGATTGATTAAAGTCACTTTAAGAATGCATACAATGACTGACTTAATATACTTTCGTGGTTTTGTTGTTGTAGTAAATTTTTACTAGACTTAGCTACAGAATGAAGCCATTATGTAGCTAGTCACCTATTCCGCAGCTATCTTCATGCTCACAAAGGTTATATGTGTCACTTAAAGGAAAAACGCATATGGTTGAATTACAAAACTCACCTACATCATTCCTTGCCCTCTACGAAGTCTGAGAAAAAATCTGCAAGTGGTTATGCACGTGGAGGAAACCCAAACTAAGAAGTAGATTCCCACCAGGACAAGGACTCTACAGATGTCTTCAGCAAAGTACGAGGCCTCCACAAGAGTTCTAATTTGATTTTAATTGAAAAAGAAACTTATCCCTATTTCTTCTCTAGGGCAGTTATGTATTTCTCTTATAAGAATAAATTTGGAAACCGAGAGACAGTTAGTTAGTTTATGTTTTATTATTAAGTTTTCCAAGACCATAATACTCTGTTTTTGAAGCATTTTCCTTTAATGAAATAAGAACAAATTTAATACATGATCTGAAGCAATCTTGAAGAGATTCGTGTGCTAATCTGGTGGTAGAGGGCCCCTACTACCTGAGAGGCTTTGTGCATATTGTTTAGATAAGTAACTTTAGCTTTGTTTCATTCCTAATTTAGGCAGTTTTCTGAACTTTATGTTTTATGCTCACTTACATCGAATGTTACAACCAGTCTTGTTCTTATGAATTGTTCCAAAATATCACTAACACTGAATGAGATAGAACTGTAGTATTTCAGAGATTAATTGCATTTTAGCTCAGCTGTAGTATTTCGGAGGTTAATTGCATATTAGTTCAGTTTTGTTTAATGTATTTTAAGTTTTATTAGCTAGTTGTATTCTAGTTCTATCACATTAGACTTAAAGGCCTTCATTATTTACAAACTTCTCTTGTTCTTAATCTCTACTAATACATCATTATCATAGGAACAAGAATTGGTAATGTCATTTTAAAGTCTTGACTGTTCTGCAATTTCTCATAATTTTACAAACTTGCCCTTTTTTTCCAAAACTATTCCAAAAGATTTCTAACCCTTGAATGAGGCTTAATAGTGACATTTTGAGTTGCAGAATGGATTAATTTTAGTGTCATAAGTTAATTTAGAGTAGGTTTCCTTACTATGTTGCAGATAATCTTTTCCAAATGTGTTCCAACAAATTTCTAACCATGGATGAGATTTTCACTGTGATATTGTAAGTTGTTGTTTACTTAGAAGAACCTCATTGCATTAAACTTATCCTTTTCTCAAGTTGTTCCAGCATACTTCTAATGAAATGAATTGGACTAAGTTCATGTTATGAGTTATTTTTCTTGTCAAGTTTTGCAATCTGTGAATTAGCATTTTCTGTTCCTAGGTGCTATACATAGTTTAGAATAGACTTTGCTCTGTTTTAGTGTGACCAATAACTTCTCTTTGCCAACAACTTAGTTCTTTTCCTCTTAGCATAAAAACAAAAAAACAAAAACACTAGAAAAAAACTAAACACAGCGAAGTAGGAAGCAGATACCTAGGCAGATATAGTGCACTTCACTTCAACAATTTACTAGCCATGGTTGACAATTTATGACATCAATTTAGGAACACTAAGTTGAGTAGACATCGGCCATAACACACCCACAACCATATACCATCGGGTGGCTTCACCAAGGAAGAGATCTATGTGTCAGCCAACAGTGTCACCTTCCATACAACATCAAGACCTTCATGGATGAGGTACTATGTAATATTTTTCTTGTTGAAGTTTTTAATGTATTATTAGGCCAACCATACTTGTGGAAAGAGACATGTTGTGTATAATTATAGGGCTAATTTTTTTATTATTAATTTGGTAAATAATTTGTACAATATACCAGAGGTAGTACTGCCTTCCACCATCTCTTTGATTACTGCAAAGAAATGCAGTAAGATTATTTCCCAAACCAGGAAATTTGTTTTCATTACGCTTCACCCACAAGGAAAGAATAATATTGTGGTCGTAGCCTCCAAACAAATATCTCCTACATAGCAGTAGCAGATGGAAAAAGTCGTGGAGGAATAGAAGGACATTTTCTCCTCACCCACAGGGGTTCCTCTAAACTGTCAAGTCAGGCACTCCATTGATATGATCCCAGGCATGCCACTGCCTAATGGGCCAATCTATCGATGCTCTATTTGGGAAAATGATTAAATCAAGAGACAAATCCAAGAGCTATTATAGAAAGGGCACATCAGGCTAAGCTCCTCACCCTGTGGGAGCCCAATCTTGTTGGTACAAAAAAAGGACGACACCTGGAGACTCTGTATTGACTATTTGGCATTGAAAAAGATCACAGTCTAGAATAGGTATCCAATCCCATAGATCGATGACCTCCCGGACCAGCTCAGGGGGGCCAAATATTTCAACAAGATCGACTTGAAGTCTGGGTATTACCAGGTACCTATCGAAACCTCCGATGTGTGGAATAATTCCTTCAAATTCAAGGAGTGCCTCTTCGAATAGCTAGCCATGCCTTTCGTTTTATGAATTCTCCCACAACCTTCATGCGGTTGATGGATGAAAGCTTGTGGCCACTCTCCAACTCATTTGTGATGTTTTACTTGGATGACATCTTGATATTTATCCAAACTTGGGAAGAACACCTTCACCACATGCAACAGGTCCTCCAAACACTGCAGCAACACAAGTTGTGTGCCAATTTGGAGAAGTGCACTTTTGGCATGACCCAGGTTTAGTATCTGGGATACATTATTTATGAGCGGGCGGTGCATGTGGATCTAGCTAAGATCCAAGTCATTTGGGATTGGCCAACCCCAATCACTCTAACAGAGCTCCGTAGCTTTCTGGGTCTTGCCAATTTCTACCACAGGTTCATGTTGGGATTATCTCATATCACTTGGCCCTTGAGTCAAGTCACCAAGTGAGAAGAAAAAGAAAAAATATTTTGGTTTGAATCTCAACAGAAGGTGTTCGTAGAGTTGAAACATTGCCTCTGCTCTACACCAGTGCTCACATTATGAGACTTGCAACAACCATTTGAGATCGAGATAGATGTCTATGACTATGCTATTGGGGAAGTTCTTACTCAACATGGGCATCCAGTGGCATATCACAGTGAGACACTTTCCAACATAGTTTGGAAGTACACTACTTATGAAAAGAGATGTATTCCATTGTGCAAGCTTGACGACGATGTAACCATTACATTTTGGGGAAGGAAATGATCATCCACGCTATTAGCTCCTATCAATCGCTAGTGATCAAATGCAATATTTCAAGTTATGGTTGAGATCCTATGTCAAATTTTTATATTTTCAAATAAAATTTGACATATTTTTTTGATTATGCCTGGTCCTCACCATCCCAAAATGTTTCAAGGTAATTGTTGTCATAGGTTATTTTTGTTTTTGACATCAATTTGGTTTTGGGAAAATATTTTCTTTTAGGTTTTTCTCGGGAAAATAATGCTACTTCAAGTAAAACTAAAAACAAATTTCCTTTATATCCAAATTTGGTCTTTAAAAGCCAAAATCGCTTTGGCGTCTATTATGAGGATTGATATAAATTTTTTATCAAAATTATTGGCCTGAGGGCCAATTTCTAGGTGCTCAACACCAAGAACATATGATCCAAGCACCTGCATCAACAAAAACACATGTCACTAGTTAGCACCAACCACAAGACAACAATACAAGAAATTCAAAGCCCAATGCACCAAGAGCCAATCCAAGCCACGAGGAAGTATAGTTATGCACTACGCATTGATAATTTCACCAATAAATGACACATATGAAGGCTAATGATATGTTTGGTCCATTGAATGTGGGACAAATCCCAATTTATTGGTTAAAACGGTGCACATCCAGATCTCGTTTCAAACCCCGATCTTTTGGTGAAAGTTGGATCTAGGAAAGGGGAATTGAGAAATCCTACCTCTGTACCAAAGTCGAAGCCATTCATCTAAGCTGCTCACTGAAAGTCACAACTTAATTGTACACTATAGGAGATATACATGTTCTCAAGATATGGAGCAGAGTCAAACCAGGGCTAATAATATAGACCAGAGAGATCAGAAAGCCCAATTCTTTCAACAACAAGGCACTCTATATGTGTTTTGTGGAAATGATGCACCTAGGGTTGTATTAGTCAATTTTTTTAATGATATTGAGGCATATTTCACTTGTAATGGAATATTTTCTTTCAGTAATGGCATTTTGCAGTTTTTCATGGTTTCCAAACTTCCTTTTTGACATGGATTGAATGGAACAAGAGATCATCAATCCACGAGGGTAGTTGGCTACATTGGATATCATTTGGTAGATCGGTTGATTGAATCTGGAAACAATGAGGTGATTTTTGCTAACAACTTCTTCACTGGATCAAAAGATAACATCAGAAAGTGGATTGGACATCCAAATTTTGAACTCATTCGGCAGGTTGTGACTGAGACCCTGTTGATAGAAGCAGATCAGATCTATCATTTGTCTTGCCCAACATCACCTATATTATATAAATATAATCTCGTGAAGGAAATAAATATTATGCGATTGGCACATTGAATATGTTGGAACTCGTTGAAGCTATAAAGGAGCTCATAGAGCCTTATGCTCAGTTGAATATTACTGAAAATCCTCGAAATGATCTATGGATGAGGAAGCCTCACATTACAAAGGCAAAGAAAAAACCCTGCATAGAAAATAGAGGTTTTGTGAAGCCTGATAAGGAGACTCATAAAAGAACAAATAATCAGAAAAAAAAATCGAGTGTTGGGAAATATGGTTGTATTTCTTGACCGAATTGACAATAAACTCTTTAAAAGCTTGCAATGCATTGATCCCCACACTAGGTAGTATGTTGAAAGGTTGTGAGATGAACCTTTATTTACTGTCCTTGCTTAGAATGTTCAGGATTATGTTGAGAAGATCCAAGATATGAGGGTAGCTGCAAAGGTGGCCTTAAAACGTGTATAACTCATATACTACAAGCCTCAAGAGGTATATGAAGCCATGAGAAAATTTTCTGAAACCCAAACAAGGACTGAAGTTGCATCTGACATCGATTTGACTGCAGCTAAAAATGGGGATGTCTCCCACTTCAGTAGCTATTGTTGAAGATAGGGAGAAGTTCAATGTAATGTTAAATAGGTTAAAAGTTAAGCAACCGCAAAGTGGTATTTCTATGAGGATGAAGATCATAATTCAAGGATATTTATAGTTTTTAAGACAAAAACATCTTGCAGGAAAGGAAGTGAAATTTTACAAATTTTAACAGTTTTGATAATTTTGTCTGCATATAGTCACCTACAGGAAATGCAGCGCCTTTGCGCCGAATTTTTTCCCACAAATTCCAAATGCATATTTTAAAACACTTGGAGATAGATCTAGACCTACACTTTCTATAAATCTACCTGATATTACTTCAAACCTCACATTTTTTTGTAAAATCACAGAAAAAGGGTTAAATTGTAGCTCTCTGCCACTGTTTCAGAGCGAGTGTTGTGCTTTTGTTTTGAAGGTGTTGCGTTTTTGGGTAGCCAATATTTAAAAGAGGAATTTCAAATTAAATTTTCAGAAGGAAAAAGGTGGACATATGGTCAAATGAAAATAATTCAAGAAAACTCCACATCATGAGGAAATTTAGCATATCAACCACATCATCAGCATCATACCCCAGTTTTCAAGGTGCCAAATTCACAGTAGGGAGATTGTTTCAAACTCTTATAGATTTGTGAATTCGAGACCTCGACAATTAGTTTTAATTTATTTATTAATTATATAGTTTCATGTTCCTAGATATTAAGAATTAGGTCTTCAGTTAGAATTTTTTTGGATATGGGGATTTCCAGATATTGTAAAAACTATCTATATATTTCATGATTTTGATGTAATAGGGGAAGAAAATCAAAGATCGAGAGTATTGTAGCTTGTATTTTTCCATCTTTAGTAATCAAGGGAGCCTATTTTCAGCTATATTTTAGGAATTCTTGTGCAGTAAATTTTTGATGTTGTGTCTCTTGTATTATGGTTTTGTATGATTGTTATACATGCCATTTTTCCATCTTCCATTTCATCAATGATTTTCCATACGGTTAACATACATAATTCTTCCTTTAAAGCTCTGTTTTGTTTGGAAATATTTTTTTTTTCATCTTCCAGATTAGTGAATTAATGGTTTACATGCTCATCAAGACCTCTCTACTTATTCAAACCCTACACAAAATCAACTGAATTTCCCAAATCCATCATTAATTTATTGCTACATTTCTCCTATGTTTGGTTGTGTTGTAACCCTTTTTTATTTTAAACCTAGCTACAGTACCTCCTTCCATGATCCAGCATCATACCTTCAAACTTTCAAAACCATTGAGCATAAGACTTTTATTGATATCAAATCATCTAAATTGATTGAGCGATCTCACAGAGAGAGTCCTCTTAGACTAGTAGGACTAGCTACTAGGTCAAAGTGGTTTGTGGTTACATTTTCTGGTCTCCTTCTCAGACTTCGGAGATCCGGTGGAGTTCTAACATCTTGGCGCCATTGCCAGGGAACGAAGTGATAGATCTTCCCTGGGTGTACCATAATTTAATCGAATTATAGGCCTGTGGGTGATAGAACTTAGTATTTTTGAAGGCTGATATGAAAGTTTCAAAGAACCGAGTTGCAGAAACAGAGAAAATTCTGGCTTCGAAAAGATACACTAGATCGAATCCAGATCCTCACCCAACTTCTCTAGTTGAAGATCCAGAGAAAATTTTTCGGAAGCAGAGATCCCAGCACTCAGAGTTTTAGTCGAATCTTTCTCCATTGGTAAAATCTTCCTCATTACCTGCAAAATTTTTATCTCTTGAAGACATCCCTTTTGATTTGAAGTTTGATTTGTCTCTATTTCGATCAAAGTCCGAAACTTCACTTTCTGAGATAGTATTTGACCCATTAATACTATTTGAAGTAAAATCATTGTTTGAGGTAGTTTTTGATTCCTTGAAACTTGAAGATAGATTACTTTCTGAAAAATCTAAATCTGAATCAAACTTTAATATAAAAGTCTGGAGTCAATTTAATAGGCATGAAAAATTAGCCAATAAAATTCAATACACATTTGAAAAAGACATCATCCAATACTAGCATGAGTCATTTTTCATTCTGACACAATCCCAATTAGTTGTTTCCTCCTCCTCCATCCCTTCTACTTCATTAACTTCTCAGTCTACCCCTCTCATTGTAACTCTTGCACCACATTCAGCAGGAACCATGGCAAGATTTTCACCCCTAGACCTACCTTCTCAACTTGCACCATTTCCACAAGGCTATGGCTAGAGACTCCCTCTCTTCTATGTGAATTCTAAAATTAGTGCAAAAAAACACTTAGTCAAAGTCTCTAATTTCATTGACTTTGAAGAGATATATGATGATGATGCCAAGATGAGAATCATTTCCCAAATCTTTTCCGGACACTTAGTCAAAGTCTCTAATTTCATTGACTTTGAAGAGATATATGATGATGATGCCAAGATGAGAATCATTTCCCAAATATTTTCAAGAGATGTTAAAACTTGGTTCAGATCTTTGACTACCCATTCTATAGGAAACTCATAACAACTGACTGATGCATTCATAGCCTGATGGGAAGTAAAGAAGAATCCACTGTAGATTATTTCTGATTATGACAACCTGAAGAGGAATCCAAATGAATCAATTCAGGATTTCACTGCTCATTTCAACCAAGTGTACAACTGAATTCTAAATGAGATCAAACCTCCCCCAGGTTTGGATCTATTGCACTATCTGAATTCCTTTGATCCAGATATGGCATACCAGCTCTGAGAGAGAAGTCCTGCGACACTAGAAGATATGCAAAGGAATGCAGTCAGTGTGGAAGAAAACTTGTTAATTAAAATGTCAAAGAAAAAGGGTGAGATAAAGGTAACAATAAAATAAGAAACATCCTCATCCTCTGAGGTAAAAATGGATACTTTGATCAAGACAATGGAAATAAAGGTTGACCAAATGTCCATAAGAGAAAGACAACTAGAAGCACATGTTAGAAATCCTAATTTCAGAGGACAACAGCAACAACCTCAGTTTAAGAACAAGAAAAGAAAACAAAGGGCTCCTGAGAATCCAACACAACAATAGATTCAGACACCTTTGCAGCAAAATTATGCTTAAGGGGTTGAAGAATAAGATGAGATTGTGGAGGAAAATCACTTCTTTACAACAGATGGACAGCCTATATTCTTGATGGAGGATGAAGAATATGTTGAGAAAACAGATTTGCCTAAAGATGAATATTAAATGCTTGCTAATGGTCATGAGTTGGAGGTTGAGACCGATGATTAACAATGGGTTTATTTAAATGCACTTAGCTCACAACAAAGGAAATATTCATTGAGAAGTAGAGATGTTCCAATCACTCCTATTCATAAGAGGGCATCCCAACAAAAATTTACTCAGCCAAAGAAAAATCCTCAAGGTAATCAGAACAAAGGAAAGGAGTCTGTAGCTGAAAATCATATCAAGATCAGTCAACCATCTACAAGCACACCAAGCAAAGAAAAATAAAGTCAGAAGAAGGAAACTACAACAAAGGACCAACCCGAAAAGAGAGACATAACCATTAAAGAGGTAGATAAGAAGTCCAATATTTTTAGCTTAGAAAATGAAATATCTAAGTTAAAAGTCTTTATCCCTTTAACTGAGCTTGTAAAAAAAAATCAATATAAATTTCAGGTGGCCAAAATGCTAAAAGTAGATCCTTTGTCTGATATGGTAAATTTTGAATATGACCAACTTGAGCTCATTTTTTGTCCAACCATAGATGGCCAGTTAGAGGATAGTGAAGTTCCTCCATTCTATCTGAGTCTAAGAATTCATCAGTGTATCCTTCACAATTATATGCTAGACTCCAGATATTCCCATAATCTGATGCCGAAGGACATTATGGAGAAATTGGGCTTAGATATAACTCATCCTTACCATGATATGTATTCCTTTGATTATGGTAGATTATGTTTTCTTGGTCTCATAAAGGAATTGGTAGTTTCCCTTGAATGAATCCTAGCAAAGAATGTCTTGATGGATGTGGTGGTAGCTGATATGCCACCAACGTTTGGTATGTTATTGTTAAGATCTTGGGGAGCGGAGTTAAGAGGTACTATGCAATTATATTTTCTTATGCCACCATCCCAGTTTTCAAACAATTGAGGAAGTTGTATCAGGAAACAAAGATAAAATACATGATTACCAGCAAAGAGAAACCCAAAAAACATCCTATTAATGTTGTACATACATATATGGAATTTTTTTTTTTTTTAATGATAGTGTTTTGAATGATGTAGATAATTAGTTCATAGAAGTAGAAGAAATTTGAGAAATTTCCAATAGTGTCGAAGTAGTTTTAGATGAGAAACAAGGCAATTAGCCTAGTTCTTCAGAGCAGTCATTAGATAATTTAGAAAAAGGTTTAGAAAAGATTGAAGAACTGGCCCGAAAATATGAGACTAAACAGAATACAAAATTCCAACATCTTGATGATGAGAATGGTCTTTGGACCATGGATTTCGATGGTGCCTTAGGGAAATATGGGGCAGGATTCAGAATTTGGGTCCATAGCCCTCTTCATCATCTGGGTAAAGTTCTAAAAAATGTAATATTAGGTTCATATAAGTTGGATTTTGATTGTTCTAATAATGAGGCTGAGTATGAGGCATTGATCACCAGCCTCAAAATTCTGAAAAAGTTGGGTGCAAAAATAATTTCTGTTTATGGTGACTCTGAGCTTGTGATTAAATAAGTAAAAGGGGAATACCAGGCCAAGCATCCATGGATGAGAGCATATAGAAAATTTTTATTTGATATCCTAAATATGTTTCCTGAATATACATTGTCAGTAGTACCAAGAAGTCAGAATCTTATGACAGATTCGCTTGCTACAACAACAAGTAATTTCAAGATTCCCATATATTCTAATAAGAAATTTGAAATTCATGTCAAACATTGACCAACTATCCCTAAAAACTTGCGGTATTGGAAAGTGTTTTAGGATGACAAATAGGTGAACAATTTTATGCAAAATGAAGATAAATTTGAGAATTCCTTTATTGATGAATTTTATGACAAATACGATCAAGTCATCGAGGCCACTCAGGTTGATGTATTAAAGCTGAAGGATAACAAAATTCCAAAGGGTCTTGTAGTTTTGGAAGAATTGTTTGATCATGATGATGTTGCTAGGAAGCCGACCATGGTTCGTACTGAGAAATGTGTCGAGGATGTGAACGCCGGAATAGTAGAAAAGCCCAAGATGGTCAAGTTGTCCAAGTCTTTATCTCCAGAGGTAAAAGACAAATATATTTCTTTATTGCCTAAATTTTCTGATGTATTTTCTTAGGACTATGCAGACTTAATTTTATGATAAGAATATCATTAATCATACAATTTTGGTCAAGCCCGACCAAAATCCCTTCAAACAAAAGATGAATAATCAACCCAAGGTTTTTTCCGTTGATAGAGAAAGAGGTGAACTAGATTTTCAAATATGGAATCATTGTTCCCATCAGGTTTTTTGATTGGATGTCAAATTTGGTTCTGGTAAGGAATAAAAATGGAGAAATCCGGCTTTACATTGATTTTAGAAACTTAAATAAGGTGTCTCTGAAGGATAATTGTCCCCTTCCTAAGATGGATCATATCCTATAGAGAGTGGTTGGGGCTTCCTGAATGTCTCTTCTTGATGGATATTCAGGATACAATCATATTTTAGTGCACAAGCATCATCAAGACAAGATTGCTTTCACGACACCTTGGGGCACATTCAAGTATGCTAAAATGTGATTTGGGCTCAAGAATTCAGGGGCCACCTTTTAGCTCACGATGGAAATAGCCTTTGCAAATGAAAAGGATGTTTTATTAGTTGTGTATCTTGATGATTTGACAATTTTCGCTCATTCTGATGACGAGCATTTGTATCATTTGAGAATTATATTTCAGAAATGCAAGAAATTTGGGATTTCACTTAATCCCAAAAAGAGTCTTTTTGCCATGGAGGATTAAAGCTTCTTAGTCATATCATCTCCAAAGATGGTATCCGGATTGATCCTTCTCGGATTGACGCTATTCAGCAAATTGATTTTCCACGCAGCAAGAAAGAGATTCAAGCTTTCAATGGTAAGATGAAATTCTTAAGAAGATTTATTCCAAATCTTGCTTAGCATCTTCGAGAAATGACCAACATGTTAAAGAAGGACAATGAGATAAAGTGGTTTGAGGATGCCAAAAATTATTTTAATTCAGTGATTTTTTCCTTAACTACAACTGCTATTCTGATCAACCCCGATTACTCTATTGATTTTATCATATTTTCATTTGCCTCTGAACATACCTTGGCTACGGTTTTGATGCAAAATTAGGATAATATCAAGAATCCCATTGAATTATTTAGTCATACCATCAGGGATGCAACTCTTAGATATAACATAAATGAGAAGCAAGCCTTGGCCCTTGTAAAGGCATTGAAGTACTTTCGAGTGTATGTCCTTCATTCAAATATTCTAGCTTATGTCCCCAATGCAGTAGTGAAGGATGTTCTTATGCAGACTGATATGGAAGGCAGAAGAGGGAAGTGGATAGTAGCTATGTTAGAGTATGACCTCGAGATCAATCCCACAAAGATGATCAAAGGTTAGGAATTAGCCAAGCTCATGTATGAATCAAATTTACATGCTCTTGATATCAACCTCATTTCAGTTTTGTCTGATGAAGAAGGTGATGGTGCACTCATACAAGTATCTAATATTGTTCTCTCATCTCCTTGGTATTCCAACATTACTTATGTCCTTCAGCTTCTTAATCCTCTTCCATTCATGTCTAAGAGTAAGGTTAGGTCATTAAAATTGAATGCTTCCAAATAATGCATTTTGGAAATGCTTTATATTGGAAAGACCCGGGAGGTGTCTTGCTGAACTGTTTAGTAGAAGATGAAGTCAAAGATGTAATGAATGATTTCCATAAGGGAGATTGTGGAGGTCACCAGTTTTGGAAAACCATGACAAATAAAGTGTTTAGGTATGGATATTATTTGCCTACTCTTTTTGCAGATTTATATAAAATAGTGATGATCTTCCACGAGTGTCAAATATTTCAAGGTAAAAGGAAGCTTCTCCCATTACCTTTGCAACCTATATCTGTGCAAGCACCATTTCAGTAGTGGGGCCTTGACTTTATTGGAGAAATTCACCCTACATCATCTTCACAACATATATGTATCTTAACAGCTACCGAATACTTCACCAAATGGATCGAAGCGATCCCAACAAGGAAAGCTACAAATTTAGTTATCATTTAGTTTTTGGAGACTAATGTTTTTTCTTGTTTTGGTTGTCCTCATAATATCATTACATACAATGTGGCTGCATTCAAGTCGAATAAAATGGTTGAGTTTTGTGAAAATTACAACATCAAATTGGGGCACTCAACCACATATTATCCGCAAGGTAATGGATTAGCAAAATATTCTAATAAATATTTGATTAATATCATAAAGAAGACGTTGGAGGCAAACAAGAAGAACTAGCATAAAAATCTTGTTAATTATTTATGGGTGGACAGGGTGAGCAATAAGAAATAAATAGGAATGTCTCATTTTTAGTTGATATATGGAATAGATATTTTTTTCCCTACATCACTTGCAGTCCCGGTTATGAAGTTGTTACAAGAAGTAGGAAGTGAAGAGAATGATGTGAAACCACGGATCAATCAGATGATCCATCCTTAGCAAACAAGAGATGAGGTCTTTCAGAACACCTCAAAGATTCATGAAAAGATAAAGAAAGTATTTGACTGCAAGACAAAGTCAGATTATTTCAAGATTGGAGATGTGGCCCTCCATTAGGATGCTAGAAACGAGGAAAATGGGAAGCATGGTAAATTTGAGAACCCGCGGAAAGGACCATACAATATTTCATCCTCTCGTGGAAAAAATGATTTCCTATTGGAAGAAATGAATGGAGAATATTTCCTAGGAGGACCAATCAATGGTAGGCTCCTTAAGCATTACCTTTTCTGATGCATATTTATGAAAATTTCCCAATTCCATTGTACATATCAATTTAATTTTTCTACAAAGTGTGAAGCGGAGAATAATCGAAGCTTGGAGTTCAAGGTGAAGGCCATAAAGTTCCATTTATTTGATTTTGTTTTCAAAGTTTAGTCAAAGTCAAGTCAGTTCAGTTTTGAGTTAGTTTATTATGTAAAAAATTTTAGTATTCAGTCTAGTTTTTAGCTTTTGACTCCATGCCCAATGGTTAGGCTACTTAGTCTACGGTGTTCTTGACACCTCCAAGGAGCTTCCATCCCTAGTTGGAGCCAATGTTAGTGTCATTCTTTGCATCCTATCACCAATGATCAAATTTACTCTTATAATGTTTTAATAGGGTCCGTAAATCAATTTTTTGTCTTTTCACTAAGTCTTCAAGAAAAAATTTGGTCACTTGGCACTAGGTCTAGGACTATTTCCACTCTTTCCAAAATTTTAAATTGTTGGTTCATGTCATCAAAGTTGAGTGTATCATAATTCAGAGGTTCTCATCATCATTTCAGTAATCTCCATCATGATTCCATTCAGTTGAGAGTCTCCATTAGGTCATTAGGGTTTCAAGGTCACCAAACTTCTGTTTCATGCATAAAATCCAGCAATTGGAGGAGTGGTAATAGGCAAGTATCTTCAATAAAATTTTGATTTAAAATGTAATTTATGTTTTTATATGTAATAATGTTCCTAAGGTTCCAAAATTTCAAAAAGGTCCTAAATTTAAAAAGAGCTAAAAGAAAAGGTAATTTGGTTAGGTGAGCCATCCTACCTCATTAATTACTAAGACATCAAAAGAAAATTATAAAGGCCTATGGAGGAGCTCAATTAAATTCATTTTTACTCTAAATGTCTTTGGATCTCTTTGACATCACTATGAAAATTAAGAGAAGGAAAAATTTATGAGAAAAGGAGGGTTTTTTCTGCAGTTTCATAGAGGTGCAACCCTTCTGCAACCCATCTGTTAGGCACAACCTTTTTGTGACCTTTCTAATAGGATGCGACCCTTTCATGACCTTTCTGTGGGCACAACTCTTTTGCGACCCTTTCGCGACCTTTATGCAGAATTTTCAGGGTTTTGAAATGTGGAGTTTCTTCATGGTTTCAGGGCGAAATTTAGAGTTTTTCTAGCTTCCAAATATTGTTCAAAGGTCCATTAAGCTTCTAAAAATAGTAAGGGATCATCTACACCATCTTTTCAAGAAATTTCATCAAGGATTTCTCCAGCAAAGTATTTCAGAAATTTTTTATTCTCCTTTGTTTTGGTAAAGGAAATCCTAGCTTTCACTCACCCACATTATCATTTATCCTCCATAAAATCCCTAGCCTACACACTTCCTATCACTCACTACCTATGTACCATTTATATTATTAAACCCTGGCCTTATGCTAAGTTTCCACTCCACAATTCATAAACTCCTTGCCACACCATTTCATCTCATGAAATAAATTTCACCATAGCATTCCATTTCACACTCCCCTTTGTCTCTTCAAAACCTTTGAGGAAATTTCCATATCATCACTACATTTCCTATGCTTTCAAAACCACTGTGACCAATTATCCAAACCCTAAAATTGGCTAAAGTCTATCCTTTAAAAAAAAATCATGGAGAGTGAAATAGATAGTAAACAGAAAGTGAAAAAGGGAGGACACCATTCAATATTAGAGCCAATTATTCTAAGTGAAATCAACGCTTCTCCATTTGCTAAAAAAATTTTGTAAATGCTGGTTTTATGAATTTTTGAGATGATCACAGAGGTTGGCTCTCGTGTTCCTTTAACCAACCTCTTTCCCCATAATTTTCACAGAGACATAGCTGTCATAACATTTTTTGAGTTCAGTGTTTCAACAGACATCATTTATTCAACCATAGGTATTCCAAACTAGGGTGAAAACTGGTTCAAGGGCATGGAATTACATATTGATATAGAATTATCCTAAAACCTAACCTTAGAGATGTTCCTTAGCATGTTATTCCTTTCAGATTTCTTCGTGACAAGTATGCCCCTTTGATGAAAATCATTATGAAATATATTTCTTCTGAAGGGAGGTTTTCCAGAATGTATAGGTATCATGTTAGGTTGCTTATGCACTTCACCTCTACAAAAGCAATTAATTCGTCCAATTTTCTGTGTAGAAGTGTGGTGAAGATGACTGAAAAGTTCAAGACCAAGGGAAAACCTCACACCACCAACCTATTCCATTATAGATTGATCAATATTTTGGTCATGCATTAGCTTTCAGCCAAGCAAATCACTTGGCAAGCTTTCATGGATAAACTAAACACTACTCCTAGTATTAGTCCCACTGTTTCTCCAAGAAAAAAAACACCATCAAGGTCAAAGTCTGCACATCCCATGGAGCTTGGCTCATCAAGAAAACATGCTGAGATTTCAAAGAGGCCTAGGCCTGAGGTTACTCTCACCTATAAGAGAGGTAGTAGGCTTGTGTTTTCTCCTTGGAAAGAGGAAGGGGCCAAACCTATTTCACCACAGGGATCACCATCAACTTTGCATGAGACTTCCATGCATGATGAGGAGGAACATGATATTGATCTGGTTGACCTAGAGGACCATGATGACCATGAAAATTTGCAGAGAAAAATCAAATACAAGGAGGCTCAGATCAAATAGCTCCAAGATAACCTAGCAAGGGCTCAATTTGTCATCTCATTTCTTGATCAGGAAAACAGTCAATTAAGACAAATCAATTGATTTTGGAGAGGAGGTTGTTTGAGGAAAATAGAAAGGAAAGGGGAAAAATAGTGGCTGAACCTGAGGAATCTGAGCACCAAGGAAAAAGGAAGAGACCAGGAACTATGGGTCTCAAAAAGGCTCTGCAGAAAAACAAAGAACAAAACCCTACAAATGAGCAGCTAAGTTTTGAGGAGAGGATAACTCAAGAAATCAATGAAGACAAGGAGTTTTAGCTTGAAAAGGTCAAAAATCACTTGGAAAATCTCTTGGAGACTGCAAATAGGGACAATAAGATTCATAAACGCATGTTTTTCCGATGTCAGACCATAAATCAGATTGCACAAGTAAAAATTGAGCAATTGAGGAGAAAACCGCAAGAGGTCCAAGACAAGCAAAGGGAGTCAACAAAAAGAGGTTGAGGAGAGAAATTGATGGATAAAACATCCTTGGATGTTTATACTATCATCCAGAGTAGTTAATGAATAAATTCTGAAAATTTTGGAGGATTTTGAATTTTTTTTAAAATTTTGCAGAAAATGACAAACAGAAAGGTCGCGCCGAGGTGCGACCCTTTTTCTCTGGGCACCAAATGAGATTTGATCTACATATATGGATATATATTCATGAGTAAATGTAATATATGAAGTGGGTTTTCTATGAAAGCTTTTAATTTTGATGAAAAACTTAGAAAACCTCACCTTTTCATGTTTCTGCCTCTAAAGGTGGACTGGTGCAATGCTTCTGAGTGAGGTTGGAAAAATCAAGTTTTGGAGGCCTTCCCATGGGTATTTTTTGGAGTTTGATGGCTCATTGAAAATAATACACGAGTATATACTTTACCTATCTTTCATAATGCAATTTGGAATCTTGAACGTCAGCGAAAAGTAGCTCTCAAACGGCCCGACACTTTCACGACCTTTTTGCTAAATTCTTGTTTTGATGCATTCTGGTGCGACCTTTCTGCATTATGGTGAAACCCTTTTCTTTCTGGTGTGACCCATCTAGTCTAGAGACATTTTAATGCACTGAATGATATCAAATTCGATGTCTTGTAATAAATTTAGTTTATTTTAAGCTTTTTAGTTTGACACTTTTGTGACCTTTTGGCTAAATTCCTGTTTTGATGCATTTTGGTGCGACCTTTCTGCATTATGGTGAAACCCTTTTCTTTATGGTGTGACCCATCTAGTCTAGAGACATTTTAATGCACTGAATGATATAAAATTCAATGTCTTGTAATAAATTTAGTTTATTTTAAGATTTTTAGTTTTTTTTTTCCTCACTATATGAGGAAATTTATAATTAATGAGGAGACAAGCTCTCCTAAGCTTTGTCTAAAATATTGGAAACTGTTTCAACTATCCTAGTATTTAGGTGAGGACTCATCAAAGACATTTATGATGAGCCTTGGATATTATTTTCGACCTGATGATGTGTCCTATGATGTATTTTCCTATAAGAGATAATTTTTAATCATTTCCAAAGGTTGGATGTTGTGGAATGATGTTGTGGAATTTAGCTTGGAACACTAGTGTATTCAGTGATTTTGGAAGGAACTAATAGAAAAAAAAATTAGCTATTGTGGTGGGATTCATGTTGTATGTGTTTTAGAAGTGTTTCTTCTTATGTAATCATATGTTTAAAATTATTGTGCCTTCCATCTTCATTTCCATGTCTTATGTGAAACCCTTTTCTTTCTGGTGTGACCCATCTGGTCTAGAGACATTTTAATGCACTGAATGATATCAAATTCGATGTCTTGTAATAAATTTATTTTATTTTAAGAGTTTTAGTTTTTTTTCCTCACTATATGAGGAAATTTATAATTAATGAGGAGACAAGCTCTCCTAAACTTTGTCTAAAATATTGGAAACTGTTTCAACTATCCCAGTATTTAGGTGAGGACTCATCAAAGACATTTATGATGAGCCTTGGATATGATTTTCGACCTGACGATGTGTCCTATGATGTATTTTCCTATAAGAGATAATTTTTAATCATTTCCAAAGGTTGGATGTTGTGGAATGATGTTGTGGAATTTAGCTTGGAACGCTAGTGTATTCAGTGATTTTGGCAGGAACTAATAGAAAAAAAAAATAGCTATTGTGGTGGGATTCATGTTGTATGTGTTTTAGAAGTGTTTCTTCTTATGTAATCATATGTTTAAAATTATTGTGCCTTCCATCTTCATTTCCATGTCTTATGTGAAACCCTTTTCTTTCTGGTGTGACCCATCTGGTCTAGAGACATTTTAATGCACTGAATGATATCAAATTCGATGTCTTGTAATAAATTTAGTTTATTTTAATATTTTTAGTTTTTTTTTTCCTCACTATATGAGGAAATTTATAATTAATGAGGAGACAAGCTCTCCCAAACTTTGTCTAAAATATTGGAAACTATTTCAACTATCCTAGTATTTAGGTGAGGACTCATCAAAGACATTTATGATGAGCCTTGGATATGATTTTTGACCTGATGAGGTGTCCTATGATGTATTTTCCTATAAGAGATAGATTTTAATCATTTCCAAAGGTTGAATGTTGTGGAATTTAGCTTGGAACGCTAGTGTATTCAGTGATTTTGGCAGGAACTAATAGAAAAAAAAATTAGCTATTGTGGTGGGATTCATGTGGTATGTGTTTTAGAAGTGTTTCTTCTTATGTAATCATATGTTTAAAATTATTTTTCCTTCCATCTTCATTTCCATGTCTTATGTGATTGATTTCTATGTTTGATAAGCATAATTCATTGATTCAATGCTCTGTTTTGGAGAAGCTCTCACATGTATGTTCATTTTCTTCTGATATAAACAATTTCATGATATTCATGCTCATTTTGAAGCCCTATCAGTCTACTATATTCCCTAGAGATATTTAAAGTGCTAAATTGTGTTGCTACCTTGCCCCATTACATCTTTTCAAATGTGATTTTCAGAGCCCTGACCTAGTTTTTCCTAGACCTAATTCACCATCCAACACAAAATTCAAATCAAACAAACCCTACAACATGCTATACCTAGCCTAAAATATCCATGATCTAGTCAATTTGGCTGTGATCTCAGCCTAGTAGGGCTAGCTACTAGGTCAAAGTGGTTTGTTGTTACCTTATTTTGTCTCCTTCTCAGCATTTGGAGATCCGGTGGAGTGCTAACACACAAAAACCACTAACACCTATAGTTCATACAGACACAAGGGAAGTTGCAAAACGATCTCCATCAGAAGTTGTCCACATACCTGCAACAGTTTCATTTGAACATCAAGTATGAGAAGGGAAACACCAATAATTTTGCACACTACCTTAGTCGACCATCGATCGTGGTGCTAACCACCGTGCTAAATTCTTGTGGGCATGAGACTTATGATTGGCTACTTCTCTATAGAATCAATCCAGAATTCAGCCACACATACAAGACGATCTTGGAAGGTAAGCAAGTTCCAAATTTTCACCTCCAGGAGGCACTTCTATGTCACCTGGGACACCTTTGTGTTCCTTCAAGGAAGAATGCCAAGATGGTTTGGGAAGCGCACTACACTCAATTCTCTTGGCATTTCAGGGTTGAGAAAATAGTGGCAGTACTGCAGAATTATTTATATTGGCCGAAACTTTGACAAGATGTCGGGAAGTACAGAATATCTTACACTTCCTATGCCATTTCCAAACTGACCATCAAGAAGAAAGGTCTCTATAATTTGTTTCCTACCCCTAGTAGACCTTGGGAATCCATATCCATGGATTATATGTTAGGCCTTCCTTTTACTAAGAATGGAAACGACTGTGTTTTTGTGGTCATTGATATATTCTCGAAGATGGCCATTATGGAAGACTGCAAGAAGAATATTACAACGGAAGCCACTACTAAACTATTATTTGAATGAGTGTGGGTACACTTTGGGATCCAAAATTTTATCATCTGATATTGGTACAACAGGTTCCTTAGTACATTTTTGTCTAGTCTTTGGTCAATGCTGGACACCAATCTCACCAAGTCCACAACTTTCCATCCCCAAACCGAGGACATACAAGGGTCATCAACAGGATGGCCTACACATTCTTTGCATCTACAAATAAAATCATCCATGCACATGGGATGATAGCCTCCCCTACGTACAGCACAACTATAACTGGGCTCTCCACAGCTCAACCATCCACAACCCCTTTTAAGTGGACTTGGGATTGCAACCACTATGTCCCATTGGCGTAGGCGTGCCATTTGTGGCTACTTAGGTAGATTCGGCTCATGTCCAGTTTAAAGCTGACAAGGTGAAAAAATTCATTGAGCACATTCAACACATCCACCAACAGTTTCATGACATATTGGATAGAGTCAATTCTAAGTACAAGAAGCGACCTTATCAACATAGGGTGCCACACAACTTCCAGGTGGGTGACAAAGTTTTGTTACATTTGCAGAAGGAGCGCCTCTTTGGACCCTACTGCAATCTACGCCCACTTCGATATGGTCCATATACCATCACCAAGGATGTGGGATACAATTATTTTGAGCTTAGCATTCTCCCATTCCTTGGCCTACACCCATTTTTCAACATGGATCGCCTTCGGCCATACATTCCGCCATTACTGGACACATCCGAAATTGCAGAACAAATCACCTCGACAGAGTTAAATCCAAACTGCATGGAATGGGATACAAACGATCGGATCATGGACACACAACTAAAAATCCCTCGCTAGCAGAAGATCCAATTGTATCAGGTTGCCAAATCTGGCTAACTCCTTCACCAGGGAATGTGGTTCACTAGGGATCAAGTTCAACATAAATTTCCCCACCTCATGGAAGATCTAAAAAAAATGGGGAACACTACTTCCTAAGGGGGGAGGAATGATCAAGGTGGATATTGGTGGCCACCCACCTATTCCACATAGTCAGTTTCATCAGTTTTCTTATTTACTATTTTTAGCAGTTTTTCGGGTCCTAAACTTTTGGATCCCTTTTTGAGGCCATAAAAGACATTTTTTGGGCATGTTTGATCTGAATATTTTAAATAGATCATGAAAAAAACTATAGTCCTCAGAGAGATATTTCCAACGAGGTATCATACGCTCCAAACGGAGATAATATGACCAAGTTATGACCTCGGGAAGTTGGTTGCCCAACTAACCCCAACGGGGCCCATAAACTCTTCATTTTACATCTCCTCGGGTTAGGGTTTTATCTTATTTTTAAATAATAAAAAGGCCCTTGAGCCTCATTGTAACATAGTTCAGAGGCATGTAGCTACCACATCTCCCATCGCCCAATATAATTTGTTTTCCATTATGTCTGTAAGCATTTTTCATTATTTGATATTAATGAAATGAAGTTTTATTCTTATTGCATCTTTGTGTTTTTGTTTATTTTTGTCTTTTATTTCATTCCTGCATAAGTATAGATCATTAAAAAATCATGATTTGGGATGACCCTTTCATACATGACATACATACATACATACATACATACATGTATATATATATAAACACCAAAATAATCATGATCACAACACAAGTGATAGATATCATAAGGTCTAGGTTAAGATAAATTCCTTTATTCATGTACCACATGCACAATGTTGAGAAAAATTGTTCCCAACACACACAAGGCATCTAACACCTTAAATCCATTCACTTTACCTTTCGTGTTACCTTTCTCGCTATTGTTCTGCCACCACCCATTTGCCACAATGGACCCAACTAGTCCAACCAACTATCATTTTATTAACTTCCGTTTTGCTTACGCATGCACTGAGATTCATCTATGTCTCTTATTACATGTTGGGTACCACATATATCTCCCCGATCTCCATTATATTTCCTCTTTCCCAACCAATTCCAAGAATCTCAAAACACAAAAGGGAAGAAAAAGATTAAGAAAGAACAATACCATGAAAGCCCAAAAGTAATGTGACACCACAAAAAAGTGGCATTATCATGCACTATACACAATCAAGACTGCAAATCAAGTGAAAAAAAATAAAAAAATTGATAGCACAAGACTGGAAACAAACACCATGACTCAAACCCCATGGATTCTCAGTGCTTCCAAAGAAAATATTAACCCAAGCCTCCTTCAATATTTCATGGAAGTTTCTTGTCATGCAATCCCCTGCATCATACTACCACAACCACATAACTGTCAGTGCATAAATAAAAATAACAACAAGATAGTTACCTTACCTTGTTGTGCCAATCATTTTGCCTTGTAACTAATCACACACATGTCATCCATATGTATCAACATCAAGACAACATTATCTATCAATTCGAAATCAATATTTACCAAGGCTAACAACCATGTCATAATCCACAATCAACTCACATTCATCGATCATAATACATAATGCTACAACTATCACCTACTTACACTCAAGTACATACCATCTATCTTACAAATACATGTTATTACAACCATCCTAAAACAATATCATTACTTCATAAAATCTTATAGAAACATGCTCATATCATGCATTTAATCAAACATTCAACAGTAAATAGACAACAACATTAAAACACCAAATAGATGACATAATCAAACATTCAAGTACAAAGTAGATGAAATAACCAAGCTCATACCTTAATATATCTCAGGGGAGGCTATCTTGTCTGCACAATCAATCTATATTATCACGATATAACTTCACAACATATGAACCCAATAAGGTCATGATATCCATAACAATATCTATATAACATGTTCACGTCATAAGCTCATAAATAATTGTCATTAATGTATAAAAATCACATATACACAGTTAGTCTAGACATAATACAACACATTATCATAATTAGGTCGACTCATGCCTGAATGTCATAACCCTAACCATCAAGTCACTAGCATGTAACAAAAACAAGTTAACGCATCACATGCTCATCAACAACATATAACTTAGCTAACATAAAACAACAATACCAATGCATACCACCACAAGTTGCTATCATTCATGAATATTCGACACATGTACATATAACCTCACTAATCAACTAGCATCTATAATGTATGTAACCATAATAGTAACAGAATATCAAAATATAAGTAACCCTAAGGCTTACAACAACCATGATTCAAGTACCTGATTGCCAATCATACAACTTGTATGACGATCTGCTCTTACCCCAAAGTCCATTGTTGCAATGTCGCTTTAATGATCTGCATCTATTGCTCTATCTTAGCCAACACATTAGCACCATAACATACCAGTATCATCATGATGAACTAATTGCATATAAGGAACTTATGCGCAACAACCTTCACCAAACCAATGCAAACTTGACCATATACATCCACTTGACATGTATAAGCAATCATGAATGACCAATGGAAGTTCAACATATGACATCAGACAAGCAAGCATCCATGGAAAACACACAAGCATGACCAATATGTGACCTAGCATAAACAAGAAATGCATACAAAACATGTAGCATCATGTAAGCAAGCGTGCATGGACAATACATAAGCGTGAAAAACACATAACTAGTCATACACTCATGACAACATGTTGAAAACAACACTGTGGTAGTGTATTCGGTGCAAAGGTGTATGAAATACACTTCTTTAGCAAGCTGGTTGCTACCTACACAAGGTCACCGATAAAAATGATTGTCTATTATTAGTGTGATAGCTTTGACATAATGTAAACTAAGTTTGAGGGAAAAATAAGCATAAAACACTATTAAAAAAACAAACACAAGATGAAAAATACAAAATATCGATGGGTAAAACAACCTAATAACACAAGTGGAGAATTATCCCTTTATTAGGTGTTGGTGGTGAAAACATATATAATGTTAAACACTTGAAGAGGGTCCTTTGAGCTATGGAGCTCAGATACCCAAAACAAGGAGGTCTCCTTCCCTCGAGTTCCTGCAAGCGTCTCTTCCCCCTCTCAAAGAATGGTAGATTAAAATCAAGTGGTGTACCTCTCTCTCTTGGACTGAGATGTTGGTTGGACAACATATGAGTCCTTCCAATCCCTCTGCTGCTGAAATATGTAAGCTAGTTTCCTATGAATCAATTTTTCCAACATAACAATGTGTCTCCATTTCTTCTTCCAAAGGATGGTTTATATAGATATTTTTTGAATTTTTCCTCCTTATCTTGGCCCAAGATTGATATTGACTCAAGAGTGGAGGAGGGATTCCTTTGTGGGCTATAATTAATCCTCAATGTGACTTAAATCCGTCTATCCTGGATAGTACAAGGTGGAGAATCATCTTAACTAAGCATGCAAAGTGGTCCTGGATGGTGACATTTCGCTATCTTTAGGACCGCGTGGCTATTGAAGGAATAGTCACGGGGTGGGAAAAATTCCTTTGATGCAGGTGCGTTGTCCCTTAGTTTTCATCTGAAACTTGGGAAAAATTAAATTTTTAGCCTTTCCTAATGTATTCCTTCCCTAAAAATATTTGTCTGTACTTTCTTCTTGACATTTTTAATGTCTTTTTCTTGTACAATTTTCTAGTGTTAATAGTTTCCCCCTAATGTATGAGGTCTAGGAATCACTGTATAGCCAAAATACACTATGTTTTCTTTTCTATGTGATCCTTTTGAGAGAGACATATAGAGAGTAACTTGCTTTGGAACTGAGTTGGGAGACCCCTTCTCTTAAGTAAAAAAGACACCATGCTCTGTAGGAAACCTGTAAGAAAAAAGATAAGCAATATTTATATGAGGCAAGCATGTCCCATGATTGTGATTTTTGACTAGTTAAGCTAATCTGACAGATACTTGTTCTATCGTGTCACATTTTGTGGTTGATGACCTTTTGCTAGTTGATTACAATGGTTTCTGATACCCTCAGGGATGTTTTTCCTTCGAACAAAAAAGGGTGAATGTGGTACCCACATGCATGGCACATTTATAGAATGTGCTCAATGGATGCATGGGTATTTGACTATTGGGGACCTTCCCATGTAAGAATTGTTGAAAGAGATGGCTACTGATATAGGGGTCTTCGACTAATTCTAATAGAGTGCAACGGTTATGAATTACAATACCATCCTTGACATGAAAAATTGTGTTAATGTCGAATTTAAAGCAGATCGATGACATCAATGGGAAATGTTAATTCCCATTGTGCCATATGATAATGCCCCTATTATGGTGAGGACTTATCCAAGGTACTACCTCCTTCCTAGAAAATGGTTGTTGAAGTTGAAATGAAGGAATAATCAACTGATTGAAACAAGTACTGATGCAAGGGACCAGGGTTTATGATGTAGCAGGGTGCAATGTGACAGGTTAACAAGACATGATGAAACGAAATGGCTATAAGTGGTGATGGTGGTTAAGTGGCCCAAGGTTGGAGTTGTAAATGTGAGTGGTGACATTCATAACAATTTATGATGGGGAAATCCATGGGATCAATAGGACATCCAGGGTGGGTGTATGATTGCTATGATTTGTCATGGTTGGGTGTGGTAAAGAATGCATGACTCTGACCAAGGGTAATTAGGGACTACTGCCAGGTAAGAAATGTAAATGGTTGGGTGGGAGTCTTCTCCTAAAAAAAATATTTTTACACTTGCCAAAATTATATGAAAGTGGTTTGGATGTACAAGCATGGAGACGGGTGCCCCATTAACATGAATAATCCGGCATGAAAATGTGAGGAGTGTGTTTTGCTGAGGGTGGGGGCCCCATTGTTTGGTCTCAGTGCAAGGGTGCTGAGGTGGATGAAATCTCACACCTGGGCTATGCTTATGAGGGTGTGATAGGATGGATGTGACACACAGTGATGCATTTTTTGTTTATCCACTTTATACTTAATAATAGCTCGGGAAAGGAGTTTTAACATGTATTGGGTAAAAAATAACTTGATGTTTGATGATGGGTGTATGAACATGAAGTGGTTCCTGGGTTGAAGTTTATGGCCATGGATCCAAACTTTGGCGTGTGGTCTACTTGAGCGATGGATGTCATGGATGGTGAGTCTCTATCGACCTGCAAGGTTGTTTATCATGTGCAAGATGGGGTGATGATAAACATGGTCGGGTGAATGGAATGGATGATCTATCCATGACCAGGATGAATCTTGGGTGAAACTAAGTGCAGGTCTAAACCGACTGATGTTGAAAAATAAACAAAAATTATTCTAAATAAATGATGTCAAGATATGAAAACATTTTTAGGGAAGCCTATCATGCTTAGGGTAGAAAAACACCTGCTCTTGTACTTTTGTTGGCTGGGACATATGGTGATTTGGTGCGTTTTTAATACCTGCAACCATTACCCCAAGTAAAAGAATTTTTTTCATACAAATATCTTTGAAATAACTTTAATTTTGAAGTGATAAGAGAGGGCATACCTGAACTGAAGTATGGTGGGTGTTGGGCTTGGAAATCACTTTTTTCTTAAACGTGGATTTATGGGGCTCAGATTGGACATGATAAAGTGTTGATCACTGTGTTTCTTGTGGTTTTGTGATTGGGTACTCTGAGCTCTAGTTATGGGCTATTGAACATGAAAAAATGGAGATATATAGGCCAATATGGCCCATTTTCAAATCATTTGTGCCTTTTGATCATTTGAGGTCAGAGCAGAGCTACTTTCTCAATATTTTCTTACTTTTGTGGTCATTCTAAGCACTCGAGATTCATGCTTAGTGTCAAGTAGGAGCTAAAACATCCTACTTTTTATTTTTGTCATTTTCATGTGTGGATGGTCTGTACAAATGTGGATTTGTACGGATTTTTTGCCCATTTTTGGGTGGGACCGGGTAGGCGATTGAAGATAGGCACATGGTCCCTGGGTTCCTTTTACATGAAGGCCCTGTGGGTGGTGAAGTCGCACACCTATTTTTGGTACATGCACGCGGTTAACACACAAATATTTTTGACAAGTGAATAAATTTGATGGGTTTTGTTCAAAAACTAACTTTTTGGTGTTTTCCTTGGTGGAAGGATGTTGTGGCGAGAGAGAGACTACCTTGATCTCTGTGTGGTAGTGGAAAAAAACCCTCCTACTCGAGAGATGATGGATCAGTATGGTTTTCTGAAGTTCCTGGAGAACAACATACTGAGATATCAAGATGGGTTTCTGCGCTACGTGGTCTGATGTTGGAATAGGTGACATGTTATGGTCCTGCACTAGAGAGATGTGGTGATCCATCCTGAACTTATTTATATTTTGTGATGTGTCTCTTGCCTCATGAGGAGGCACTTCCCTATCCACTCTTTCCTGGGGGAGTGAACATCCATCACTGGGCTGAGGAGGAGAGGCACTTTGGTCCTAACCCTATCACCCGAGGCTGCATCTGAGTGAGCTCGATCACATATTTGGTTGAGCAAGATGATTTGGTGATTACAGTTTGCCTATCTAGGTTGAAAAAGACCCACCAATTTTCTGGCCCACAGATTTCAGTGTTGTTCCTATTAGCACTCCGCCATATTCCTAAGGCTAAATAAGGAATCCCAATAGAGGTAACCAAAAACCAAGCTTTTGACTTGGTAGCTATCCCTACCAAGTCAGAGAGGGCTCTCTCCAATAATTCACAGCCAGGAGGGCTGGAGAAATTATGGTTTTTAGGCTAGATATGGAGTGCAAGGAGTTGTTTTGATTTTATTTTGGTTGGGTTATCACTGGATGAAGAAATTAGGTAAAGGGAGCTAGGTCAGGGCAAATGAAATAGGGTTGCAGGGATTAATGGGGCAAGGTAGGAACAATTTTTTTCACTTAAAGATGATTGTGAGGGAATGGTTTTGAGACTAAAGAGAAGCTAGGAAGAGCATGGGAGATGTATTCTTCCCAGGTGGAGGAAAATGGACAAACTATGATCAATTCCCCAAAATAGAGCATGAGCAAGCATGTGTTATGATTATAAAACTTGAAAGAGATCATACCATAGAGATGACGTTAACATGAATACAATACATTCAAACATATGAAACTAAAGGAAAAGCAATGATAAACATCATACCACAAGTATCCAAAAAAATAGCTGCAATTCCTCTTTATTAGCTGGCTAAACTGAGTACAATAGTTCCTTGATCAATAAGAAAACATACAAACTGATTCCAACCTTTGAAAATGAGTAAAAAAATGAAATAATATAGGCCTCAAACAACCTCTCCCAACCTAAGGGGTTGAATCCATAAGTTGAGGAGTTGATCCACAATAATCTGAACTGATACCTAGAGTGTAGGATGGTCCAAGTGACTCACTCCTCATTACAGTCAACTGATTCATTATGACTCAATGATGACTTTTACCCGATGAATCTACCCCTAGGTAACTTATCCTTGACATAATTACATTTACCATGATGAATTACATAAGTAGAAACATTTTTTATTGAAGAAAAGTCAAAATTTCAGAGAAACTTGGAAAAAATCAGCAAATTGGTCATTTGCACCCTTCACTTTGCATTTGCGCCCTAACAGTGTCATTTGCACCCTCCATGTTTAGGGCCACTTTTGGCTCATCTAAAGGTGTCCAAATCAATCCCAAAATGGCTTGTTGGAAATCCCTGCCTGTCCTCCTTCTTAATATGCCTCAGGTTATGAAAATGAAGGTCATTTCCCCCCTCAAAAAGTCATTCTCCCAAGACTAGTATTTGCGCAGCGCTAGGTCAAAAAGGGGCAGAAAGGTGATTTTTTGATGGTTTTTTGAGCATTTCACCTATCAAAAATGAAAAACAAGGCTGGAAACATGGTTTTATGAGATGAATTGGTCATTAGGAATCCAATAGTACCTTTATTTCCCTCAAAAAGTGCCCCAATTATTTGCTTAGCATCTAGGGCGCTACACAAATGCCCAATTTTCTGCTAAATGTCTATTAAAAAAACTCATAAAATTACTGATTTTGTAGGAAAATTTTGGAGGCCTTCTAGATGTCCAAATTGGGCCCAAGATAGCCTACTGGAAATATTATCCTATTGAATTTCCATATCTGCCTTAATTTTCCCAAATTAAGGTCCTTTTACCACTCAAAACTTCATTCTCCCAAGACTGCTATTTGTGCCCTCTTAAGCATTTGCGCCCTCCCAGAAGGATCTGTGCATCACCTTTTTGCACACCACTTTTGGAGGCCTTTACGAACTCCAAATTTGGCCGAGGATATATCGTTGGAAATATTACCTTGTATACTTTCCAAATATTCCTTTATTTTTCATAATGGACTTGATTTGACCTATCAAAAATTGATTCTCCCAAGGTCACTCCAGAAGTGCAGAAAACCTCTTATAGCACCTATATTTTGGACATTTCTCCCTAACCATGATACCTGTGTAAAAATTGAAGGAAATTTTTCGTTTTTGACCTATGATGGACAAAAACCTCTCTCACGTTTATCAAGTTCCTCTCTGTTTGGTTAGAAACATACTTTGAAGCAAAACTAGCCCTATGAGTGGAAAATGATTTTTCCCTTGGAATGACTTCTTGAAAAATGGTGGGGACATGATGTTTGTGAGCTGAAATGACTTCATACTGGATGATATGTCCTCTATTATTCCTCCTCTACTCAGGTTTCTATGATTCCATAGAAAACCCTAGATGAGTGGGAGAGGAAATTATGGTTTGGTGTAGGAAAAACAAGGGATTTAGGACTACCTTGTAGAGGGAGGGGAATGAAGGGGTTAGGGGCTGTCTAAATTATTGGGGAAATTTTGGGGGATAGGGATAGAATTTATAGAGTAGGGGAAAGTGGAATTTCAAGGATTGAGTGAGGGGGAGGGGTACAAAAGGGAAAAACACAAGCATAGTCTAGAAAAGTGTCAAATTGTAGCAATAGGGTAGGGCTTGTGGAAAAATGATGATTTTGAGTGATAGGAGTGGTGGGAAGTGTTTAGAAAGGTATATTAAGGATAGGGGAAGGTGTAATAGCATCAGGTAACAAATATTGTTGACGATTTAACCATGGAAGTCATGAAACCAAGAAAAATGTCCTCAAAACCATAGGAGAGGGAAATGAGCTTTCCAAGCACAACTGAGAAACAAATATGGTAAACACAAAACCAATTACCTGGAAATGATAGTTTGGAACCTAAAATTTTTGAATACCTTTGACTATTAATACTCCTTCAAAATGATAAATTTGATGGTGAAATGACCAATTTTCATGATTTTGACCCTATGACCTAATAATGGCACAACATGGAAGAATGAGTTGAATGATGACCATAATGACTATGGGACTCTTTCAATAATGAATGACTTGACCATGATGATATCCATTGATCATGGAGGTGAAATGAGTACTAATGATCTCAATACCCTAGTAATGGTGGAAGAAGAAAACACCTAACAATCTAAACCAGTGAATAAATTTTTATTTTGAAACTCGATGAAACACTAAAAATTTGAAAAAGACTCAAAAAAATTTAGAAAGATGATACCTATTTGATCACTGGTGACAGAAAAAATTGACTGACAGTAACATCGTGGACTCCAGGCTAGTCACTTTTTTTATTGGGCCCGCTATGCCTATCAGGGTATGGTCACTCAGCTCGCCAAAACACATAGGGGTGCTACCAAGAACTTTGCATATGTGAGAATTCTCTGAAGTATCATGTACGATTGGGTTGTGATGTTACGACCCTTTGTGGCAGTGCCTCTAGGTCCTACGAGGGATCCTTGGATGCACCGATGGGCACCTGTGATGCCCTATGGTGTTGGGTGAGAGGCAAGCCGATACTGGGATGTGATAGTCAAGGCATGGTTCGAGTTGAAACAATAATTATTCCTTGAGTTTCCATATTCAGCGATGGACTTCCGGGGGAATTCGGACAGGGGTCTCCCTCCTGACCATGCATGGGGTCCAACAAGTATGAAGTTTTATGTTTTCTGCATTTTGAGGGTTCTATTTTCGTGTGTGTGTGTGTGTGTGTGTGTGTGTGTGTGTGTGTGTGTATATCTTTGATGGTGAATCTGATATTTTTTTTTGGTTTCTTGTGTAGATGTGGGGTTTGTATGGAATCCTACTACTCAATTGGTAGGTCACTAGCCTAGGAGGAGGGATCTGCTTAGGGCAGGTCAGGCCTAGCTTGTGGGTTAGTTCGGTGCCGGAGGTCCCTCAGGGGAGGGTAGCAATGTTGCAGATGCTGCTGGGGATGCTGCCCTCCTGGCACATGTTTAGGCGACCAAGGCACGTGTGGCCGCAATCAAGGAGTTGCTAGCTATTGTTGATATTCGAGTATTGGCAGTAGAGGCTCGAGCTACTGATGTGTAGAGTTAACGGGGGGCTGCTGAGTCCATGGCCAAAGTGGAAGATTCTCATGTTGTGGACTTGGAAGATTCATGGAGTCAGCTAGAGAGGTTGACTGAGGGTTTACCGACTAGGGGATTTTATGACCTAACTGACATATGGTTGGATACGGTGATGTCCCGAGAGAGGGCACATTGCCCGAATTTGTGCCGAGCAACACTTGTTGTTGCAGCCGCTGCTCCTATAGTAGCGCCGGGTGCTCACGTGGGTCTGAAGGACCCACCATGCGGGGCTCAGTCCTAGAGATATTTGTATGATCAGGGAAAGCACCTATTATGAGGATGCTTCCTTGCATCAATGATATTTATACTTTATGACTAGCGTGATAGTTAGTGACTTGTTTTTGTATACTGGGACACATATTTTTTGAGGCATATATACAAGGTGCATTTTTTGCGGCTCTTATGATCCACCTATGGTTATTTTTAAATGTTTATGATGGATTTTATGTAATTATGATGGATTTTATGATTATGATTTTATTTTTATGGATGATGGTTGATATGAGATGCATTCCAGTCTAGGATATGGTTAGCTATGTGATTGAATTTTTTATTTTGATCTCTTGGTATATGTGTAAATGTAATGTGATCAAAAGGGCGAACTAACCATCATGCATGAAAGTAATTACTAAATAGGTCTGAATCCCGTATATGAAAGGCTTGGTTTAACTGCGATACCTCTAACTGGGAATCAAGAAAGACATGTATATGTCTAATGATCTGTTTTGTGGCATCGCTCAACAACCTGATGATTGCATCATATTATGCTTGATCATTTGTAGTTGACCCGATACATACTCCGTTGGTGAGAAATGGTGACCGGTCAGGAGATTTTATGGCCCAAGTTGCTGCTGCTAAATTTTGTGACCATTGAGAGGCTCCATCATCAAATCCAAAATAGTAGATGGGCAGACGATCCATCTGGGACACAAGAGAATTGTTTTTAGAACAAGTCCATGATGGTTGTGATCATCATAAAAAATTATGTTACATTCATTTTATCTCTAGCGTATTGAGACTTCCCACCTTATGGGTGGAATTTCTTGAGTTAGATCCCATTGACGGGATTGGCTAGGCATGTACCGTCGGGCTTGGACAAAATGTATGCTCCTTTGAGGATATAGTTTTATGATGTAAGGACCCTTCCATAATGTTTCAAACTTCCTGGGTCATAAGGCTTATTTTGCAACATCGTAGCCATTAGGGGAATTTTGAGGTCTAAAATGGGCCTCCTAAAGAAATTATAAAATAATAGTGTGAATAATAAAATAAGATTTGATTACATCATCAGATTTAGGAGGGAAAAAAGAAAAAACTATTTTTTCAACTCGTATTTTCAACTTATCTCCCAAAGTTTTTACTCAAATTTCGAGCGGGAGTACTCATTGGATGTAAAATTTAATTCCTCATCCAAGGAGTACGCATGTTGCATACTTTTTATGGATCCTACTACATGAAAAATGAGAAATACATGAAAAACGTTATTGCAATCACGTTTTTTCATGTATTTCTCATTTTTCATGTAGCAGGGTCTATCAAAAGTATGCAACATGGGTACTCCTTGGATGAGGAGTTAAATTTTGCATCCAACAAGTACTCCCACTAAAAATTTGGGAGATGTTGCAGTCGAATGATGCTTTTACTCTTTTCTTGTGAGCCTCATTATGTTGCAGATATTCTCGTCGAATTTCATCGACAAGCTCTAATTGTACCAACCGTTGTTCTAGAGGTTGAGTATCATTGAGGAGTTCTATGGTTGCATGTAAGTTGGGGATTTCACATTCAATGGGAAGCACAACCTATACTCTGTATACCAACTGGAAAGGCGTGGAAAGGCATGAACCCGGTTGAGGATTTTACCATCGTACAGTATGCCGATAAGGCTAAAAACACCAGATGGTGCCAGTGGATTTTATGGTTGTTTACCATGAACTGTAACACTGTTTTGAGTACTTTGTTAATAGATTCTACTTGGCCGTTGGACTCGAGGTAGTATGGTGATGCAAACTTGTGTGTGTACCCAAGGTGATGGGATAGATCCTGGAATATTTCATTCTCGAAATGCTTTCCATGGTTAAAGACTAACTCCTTAGGTACATTGAACCGTGCGATGACATGGTTGAAGAGAAACTAAGCTATGGTTTCCACAGTGTTATCATATGTGGGCATGGATTCTACCCATTTTTTGAAATATTCGATGGATACTATGATGTATTTGTGGTTGCTAGATGATGTAGGGTTGTGTTGATGGTTTAAAATGTCTCGCCAACAGTAAGGGGATCGCCCCAGTGTAGGATCCAAATTAGACTCTACACTATTTAGTTTAGGGATCCCATCTAGTATCTAGGCCCGATTGCCATTAAGTTGGTAAAGATTGTTTTCAGACAGGGAGGGGACTCACTGAAATATAAATTCATGGATGTTGAACAAACACAAATAAGTGATTGACGAATGACTTGTGAAGCATGATACCATGAATAGCAAAGTGGAATTTAAAGCATCAAATTTACGAAAAGAATTGTTAGAAAAACTTATATCACTCTTATAAAAATATTCACTTAGCAAACAAGAAACAATTCACAATGGCTAAGAATTTCATTTATAATATATGCACATTTCCTAGGGTTGATTGCGACCTAAGGTTGGTTGCGACCTAGGCCTGATTGTGACCTAGGGACTCCCTCATGTTTCTCTTAGGCTCTGATTCAATTTTCCTTAAGCTACCATGTTGTGCAACAAAAAATGAGATAGCCTTTCTCATGCATTGACCCTGTACTAATGATCTATTTATTGATAAGGCCAGAGTTTTAATATGTGGATGCTCCCTGAGATAGGTCTATCATGATTTTTAGTCTATATCTATCATGACCAGTTGAGGCATGTCTTCCTTGTGTCTGTGCATGCACTCGAGGGCATCTATAATCACCATTCTTTTCTTGGCATTGACTTAGTTTGGAAAGGTATCAAATTCAGTGTGAATCCTATCTGGCTCAACCACATACTACATGATTCTCTCTCTTGTAACTTGCAATTCGTTGGAGTTGGAAGCTTGTTTGATTGGGTCAAGAAATCCTTGCATTTCTTGTAGTAATTCCTCCCATTCCTTAGGTGTTGCTAGTGACCTGATGGAAGGAGTGTGATGGACTTCGACCATTGATATAACCCACTGAGGATATTATTATATGAATATATGAACTTGTCTACATCCTTGGCCAACTTGTCCCGATATTGGATTCTCATGTGTAGATGTAATTTATAATTTTGTGTCATAATCCAATCCTTCTTTGGAAGAGTATTTGGAGCTTCGCGATATTTTTTGGCCAAGCCAAGGATGTTTCTATTGTCATTTAAGCCTTCTCAAATTGGCTAATTTTTCCCTTTTATAGGAGTGACCGAGTGGCAGAATGAAACCTTTGCGACCTATGCAACCAATGCAACCTATGCGACTTTGCAACCTTGTGACATATGCACCTTTCCAACATATGTGACTTTACAACCTATGCAAATTTGTGACTTGGTGACCTATGTGACTTTTATCCTTTGTGACCTATGTGAATTTGTGACTTTCCAACTATTATCACCCTACCGGATCTCTGAGGCTGAGAAGAGACGAGAAAAGGTGACCACAAACCAATATTTTTCTAAGTAGCTAGCCCTACTAGGTAGGAGAGGGCTCTCTCCAATGGATCTTAGTCAATATGACTGGATCAATGAGATATTAGGCTAGGTATAATAGCACAAGGGTTTGGTTGATTTATTTTTTGAGGTGCTCGATGGTGAAAATGCCAGGGAAGAAATCAGGTCAGGGAAAACAAGGATCTAAATTGCAGGGTTTTAATGGAGCAAGGTAGGTAAAAAATCAGCACAAGAGGGTATCTAATGAGATGGTTTAGACTGATATGGTTTTGAGAAAAGAGAATAAGAGCTATGAATTCTTTTATACTAAGAAGAAAATGAGACAAAAATTAAATATCCCTCCAAAACAGAGCATAAACTTAGTGAATTCTATCTTTTTGACTTAGGAAACATTTACATTTAGAAATGGAAGGAATATGAGCTACAATACATTCACGCATTTGGATAACAAGAGAAGAAACAATGCCAAAATAATTTACCACATGAATTCCATCAATATAGCTTCAACTCAGTATCTTATTATTAGCCAAAAGTCTGATTACAAAAGGTGTTCCAAGATCAATCCAAAAACATCCAACCCTTGTTATGAGAAAAGAAGTGAATAATATAGACCAAAAATGATTCTCCCTATCACAGGGGTCGAATCCATAACTTGAGGAGTTGATCCACAAAGTGCTCAACTATAAACCCAAAGACTAGTGAGGTCAACAAACTCATCCCTAACTTTGGTGAAACTGATTCATTTTAGCCAAAAATCCACTTTTACCTAATGTATCTACCCTCTAGTAACTATTTAGGTCATAATTACACTTACAAAGATGAATTGCATCAGTAAAAACTCAAAAATTCTATCAGCAACTGAGAATTCTGGAAAAATTTGAAAATATCAGACAACTGGCAAAAGCGCAGCGCCTGAAGCAAAAGTGCAATGCCTGAACCAGAAGCACAACACCAACTTCAAGGCCACTTTTGGAGGCCTTCCTGAAGTCCAAATAGATATCATGATAGCTCATTGGAAATATGCTCCTGTCTAGGTTCCAAAAATTCCCTTAAGTTATAAAAATGATGCATTTAAGATCCTCAAAAGTTAGAAAGGTGATTTTTAAGTGTTTTTGGCCATTTCTCCCTAATAGAATGTCCAATTTTAGTTTTCCAATAGTCAAAATTTTATGTATAAGGCCTTATGAATCCAATGGTGGTGTCCATTTGTCATTTGGAGGCTCCTAGAAGAAGCGCAACACCCTAGGCGATGTGCTTTTGACAAGTGGATTGTGCTGAAAACTAATCAAAATTTGTCAAAATGCCCAAAATTTCAAAAAATTAAGAAAAAATCTTCAAAATGGGTAGATGAAGAGCTGATGATGTGCCTCGAGAAATCAGGGAAGCATCAGCAAGGACCTCAATTTTATCTTCCTCCTTTTGCTTGTACTTCTCCTTCAACTACTTGAGTTTGATTTTATAGATCTTGTTCATAGTGATGTACCTGTTAGAAATGTGTTTGCGAATTTCATTTTCTTTATTTTCCTTGTGAAGGATCTTCTCAAGGTGGAGGTTTACCCTATCTAGACATATCTCTCTATCATCTTCAACTTCCTTGGTAATCCTTTCTTCAAAACTAAGTTGCTCTGCCTCATGTTTTTGCTGTTGCAGAGCTCTCTCAAGACCTCTTGTTTTTTGTCTTGATTTGATGTTTTGAGTGTCATCATGGTCAGAATCATCGAGTTCCATCATTTCCTTACCCTTGGTTTCTTGTTTTTTTTTCTTTGAGCATCTCTAGCTCCATGAGTACTTGCTTGTCTTTCAACTACTGTTCTCCTATTCAAGGAATGATATGAAAAATTGAGCTCTTGCCATGTGGTCCTGCAATTTTTTTATCATGGCATCCTTCTCTTTGATGATCAAATTTGATACCTCCTCATAATCTTGATCACCCAGATCCATCAACTCAAACTCTCTTTCTTCCTCATGAAGGTTTTCCACTTCATGGACAAATGTCTCTTCCTACTGCTCATCCTAGTGTATATATTTTGTTGACGAAGAAGGCAAGGCCCCTTCCAAAATATGTGGAGAAAACACTTGCCTAGGTCCCCTTTGATAAGTTTTTAAATTTTCTACTTCTTTGACCTCTTTAACTGTAGCCTTGCTAGATGACCCTGTTTGTTTTTGAGATACTGAAGCTGGTGGTGGGATTGGTCTAGTAGGCTGAGGTGGTGGAGTATTGAAGGCATCATTCTTAATAAAGGTCTCCCAGGTAATATTTAGCTCATTGAGATGATGAAGGACAATTATTTTGATTATAGCGTGATGAAAGAGGTTGTTCATCTGATGTTCATACTCTCTATTCTGCACTATCTATGACATTTTATCAATACTCCTGTACAAATAGTGAGGGATGTTGAGAAATTTCACCCTTTTGAAGTGCATGAGAATTCTGATGAAATAGGAATATAGTCGAGAGAATCTTCCCTCACCAGTGAAATACTTCATGACGATTTTCATCATGGGAGAAAATCTGTCAAGTGGGTGTCTGAAAGGAAATAATTTATTTTTATAAATTTTGTACCCTGGCTTGAGAAATTGTTCATAATGCTGAGTATCTATATCTATATCTTTGTCTTTAAACCACTTCTCACCCACATTAGGTATCGCTGTGGCTGCAACAATAGTATCTGTGGAGATGGTGAAGGTTACTCCTACAATGGTCACTTTATTTTCTTTGAGGTTTGAGAGAAAAACTCTGGTTAAAGCAGGTTGATGTTGTAATCTTTGGACCATTTCATAGAAGTCAAAACAACCCACATGTTTGAAGAAATTTACTATCATGGGTGAGGCCAAAAATTATCTGGTTTTTGATGGTTCAATCCTTTAAATCCTGCCTCCTTTTTTTTGTCTCCTTTCCTCTTCTATGTTCATCTCCTCTTCTCTAATATGTCTTTTCTCCTCCATAGTAATTTTTTTGTTCTGAAACCTTAGGGAAGGGGAAGGAAAAAGGGTAGAATATTAGGTTTAAGGAGTTGGGATTAGTGTAGGAAAATTTATGGAATTGGGGAAGGAAATTAGGGAACTTAGGGAAGTTGTGGGGGATAGAAAAACTTAGGGAAACGGGGTATGGAATTTGATTACAGGGACATGGTATGGTTGCCTAGGAAATGCAACCTAGGATTAGGGTTTTAGGAAATGGGACTTGGGAATAAGGGATAGGGTAATGTAGGGATAAGGGAAGTGATTTTAGAGTATGGGAAGGGAAAATAGGGTCTAGGAGAAACCACTTTAGCTTGCAATGGTAAAAAATAGGGTGTATTGGCTCAAAACATGAAATGGTAAATAAGGAGAGTTTACACCATGAATTCAAATTATAAACTAAAGGGAGGATTAAAATAGGTGTAACCTACTTGCATTAGACTGAAGAAACCCTTGTTTGATGGTTGGAGAAGTTTCATTGAAGATTTGGAGCTATGGAAGAAATATGACAAAAGCCCAGCGCCTCCCTCGTAAAAGTGCATCACCTTAAGGAGAAGCACAGTGCCCTGCTTGTCAAAAGCGTAGCGCCTTAAGGAGATGCACAACACTTGCAAAAAAAAAATGATTTTCTCGCTCAAAATTCGATTTTTGACTTGGGAGTTCGAGAGCTCAATGCATGAGGATGCAAATGAGTGTCTTTCTGGTCTTTGATGACCCTTTATACTTGGTGAATCTTCATAATTTGGCTTTGGAACCCACATTTCATTTGAAATTGAACTTTAGACATTGCACTTTACCTTTTGAACCTGATCTTTGGATTTGATCTGTTGATGGATTTTGAACACTGTATCTTTGTAGAACATTGACTTATTTGGTTGATTGGAACCTTGAGTCTGCATCTTCTTGGAACCATGAGAAATTATTACATATTAAGAAACATACAATTAGATATTGAATAGAAATTAAATTTACAAATCAAACTTTCATAATGAAATGTTTTTATTGTCACTCTCTTACTTGCTGGTATTTTATGTATGCAAATGATGATTTGATGGACCTTGAAAACCCTATAAATACCTAATGAAGACTCTGACATAATGAAATTCATGATGAAAGGACTGAAATGATGATAAGAACTCATGACTGATGTACACTCAGCAAAATGGTGAATTGAGCCAGCAAGTAGTGAAATTTCTAAAAAGAGTGAAACATAACCTAAATATCCACCAAGTGACAAAATTGTTGCATGATGACCTAATGGAATGACAAAAAATTCAAAATGGCACCCTTGACATGAGATGAAAGAGTTTATTTTATCACTGGTGGAAGGATAAAAATACTAACACTAACATTGGCTCCAACCGGGGATGGTAGCTCCTTGGAGGTTCCAAGAACATCGTAGACCAAGTGCCTATCCATTAGGCATGGAGTCAAAAGAGAAAAGACAAACTAAAAACTGAAATCTTAAACTGATTTGAAACAAAATCAAACTGATTGAAAATTGACTTATAAATTGAGTTAAAACTGACTCAAAACTGACTTGAATTTGAATGAATTAATTTTGAAAACAATGAAAAGCCAGTGAAACTTTATGGCCTTCACCTCGGGAACCAAGCTTTGGTGATTCTCCTCTTCACACTTTGCATAAATTTAAACTTATATTTACAATGGATTTGAGAAATTTGAAAACTGCATCAGAAAATATGATGCTTAAGGAGCCTACCATTGACTGTTCCTCCTAAGAATTCTTCTCCATTCATCTCCTTCAGTATAAAAGCATGCTTCCCATGGAATGTTGAGATCTTGTATGGCCCTTTCCATAAGTTTTCAAATTTTATGTGCTTTCATTTTTCCTCGTTCCTTGCATCCTACCGGAGGACTACATCTTCAAGTTTAAAATCATCTTCCTTGGTTTTGTTGTCAAAAGCCTTCTTTATCTTCTCATGAAGCTTTTAGGTGGTATAAAATACATCGTCCCTCATATGCTCAAGATGGATCATCTTATTTATTTGGTGTTGTACATGATTCTCCTCACTTCGTGCTTCTTGCAACAATTTCATAACCGGGACTGCAAGTGATGTAGTAAAAATAGTGTATACACCATAAAATAACTAAAAAGGTGACATCCCTATAGATTTCTTACTACTCACCCTATCTTCCCACAAGGCATTCACAAGATTTTTGTGCCAGTTCTTCTTTTTGGCCTCCAACATCTTCTTTATTCAATTAATCGGAGATTTATTGGAGGACTATGCTAAGTCATTACCTTGCAGATAATAGGTGGTTGAGTGCCCAAATTGATGTTATATTTGTCACAAAACTCAACCATCCTTTTTAATTTGAATGATGCTGCATTGTTAGTAATAATTTTATGAGGACAACCAAAACGAGACAATATGTTAGTCTCCAAAAACTGAATAATTACTAGGTCTGTTGCTTTCCTTGTTGGGATCACCTCGATCCATTTGGTGATGTAGTTGGTAGCTATTAATATCCATTTTTGTTGTGCAGATGATGTAGGGTGAATCTCTCCGATGAATTCAAGTCCCCACTACTGAAAATGTGCATGTACTGAAATAGGCTGCAGACATAAAGGAAGAAGTTTTCTTTTACCTTAAAACACTTGACACTCATGGAAAATCATCACTATTTTGTACATGTCTACAGAAAGAGTTGGCCAGTAGTATCCCTCTCTCAACACTTTATTAGTCATGGTCTTCCAGAAAAGATGGCCCCCATAGTCTCCTTTATGAAAATCATTCATAACTTCTTGGACTTCATTTTCAACTAAATAATTCAGCAAAATACCTCATGGATATTTCCAATAGAGGGCGTTGTCCAAAATGCGGTATTTGGAAGCTTTTAACTTTAAAGTCCTACCCTTACTCTTAGTAATGCCTGGAGGAGGGTTTAGATGCTAAATAAAATATGTTATATCATAATACCAAGGAGGCGAAATAAAAATATCATATACCTATATCAAAGTGACATTCTCATCTGCATCGGACAATGTTGTAATAAGTTTGATGTCTAAAACATGCAAACTTGACTCGGCCATGAGATTTTCTAAACCTTGACCTTTGATCAGCTTTTTGGGCTTGATCTCGAGGTCATATTCCAACATTGCTGCTATCCATTTCCCTCTTCTACCTTTTGGATATTTTTGCATAAGAACATATTTTACTGTTGCATTGGGTACATAAGCCAAAATATGCGAATGTAAAATATAAACATGGAAATCCTTCAACGCTTTTACGAAATCCAAAGCCTGTTTCTATATGATATTGTATCGAAGAAATGCATCCTTGATGGTTCGGATGAAAAATTCTATGGGCTGCTCAGTCTTATCCTTTTTCTGCATCAAGGCTGCAACCAATGTATGCTCGGAGACAAATGAGAAAATGATAAAATCAATTGAATAATCTAGGATGATTACAACAGGGACCATGGCTAAGGAAAAATTCACTGAGTTAAATGAGTTCTTGGCATCCTCGGACTACTTTACCTCATTCTCTTTTTTCAACATGTTGGTCATTTCTCGAAGGTGCTTAGCCAAATTTGGAATAAATCTACGTAAGAAATTCATCTTGCCATTGAAAGCCTAAATTTATTTCTTGCTCCGTGGAAATTCAATTTGCTGAATTGCCTCAACCCTAGAAGGTTCAATTTGGATTCCATCCTAAGAGATGACGTGGCTAAGAAGTTTTCCCTCCATGGTAAAAAGGCTCTTTTTCAGATTAAGAGAGATTTTGAATTTCCTACATTTTTTAAAAAAAATCCTTAAGTGATACAATTTTTCATCATCGGAATGGGAGAAAATTGTCAAATCATCTAAACATACCACTAGGAAAATATCTTTCTCATCTGTAAAGGCTACATACATTGCCCGCTGAAAGGTAGACCCTCCATTCTTTAGTCAAAATGGAATATTTGCATATTTGAACGTACCCCAAGGTGTAGTGAAGGCAGTTTTGTCCTGATCTTTCTCATGTACTAAAATATGATTGTATCCCTAATATCTATCAAGCAAAGACATTCGAGAAGCCCCAACCACTCTTTGTAATATGTGATCCATTTTGGGTAGGGGTAATTATCTTTAAGAGGAACCTTTTTTAAATTTCTGAAATCTATGCAAATCCTTATTTCACCAATCTTGTTTCTTATCAGGACTAGATTAGATATCCAATCGGAAAACCTTATAGGAATAATGATACCTGATTTGTAGAGCCTGTTCTCTTCTTTTTCTATGGATGGCAGCAACCTTGGGTTGATCCTTCTTAGATTTTTCCGAAAGGGCTTTTGATTGGGCTTAATTAGAATGGTGTGTTGTATGATATCTCTATTATAGACCTTTAAGTCTGCATAATCCCAAGAAAAAACATCAGAAAATTCATAAAGTAAATCAATGTACTTGTCCTTTACCTCAAGAGATAAATACTTGGACAATTTTACCATATTAGGCTTGTTCGTTGTTCCTATTTTTACATCCTCCACATCCTTTTTCGTAGGAACCAATGTTGGATTCCGAGCCACATCATATCGATCAAATAATTCTTCCAAAGGTATGAGACCTCTTGGAATATTGTTGTCTTTCAACTGTAAAATATCAACCTAGGTAGCTTCAATTACCTGATCTTCCTTGTCATAAACTTCGTCAATAAAATAATTCTCAAATTATCCTTCATTCTGCATAAAATTGTTTATGTGCTTATCATCCCAAAATACTTGCCAATACTGCAAAGTTTTCAGGAATAGGGGGCCAATTTTTAACATGTATTTAAATTTTTCTATTGGAATATATAGGGATTTTAAAATTACTTGGTGTTGTAGCAAGTGAATCTTCCATGAGATTATGACTTCTCGGCACTACTGACAATGTATGTTCGAGAAAATTTCTTAGGATATCTAATACAACATTCTTGTACTCTCTCATTCATGGATGCTTGGCCTGGTATTCCTCTTTTACTTGTTTTATCACAAGTTCAGAATCTCCAAATACTAAAATTATTCTTGCGCACAACTTTTTCAAGATCTTGAGGACAGAGATCAATGCTTCATATTCTGCCTCATTGTTAGAACAATCAAAAGAAAATTTGTATGAACATAATATAAACTTATTAGGAACCTTACCAGGCTGATGAAGAGGGTTGCGGATCCAAATTCCAATGCCTGCCCCGTCTTTCCCTAAGGCACCATCAAAATCCATGGTCCATAGATTATTTTCATCATCCAAGTGCTGGAATTCTGATTTCTGTTCCGTCTCAACTTTCCAGGCTACTTCTTGATTCCGATCTGAAATTTCCTCTGCCTTATCTGATGGCTGCTCTGAAGCACTTGCAGATTCTCTTTTCCCTTCTCTAAAACTTTTCTAATACATTTAGAAATCTCTGGAACATCTTCTACTTCTACAAGCTGACTATCTACATCATTCAAGGCACTATCATTGAACAAAATAAAAGATTCTAAATCTCTATGTACAACATTAATTGGATGATTATTAGGTTTCTATTTTCTTGTTATCATGTAATTCATCTTCGTTTCTCGGTACAAATTTCTCAATTTCCCAAAAACTGGAATGGTGGCATAAGTGAAGTCTAGTTGCAAAGTGCCTCTCAAATTTGCTCCCCAAGATCTAGAAAGAAACATATCAAACTGTGGTAGTATATCAGCCACCACCACATCCATCAATACATTCTTTGCTGGAATTTGTTCAAGGGAAACTACTAAATCCTTAATAAGACCTAGACAATGGAATCTACCTGAATTAAAGGAATACAAGTCATGGTAAGGACGAGTAATGTCTAGGCCCAATTTCTCCACAATGGCTTTCGTCATCAAATTGTGGGAGGCTCCATAGTCAAGCATGGAATTGTGAAGGATATTTTGGTGGATTCTCAGACTCAAATAGAATGGGGGAACTTAATTATCCTCTAACTGACCGTCTATTTTTGGACCAAAGATAAGTTCAGGTCGGTCATCTTTGAAATTAAGTATATCAGATGAAGGATATAATTTTAACATTTTGGCTACATGAGACTTATACTGATTATTCTTGACAAATTCAGTTAAAGGTATTGACACTTTCAATTTGGAAATTTCATTTTCTAAGTTGAAAGGAGTGGATTTGTCTACCTCTTTAATGATGTCTCTTTTGTCAGCGTGATCCTTTTATGTAGCTTCTTTCCTTTGGATATCATTTTCTTTACCCGACGAGCTTGTAGATGGCTGATTATCCTTGTTCTGACTTGTAGCTGCAAGTTCTTTTCCTTTATTCTGATTACCTTGAGAATTTTGTTTTGGTTGAGTATCTTTTTGTTGAGATGCCTGCTTCTGAATAGGAATTAATGGGACTTCTCTACCCCTCAATGTGTACTGCATCCGCTATGAGATGATGGTATTCAAGTATCCTCGCTGATAATCATCATATTCAACCTCCAACTAATGATATTGGTCTAGAATACAGTCTTCATCCTTGGGTACATCCATCTTCTCGACATACTCTTCATTTTCTGTCAAAATTATGGGTTGGTCATCAGCTACAAAAAAAATGGTTTTCTTAAAAAATATGATCTTATTCTTCTTCCTCACCTCCTTGAGCATAATTTTGATGCAAGGGTGTCTAAATTTGTTATGATTGTGTTGTTTGCTCAGGTGCCCTTTATTCCCTTTGCTTAATTCTGAATTGAGGCTACTACTACTGTCCTCTGAAGTTAGGATTTTTGACTTGTGGTTCCAGCTGCCTTTCAGTGATAGACATCATGTCAACCATCCTTTCTACTGTTCTTATCAAGGTGTCTAGTTTTACATCGGAGGATGATGATGCTTCTTCTTTGATAGTTACTCTCCTTTCACCCTTCATTTTTGTCTTCTTAATGGAAAAATTAACTTCTACACTAACTGTGTTTTTCTTCATGTCTTCTAATGTAGCAGGATTCCTTTCTTGCAATTGATAGGCCATGTCTAGATAAAAACCATTCAGGTAATGCAAGAGGCCCAACCCTGGAGGAGGTTTGACCTCATTTGGAATGGAATTGTATACTCTATTGAATTGAGCAGTGAATTCTTGTACTGATTCATTTGGTTCACTTTTCAGATTATTGTATTCAGAAAGGATTTGTAATGGATTCTTATTTACCTCCCATCGGGCTATGAAGGCATCTATCAACTTATTTGAAGTGGCTATGGAGTTTTCAATTAATGATCTAAACCATACTTTAACTTATCCTAAAAAGCTCTGAACTATGATTCTCATTTTAGCATCTTCTTCATCTACTTCTTCAACATCAATAAAGTCAATGACTTTAACTATGTGTTGTTTTGCAGTGATTGAAGAATTTTCATCAAAAAGTGGGAGTCTCTGGCCATAACCTTGTGGTAAGGCATGAAATTGACCTGGTAATATGAGGGGTGAAAATCTGGCCATAATTCTTGTTGAATGAACTACAAGAGTGACAATAGGAAGATTTTTATAAATAGATAATGAAGTAGATGGTGTGGATGAGGAAGCAAAAATTGATTGTGATTGTGTCGAGATGGGTATTGAATCTTGTTGATATTAGATTATGGATTTTTCTGACTAGTACTGAAGTTAATTTGCTAAAACTTCAAGTCTATAGAATTGACTCTGATATTTAGTGTCAAAGTCTAATTCAGACTTAGTTTCTTCAAAGGGTAATTTTTCTTCAAGTTTTAAAGAACTAAGATCTAACTCAGATAATGATTTTAACTTAGAAAGCCTTAATGGGTCAAAGACTATATCAGATAATGAGGTTTTAGACTTAGATCGAAACAAAGACAGTTCAAATTTTAAATCAAATGGTATGTCTTCGAGAGATAGAAATTTTTTAGGCAATGAAGAATATCTTACCAATGGGATTGGAATTGGCTAAATTTTTGTAACTTGAAATCTGTGCTTCTGAACAAGCGTCTCTGGATCATCGACTAGATCAGCTCGATGAGGATTAGGATTTGATATGGTGTATCTCCTCGAAGCTAGAATGTTCACTGTTCAGCAACTTGTTTCTCTGCAACTTTTTTAGGCTAGCCTCAATGAAATCTTAGACATATCATCCAAAGGCCAAGAATTTGAAGAACTAATGGTACAACCAGGGAATATCTGTCACTTGTTTCCCCAGTGGAGTTGCCCAGATGTGATCACTCCACTGGATCTTCGAGGTTGAGAAGAGACCAGCAAAGGTAACCACAAACCAATATTTTTCCAAGTAGCTAGACCTACTGGGCAAGAGAGGGCTCTCTCCAATGGATCTCAGTCAACATGATTGGATCAATGAGATATTAGGCTAGGTATAGTATCACAGGGGTTTGGTTGATTGATTTTTTGAGGTGCTAGATGGTGAAAAGGTCAGGGAAGAAATTAGGTCATGGTAAACAAGGATCTAAATTGCAGGGTTTTGATGGAGCAAGGTAGGTAAACAAATCAACACAAGAGGGTATCAAATGAAATGGTTTAGATTGATAGGGTTTTGAGAAAAAAGCATAAGAGCTATGAATTCTTTTCTACTAAGAAGAAAATGAGACAAACAATAAATATCCCTCCAAAACAAAGCATAAACTTAGTGAATTTTTTATTTTTGACTTAGGAAACATTTACATCACACATTTTCATAACAAGATAAGAAAAAATGCGAAAATCATTTACCACATGAATTCCATCAATATAGCTGTTGTTGGCCCTCGTTTTTTTATCAAAATTTTCTATTTAAAATCCACCTAATTTCCATCATTTTCCACTTTATACCATCCACATATGACCTATTTTGACCTTATATTTCATATTAAGGCAAATAAATTGTGTTTTTTATTTTTTAGAAGTTTTTGTAAAAATTGAGTTTTAAGAGTATTTTTGGACAAAACTGTAAATTGCCGTAATAGCTTCATGGAAGTCATATATGAAGGACACCTAGGTGTGATATGAGCATGGATTTGGAAATATTGGGAACCACAGCTGAAAAATCATCTATTGGTTCAGTGAAACTGAGCTAAAACAAGCCCGGTCAAAGCTGGTCAAACATGACCCGTCTTTTAGAAAATCCCTAGGAAATAGGTCAAAATTTGTATTTTGTGGGATTTTCCAGATTTTGTGTGATTGGATGGATGATTTCGACCAATATATATGGGATTAGGATAAATATGATTGTTAGAGACATTTTAGTCAAGTTTGTCTAATATTTTTCTATTTAAGCCAAGAACATTGAAGGCATGAACGTGGAGAATTTGTATGATTTCATTTTGAGATTTCTAAATATTGTGAGTTAATTGGAGAAAACAGTTCCATCATATTTTTTCTATTCAATGTGATGAATTATTTTTTGAGTCGCAATAGCTGAGATGTTATTTCATTGTGCAAGGCAAGGGTGGAGGACCCCCACACTAAGCTAAGTACACTTTTTGGTTAATTTAGCTGGAATTTCATAAACTAGTTTTGCTTCATGTTTACTCAGTTATTTAGATGTATGGAAATTTCTTATGTTTTCTGATAAATCTTAGTTTAAATTCTAATCTGCATATGAATGGTCAAACAAGGGTTATAGTAAAATTATCCTTCTATCTGATCAAAGAATAGTAACTAGAATTCATCTTCCTTTGTTTTGTTTAAGTTATTTTCTGAATTTAGTTTTCATACAATGGTATTAATGATGAATAAAATTATAAAGAAGGAAAACATGGACCTCCTCAGTTAGGATCCTCTTCTCTTATTCTTTTATGCATCATAAGCTATTTTTCATCAGTTATTTTGATTTCTATTCATGAAGTAGAATTGTAGAGAAGGTCAACCTAGCTCTCCTAGGTTAGGACCCTCTCCTCCTACTTATGACATATTGAATTAAAAATTACTTAGTTAGATTTTATATTTATAATATGAGTTTATTTTAGTTTCTATAATTTGCCTTCTAAAATTTACTGTAGTTGAAATCCATATATTTTGGACATGCTTCCAAGTTTTACAAACCCGGATTGATAATTAAATACTTGTGTTATTTTACCTAGTAAATTGACCCAATTTTTTTGGTGCCGTTGTCGGGGAAGCATACTTCAATATATTCAATTAAAAATATTGTTAAAAAAAACAACAACAATAAAACATTTAAAAAAAAAAAAACAATTTTCATTATGGTTATTCATTCTTAGACATAGAAATTAGAAAGGTAGATCCCTAAAACAAAACCCAAAAAAAAAAAGAACTAAATAACTACAAAATCCATTTGCAAAATAAGATGTAAAAAACATGATGTGAAAGAAGTCATTTAGAGAAAGAGGGTATGGCACCACAACGATCTTCTTAAATCCTTGTCCATAATTCAGAATGGTCACTAGGGATGAATCTTCATTTCAAAAGTTAGAAGAGGATCAAAGCATCCACGAAGAGGATCCACAAGAAGAAAAATTAGAATATTCTTCTAGTTATCTTTGTAAGGAGATCAATGAGTCATGGATCACATGTGATTAAGATCAAACATTAGAACCCAAAATTTAATAATTTCTAGTGTGTATATAACAAGATCCCTTGTGCATTCAAGATTTTGAACAAGTGTCACAAGAATAACCTTGTGATATGACAATTAAGGAGAGCCAAAAAAACATAGATCATCTTAAAACTTGGTTTCAACTAGTCAATAGGTCACAAAATTACTCCATTTTTCAATATTCCTTAGCATCAAATCTTTATGATCAAATAAATTTTCATGTCCAAACATTCATTAAAGAATACTTTTCAAACCTGGATATGAGTTTACGTATGATCTTGCTACGCAAATGGATGCATTGGAAATTCTACTATACTTGAGAGAATGAATTATTTTTCTACAATAGAGTAGGATAGAATAACATAAATAAATAAATAGGTAAAATGAGTTCACAATAATAATTTTTGTTTAAAATCTCATGAATAAATCTTCACATCATTGTTCAATACTCATTTGAAATGATTTCATGATAAAATGCAGTAAGGACAATCCTCTTTTGGGTAACCATATCAGATCATTTAATATATATATGTGTGTGTGTGTGTGTGTGTGTGTGTGTTTTTCAACAAGGTATCTTTTGAAATTTAGTTTCAAACATTTTTATTTTTTCAATTTGGATCACAAATAAAAAAAAATGATCAAAATAAACACTAGATTTCAAGAAAAATTTTAATGACAGAGTTAGTACAACATTGATTTAAGGGTTCTAATGGAAAAAATTTTACATGATATTCATAGGGAAGATAGCCCTTGGAATCTAGTTTCCAAATCAATTTTAATCAGCTCAATCCGACATCATATGAAAATCTATGCTCAAAATACTAACTACTTGTTGAAAAATCTGCATGGTGACAATTCTAGGTCTTCGCCTGTTTTAAGGGAGATATATATTTAAGTCTAGTTTATAAAAAAATTTGAATCATATCATTTTAAGGCCAGGTGAAAAAATTATTCCACATTTAGTGACTGCATGCTTAAAATCAACATAGTCAAACTCTGCCTCCTAGGTTTGTTTATCACCAATTTTGTGATATCAAACCTAATGATTTTGAAAACTTGTTTCTACTAGATAGAAAAAAATGAATCTAATTTAATATCCAAGTGGAATCACATCAATCTGATTTTTAACTAAAAATTTACACTCAAAATAGTGACATTGGTCTAGTTAACAATTCACAAGAAGCTCTATCAAACATGGTACTTCTCATCATTTTTAGAATATCATTTTAAACCATTTTGAAAACCTGTTTATACTGGATATAGCCATATAAATTCAATTCAACTTGGTATTTGAATCACTCTAATTTGACATAAAACGAATATTTTGTGAGAAAAATACCGCTAGGAGGTCTACGTTGGTCAGCATTCCTCAACGGGTAAACAAATGCATTTATTTTTGTATATCATCTTTTGCCTTGTTTTCAAGCATTTCTTGTAATTATTTTACATATTCCTTGGAATAAGAGAGACTGTACACCTCTCTTCCTCCATCATCTAATATTTTATTGCATGCATATGCTATGTTTTTGCAGGTCATAAGAAGATTTAAGAGGTGAACTCCATGGACAAAGGACTTTTCAAAGTCAATTTAAAAGAAATAAAAAATAAAAAAATCATATTTTAGAATATGAATACAAATGTTGAAGTCAAAGAAAAGTGAAAATTCACCTGATGTTGAGTTCATCCAATGAAACTCAAACTCGTGAAGCTTGCTTTCAGTTGTTGACTAACAACACCAACCACCCTACAAGATGATCGAGATCGAGGCACAAGACATGAAACTAATAATCAGAAGAAGAAGTCAATTTTTGTACCTTGTCAAGTCACATCAATTTCCAAAGAAGCCTTTCATAAACCATATTGTTCATGATGTTATTAAAAAAAAAACAAACAAAAAAAGATCAAAAACAATAAAAGAGTTTGGTTGTGAAAATACAAGAAACTAGCACAATACAAACTCGAATTCATATCGAAAAACCAACTTGTTTGGCCACTATGAATTCCGTATTTTTTTTTAATTTTTCAAATTGTTTTGCAGAAATAATCCTCTAGAATTCCAAGACTTGAGGACAAGTCTTAACATCAGCAAGGGGGAATTTTAAAAACTATGCAAATAGTTAAGCAACTGTATTGCAGAAGGGACCTGAAACATCATTTAAAAATCATTGCAGAAGGGACCCGAAACAAAATTGAATATCATTGCAGAAGGGATGTGAACAACATCAATATTCATCAGAAGGGACCTGAATCAATAACAGATGCAAAAAAATAACATGACACGGAATAATCTACATCAGAAGGATCAAATAATCATAAACAAGCGACTACATTCCATCAGAATCCATCTTTGAATAAATATCATATTAAAAAAAAACCAAACTAGTAAAGGTCATCACCAACAAGCATTGACATTAAGCCATTATGCGAAGGGAGAAGTACTGTAAGTATGTAAAAAAAAATTATTCCTAAAACTTTTGATTTTGAAGAAATTTTCTAGAATTGTTAAAACTAATGTAACTTGGATATGCATCCTATTACATTTACAACATCCTACATCCTACATCTGTCCTACCTATATTTCTACCTACATTTATCCTACATCTATTTCACTAACCGCATCCTACCCTCATCATAATCCTATTATATCCATTACCCAACCATACATTCTACATTAAAAAATTTCATCATAATTCCTACATTAACCCAATATTTCCTACATTAATTCCATATATCCCTACATTATCTCCCAACATAAGCATTTTTGATCAAAGATTGAGGCTCGAAATTTTTTCCCATAAGGAATTTTTTTTTTGCTTGCCTACAAAAACAAAAAGGGTTAGTATCATTGTAAAAAAATATTTGATTTAAAATGACCTAAAAATATGGTCATCTTTAAATCAAATACATGAGAGAATATGATGAAAATAAGGACAAAAGATTATAATGATACAAACACAACAATAAAAAGTGCATATAATGGATAATTGTATGGTATGAGTATAGTGCATAAAACCTAAATCATAACTTAAGGTCCTTATGAAACAAATGTCGAAGGAGTAAAAAGTAATTAAACATGTGGTGGCAACATTGAAAATCGACATTGATAAGACATAAGACAATTCAAAACGGTCAAAAATTTTAAAGGCATTCTTTGCGCATTATCATAGCCACTCGTCTTAGAAGCACAAAGAAATCATGCAGAAAGGAGGTATTCTCAATATAAAGAGAAATTGTGAAAGAGAATTGCGTAGAAGAGATATTCTAAGCAGCGTTGGAAGCTTGTGTTGAGAAAAGGAATAAGAGTATCGTGAAAAACCCTGTGTTGCATAGAATAAGCATGGAGAAATAAGTAAAAAAAATCTATGTTGCGTGGAAGATTAAAAAACATGGGAAACCAGAGAGACATTGAGCATCGTGGAAAATTGAAGAAGTATTTAAAGGTGCTTTCAAGTAGGAAAATTTTGCGCCAAGCTCCAATGCAAGCCACGAATTATGCAAAGAATCCCTTAAATTACGTAGTGACTCCTAGTGAAAGGCAAGCATCGATCTCCTCAACAATTAAAAAAACAATTTGGAAAATTGATCTTCAATTTTTTGTTGAAACGTGTCACAATAAAAAAATGCGACTACAGTTTCAGATTTCTTTTGCAAATCAAACTTCAGATTTTTGTTGAAATGTGTCACATAAGACTTCACCTTCGGATTTGTTTTGCTTAAAATCCTCTACCACCTGTAAGAGTCAACAATTTCTCGAAATGTTAGGAAAGTAGTTTTTTAAACTATACGACTAACATGAACACAAAGTTTTCAACAAGTTCCTCTTCCATTTCAGGTATCAAACCACGATTTCTTCATGCAAATTTCATCAAATGTTTTTCACAGTGAATGTTAATTCAAAAACACAACACACATATTTTAGAAAAAAGGAGTTTTTTGTATATAACTTGCATAAGAAAACTTTGCAAAAGGAAGAGATTTAAAATTTCAATTTACAGAAAAGTGAGAAAATTTGAAGATTTTTGTTTTGGGCCTTTCCACAACCATCATTTTTTCCCCTCTTCTTCATTCAGAAGACACAGAAATTGCAGCAAAATATAGAAGACACAGGAATTGAAGGAAAAGAGAGTAGTTTCATTTGTTTCTAAAGCTAAGCAGAACTAGTATGTGCATTTACCAAAACTATTGTTGCATATTTTGATGTCATATTTGTAATGAGGTTATTTACTGGGAAAGATTATATAAATTGGTATATAGAGCATATGGAAACAAAAATTGAACCCAAAAATTTTAAACTAGAGAATTGGAGTAAAGATGCAGTGCAGAAATTGTTCCAAGCATTCAATTTCTCCATCATTCAGTTTTTGAAGAGACAATATTTGGTAATGTCACTTGTATAATGATGTAAGTCCTCGGATTCAATTCTGAATAGATATATGGTGGTGATAATTAGTAAAAATTGAAACCACTTGTTCAGAATTTTCCAGATTTCATTTCTAGAATCCGATTTCATTTTTAGAAATCGATTTTTAAAAGGGGCAGTGACCAAGAGGTCATTTTATGAAGGAAGAGACAAGGTATTTTTTAGAACATTAATAGAGGTTTTTTTTTTTCCAATCATCAAGATAGAGCTTTTGATCTACAAAAAACAAAAACAAAAGTGAAATCTCATAATCAAAATGTCCAGTTTTGAATTTAACTACAATTTTAAAAATTCAAAATTTTTAAGAAGCCGCTATTTTCCGTTGCTTTTTCTGAGAAAAATAAAATGAAATTTGAAAAATGAAAACATGGGTTTTCTTTAGAACGAGCCCAATTACGCTCACTACCTACAATTTTCTCAAATTAATTGCTATTTGGGATATTTTCCTAGTTCTTTTGACCCCTATTTTGTAGATTGCGTGGGTAAAACAATGGCTAAATTGAAATTGAACGACTAGTCATAAAAAAAAAGGATTGGCACAATTTATTTTGTAGTGGATTATGGCAAGAAGAAACCCCCCTGCAGAAGTGAAAGAAGCTTTGATGTGTTTGATTGGTGTTTTCTTTCTAACTATGTGACATTGTTATTGCTCGCCAAGGAGTTCATCATCTTTAAAATGTGCTTATAGTTTTCATCACCTGGTCATAATTAATATTGATTTTTAGAATTCCATAGTAAAAGGCCAAGAATTTCAAAGCTCATTGTTACTATCATTTGTAAACATGAGAAACAAAAAGGTGAAATCAGAGATTTATAAAAAGGATAAAATGTACATGAGGTTATTGACATCCTTTTGCAGGAAACTCATCAGAAAGCTTCGACATCAGGAGCCAAAGTCATAGGTACATCAACAGGGTAGTCATCATACAGAAGCAGAAGGTCAAGGAGATAGAGGCAAGCATGAGGACATGCTTGAGAGTAAGCAACGAGGAGATGTTGGTCCTTGTTTTTTATCAAAATTTTCTTATTTAAATCCACCTAATTTCCATGATTTTCCACTTTATACCATCCACATATGACCTATTTTGACCTTATTTCATGCAAATAAATTATGTTTTTCAATTTTTTGATTTTTTGTAAAAATTGAGTTTTAAGAGAATTTTTGGATAGAACTAGAAATTCCCATAATATATTCATGGAATTCATATATGTAGGACACCTGGGTGCGAGATGAGCATCGATTTTGAAATATTGGGAACCACGAATGAAAAATCATCTGTTGGTTCACTCAAAATGAGCTAAAACATGCCTGGTCAAAGCTGGTCAAACATGACCTGTCTTTCAAAAAATCCCTAGGAAATAGGCGAAAATTAGTATTTTGTGTGATTTTCCAGATTTTGTGTGATTGGATGGATGAGTTCGACCAATATAGATGGGATTAGGATAGATATTATTTTTAGAGACATTTTATTCAATTTTGTTTAATATTTTTCTATTTAAGCCAAGAACATTGAAGGCATGAACATGGAGAATTTGTATGATTTCATTTTGATATTTCTGAATATTGTGAGTTAATTGGAGAAACCATTTTTATATTCTTTTTGTTGTTCAATGTGATGAATGATTGATTGAGTTACAGTAGCTGAGAAGTTCTTTCAATGTGAAAGGCAAGAGTGTAGGGGCCCCACACCAAGCTAAGTACACTTTTTATTTAATTTAGTTGAAATTTCATAAACTAGTCTTTCTTCATGTTTACTCAGTTATTTAGATGTATGGAAATTTCTTATGTTTGCTGATGAATCTTAGTTCAAATTATATTCTGCATATGAAGGATCAAACAAGAGTTTTAGTAAAATTCTCCTTCTATCTGATCAAAGAATAGTAAATATAATTCATCTTCCTTTCTTTTGTTTAAGTTATTTTCTGAATTTCCAGTTTTCATATAATGGTATTAATGATGAATAAACTTATAAAGAAGAAAAACATGGACCTCCTCAGTTAGGAGCCTCTTCTCTTATTATTTTATGCATCATAAGCTATTGTTCATTGGTTATTTTGATTTATTTTCATGAAGTAGCATTGTAGAGAAGGTCAACTTGGTTCTCCTAAGTTAGGAGCCTCCTTCTCCTACTTATTTCAAGTTCTATAATTTGTCTTCTAAAATTGACTGTAGTTCAAATCGATATATTTTGGACATGCTTCGAAGTTTTACAAACCCGGATTGATAATCAAATACTTGTGTTAGTTTACCTAGTAAATTGACCCAATAGCTTCAACTTAGTCTGTTATTATTAGCCAAAAGTCTGATTAAAAAAAGTTCTCCAAGATCAATCCAATAGCATCCAACCCTTGCTATGAGAAAAGAAGTGAATAATATAGACCAAAAATGATTCTCCCCGGCTCAGGGGTTGAATCTCTTACTTGAGGAACTGATCAACAAAGTGCTCAACTAGAAACCCAAATACTAGGTAGGTCAACAAACTCATCCCTAACTTTGGTGAAACTAATTCATTTTAGCCAAAAATCCACTTTTACCTAATGTATCTACCCTCAAGTAACTATTTAGGTCATGATTACATTTACAAGGATGAATTACATCAGTAAAAACTCAAAAATTCTATCAAAAACTGAGAATTATTGAAAATTTTGAAAATACCAGGAAATTGACAAAAGCGCAGCGCTTGAAGCAAAACTGCAACACCTGAAGTAGAAGTGCATTGCCAGCTTCAAGGCCACTTTTGGAGGCCTTCCTAAAGTCCAAATCGAGCTCATGATAGCTCATTGGAAAGATTCTCTTCTCTAGGTTCAAAAATTCCCATAAGTTCTTATAATTTAAGGCCCTCAAAAGTCAAATCCCCCAAGACTGGTCAAAATCACAGCACCAACCTTAAAAATGAGGTAGAAAGGTGATTTTTTAGGTGTTTGTGGCCCTTTCTCCATTCCAGAATGTCCAATTTTTGCGTGAAAATAGTCAAAATTTGATGTAGAAAGCCTTGTGAATATAATGGTAGTGGCCATTTCTCATTTGGAGGCTCCTATAAGAATTAAAACTCCCTAGGCGCTACGCTTTTGACAAGTGGATTGCGCTAAAAACTAGTCAAAATTTGTCAAAATGCCCAAAATTTCAAAAACTTACCCAAAAACCTTCAAAATGGGTTGATGAAGAGATGATGATGTGCCTCAAGAAATTAGGGAAGCATCAACAAGGATATCAATTTTATCTTCCTCCTTTTTCTTGATTAGGGTTTGCTTGTCCTTCTCCTTCAACTACTTAAGTTTGATGTTGCAGATCTTGTTCCTAGTGATGTACCTGTTAGACATGTGTCTAAGAATTTCATTATCTTTATTTTCCTTGTGAAGGAGCTTCTCAAGGTGGAGGTTTACCCTGTCTAGCCATATCTCTCTACCATTTTCAACTTCCTTGGAAATCCTTTCTTCAAAACTAAGTTGCTCTGCCTCATTTTTTTGCTAGTGTAGAGCTCTCTTAAGAACTCTTGTTTTTGGTCTTGATTTGATGTTTTGAGTGTCATCATGGTCATAATCATAAAGTGCCATCATTTCCTTACCCTTGGTATCTTGTATTTTTTATTTAAGAAGCTCTAGCTCCATGAGTACTTGTTGTCTTTCAGTTGCTTGTTCTCTTATTCAAGGAATGATATGGAAAATTGAGCTCTTTCCATGTTGTCCTACAATTATTTGATCATGGCATCCTTCTCTTTGATGATAAACTTTAAGGCCTCCTAATCATCTTGATAATCCAAGTCCATCAACTGGAATTCTCCTTCTTCCTCATGAAGGTCTTCCTCTTCATGGACAAATTTCTCTTCCTATTGCTCATCCTGGTGTAACTGCTTTGTTGATGAAGAAGGCAAGGCCCCTTCCACAATATTTGGAGCAAACACTTACCTAGGCCCCCTCTAATAGGTTTTGACCTTTTTGACTTATTTGACCTCTTTGACTATAGCCTTTCTAGATGACCCTATTTTTTTTTAGATACTGAAGCTGGTGGTGGGATTGGTCTAGTAGGTTGAGGTGGTGGATTATTGAAGACATGACTATAAATAAAGGTCTCCCAAGAAATATTTAACTAATTTAGATGATGAAGGACAACTATTTTGATTAGAGATTGATGAAAGAGGTTGTTCATTTGATGTTCATACTCTCTGTTCTGCATTATGTATGAAATTATATTAATACTCTTGTAAAAATAGTGAGGGATGTTGAGAAATTTCACCCTTTTGAAATACATGAGTAGTCTGATGTGACAGGCATATGGTCGAGAGAATCTGCCCTCATAGGTGAAATAATTCATGATGATCTTCATCATGGGAGCTGTTGGGACCCTTGTTTTGAAATTAAACAGTTTTTGAGTTGCAGATAACAGGTGGCAGAACGAAACCATGGTAGACAGAGAACTGTCACGGTTGCAAAGAACTGAAGAGCAGGTGGCGTGCCTATTGCAGAAGCAAGAATAGATGGCAGAAGGAAGCGACAGAAGACAAGCAATGGAACTCCCAATGATCAGGGAGAAGCAGCAAACATCTGAGAAAAAAGGAAGGAAGAACTATCAGCCGCATTGGCAACAGAACAAATAGGCAGTCGGCCAGTGGATAAAGGAGGTTGTCACAGTAGGGATCAGGGAACAGGAGCTGTAGGAGAGATTTTTTTCTTGTTGTTCGTTCTATTATCTCTCTCTCTCTATTCATTCTGTTTTTTCTTATGTGATACTACTGTAATCAGTTCTGTCAGGATTTCTCTGAGGAGCATCATAACTATCTCTTGTTTTTAACGCAATACATTATGATCTGAGGTTGCTTTTTTGAGTTTTGTATTGTGTTCTTGGTTTAGTTGAATGTGCGGGTTATTTTAAAATTGTTCTTATCATTCTGAATACGTTCCTAATTATTTTCATTTGTGGAGTATTTACACTTATTCAGAGTACTTAGTTCTATCCGATTTGTGTATCTTCTATGCTTGATCAATACCTGATCTAATCCTAACCTTAGTAAGGTCTCGACATGCCTTGGGTGAGACTCTTTTCTCTTCGGAGTAGGGTGAAAATGTGGCATTGTGCTATACTACTGTGGAAAACCTTGTTGGTCTCCATCCTGAACCTAGGTCTTTCCCAAGAGACCTTCTCCCTAGCCAAAAAATGGTTCCGTTGCCGGGACCTAAAATTCCATTTTGGAGTTAGATCATGGTATCATGGATCTTTGAAAAAGAAATACAAAACTGGTGGGAAAATTTCTAGAGGAGCTCTACAACTAGTTACAGAGACTACATGCCAAGACAGTCCAAAGAAGCTCATAAAAGGTCTGTTGCAAATGGTTTCACATAGATCTAGTAGCACTCCATCAGTTAGATACTGATTTGACCCGAGCTATAGATTTCTAGTTGCAATCTACCTTGGAAGGATACATCGCGGAGTTTTCAGCTGAATGCTACCAGTATTTCTCGAAAGTGGAGGACATATTCAGATCAGGGTTGCACGAAGAGTTGTTGAAGGAGATCCCCCTGTGGATCAAAGCTTTGATAGTAGACAAAGGATTAATGGAGTTCCAAAAATCTGAGATGGAGACCTAAACCTCCATTACTGGGGGAAGGAGCTGAGGGAAAGATGCCACAAGTATGTTGAAAAGGGTAATAGGGATATGGTTGCCGAGACCTCCAGTATGTTGAGGAAACAACGAGCACATCGGAGGACACAACTCGCTGATAAGTGGCAAGAAAAGGTGATGAAGGAGTTGGAAACACAGGGAAGGAATAGAAAATACAAGGAGAAGGTGCCTCAAATGAAAAAGGAGATGGAAGGTCATATGTGTTCCCAAGATATAGGGGGGACCATCAAGGAAGTGTGGTAGGTGTATATGAGCCCAGCCCAAGCAGAGGGAGTACGATGGAGATGATGCGCGCCCCGAGGAGACGTCCGATGTGGAGTTGCATGTTGCGATGGAGCAGATATTCTGAGAGGGGCCAACACCCAAAATCCCAGGTAAATCTATTCCCCAAAGTTTAAGTAGCTCTAGTCCTAACCTTCCCTTGGTACTCTATCGGCCACTAGGTGAAATTTTTGTTAAGTTACAGGAATTGAGAAATTTGAATAGTGTTCAGTCCACAGCAATAATACAAACTAGTAGTAGTGCTAGTAATACCATTTCACAACCGGGAGTCAGGGGTTTTGTTCTAGTAGCACCCACACAAGGAATCATGGCGAGATCATTTACCCAGTACCCATAGTTCTCTGGGAGGGGCAATGATGATGTGGAACAACATTGGTACCTCTGCGAGGGCATATGAAGGGCTCGGTAGACACCAGAGGCAGGTAAGTTGATATAATTTCAAACTACTCTCAGGGAGAGAGCTCTATGATGGTTTATAAAGTGGTCTGAGGCTCATTAGAACCCAGTGATAGCCGATGTAAAGAGGGATTTCGTTAATGAATTCAAACTACCCCAAACAGATCAACAGGGTTTGTCAAAGGTGTGGGAGATCAAGAAACGAGAAGGGGAAACTGCATGGGATCTAATGAGGAGATTCAAGGATGCGATCCAATCGATCCAAACCATCAGAAATATTGGTTCATCAAGGCCTAGGCTTCCATTAACCATAACTCCATTAACACAACAGAAGATCGATACGTTGCAAGATGCACTGGATAAAGCTATGAAGATAGAGGCCATGGCGGGATATCTGCAAGAATTAAAAGGAGGAGCATCGGCTCAGGACCCTTCCATTCTGGGGTTACAGCATCAAATAGCTAACCTAACATAGAAACAGAAATAAATTCAACCAATGCGGTCGGCGAGGCCAAATTTATGGTGTACGCACTGTCTAATGGAAGGACACATGGTAATCGAATGTCCTAGGTTGCGGGGTCCGAATGTGGGAACATAAACAAAAAGGGCACAGGGAGCTCCACCAGTAGGAGGAGTTGCAAAAATAAACACCCAGGGAATATATCCACTACAACACCAATACACGGGGTTCCCCGCGCAATAGAATCTAGCCGCAACTGAATATTGTGAGATATGCAAAGCATCGGTCATCAACCCCGCCTATTGCCAATATTACAAAAATACTCCAGCGTTCCAAACAACATATACTGTGAGTTATTTGATTCTATGACACACATCATAGAGCAGTGTAGGGCTCTGGATGCATTGGTGGAATGATTGGACAGGCCTTCATATAGAGTGAATGAGGCTTCCAGAGGATGAGAGGGAGGCATGAGAGGAGGACGAGATATAGGAAGAGGGTTAGTACGGTGTTACAACTATGACCAAGAAGGTCACATGGATAGGGAATGTCCACTTCCAAGAAGACCCTAGTGCTCTCAATGCATAGTTAACACACATTCAAAAGAAGACTGCCCAAAGCTCATTAAAAGATAGGAAGAGAGAGCGAAACAAAGAGGAGAAAATATGGTAAATGCAGAGCCAATAATAATGGAGGCTCAAGCTATGCAGAACGTGGCCATAGTGACACGAGGAGGAAAAAGAACTGGGGAGGATGCACAAACGATGGACCTGATAAAATTGATATGGCCAGCATCTTCAAAGCCATTGTTCAGACCAGAAAGATAAAAGCAATTCTTTAAAGAAGCAGTGGAAACCTTTGCCCAGCTTGGGGGAAGAAAAGTCATTGAATTGCCACAGGCGAAGGAAGATAACGAGAACCAAGCTAGTTCAAGTACCACAATTGAGGAATGGTTCCTTCTATTTCTAAAAATTGTTAACAATGCGCCAAGGTTAGTATAGTTAAAGAAGAACCTGGAAAGAGTAGTGCAGGAGGCCACAGGACTAGGGGAGTCAACCGACACAACACATAAATACATACAAAGAGTGAAAATAAATAAGAGAAGGACATGAAAAGAGTTTCGGGTGAATACTCAAGTTGCGGGATTCCAAATTAAGGACACAATGCTTGACCTAGGGTCCAATGTCAATATTTTGCCAAGAAATACATGGGAAGCATTGGGAAGGCCGAGGCTAACATACTCACCAATTCAACTCTGAATGGCGAACTAGTACTACATTGTGCCCATAGGCAAACTGGAGGAGGTCGAAGTCAATGTTGCGGGAGTAAAGACATACATGGACTTTGAGGTCATCGACATCATGGGGGGGAAATATCCCTATCCAGCATTATTGGGGATTTATTGGGCTTTTGAAAACTACGCAGTAATAGATTTAAAGAAGGAACTGATGATCTTTGAGGATGGAGAGGTCATAGTCACTCAACCACTCGACCCGTATCAAGGTCCCTGATACACTGAGTCTGTTGACAACAGAGAAGATGCTTAGCTTCTTGACCATCTTTATCAAATGACTGGAGGAAAAAGGGAAGATTATATCAACCTGACAACAGGGAGATCTGTGAGTTGGAGAAGTATTCAAAGTTCAGACTTAGGCTCAGAGATAGCTTGGTATGATTGGCTGCAAGGGCGATATGAGACCAATACAAGAAGATGCGCCAACAACGAAAGAATCATTTGGATCAAGACTGAGGTAAGAGATTATCCAAATTTGTCCGATATGAACGCTGTAAATACTTTCATTACCAGAATAGAAGATAAGGTACCAGAGGACCACATGGTCACACTCATGGACATGGCTTTACAATCCACATCTGCAAGATAGTGGAGTAACCACCGTAACTCACTTTTTCAATGGGACAAAGTTGCGGCAGCATTGAAAGCCAGGTTCAAAGAAGAAGAAGGACCATGCTTCAATGAAAAATACCAAGGGGACTCAGACCCCAAAGAACATCTAAAATAATTTGAGGATCAATGGAAAACCACAAGATACTAGGAAGAACTGTGGGTACACAAGTTTATACATTCACTGGATTTGATTCCACAAGCTTGGTACCTAACTGAAGAGAGGAAGAGGGGAACCAGTACTTGTGAAGTTGTTGTGGATAAATTTACACAACGCTTCTTGTTTGAAGGAAAAATAGAACCAGTCACCCAAGCATTTCAGGCTATTAAAATGGTACTGTTCTTCCTGGAGATTCAGGAGGAGGATGAGCAACTGCTTCCAAACCAAAGCATCAAACAGTTGGTAGCATGTAAAAAGATAAATAGCGAGATGGATGATGATGATCTAGAAGGTCTCAAACACCTATACTTCGAGGAAAAGGAGGGGGAGTAGGATATCAGAGAAGACCCTATGAGAGAAGAAATTCATCTACTACCACTAAAGACCAAGAAAATGAACATTGGGACAGAAGAAAAGCCAAAACTTGCATCAATCGGTGATTATTGGGATACAGAGATGACTAAGGAGATATTCAACCTGCTACAAGAATACGAAGACTTGTTCCCATCATCAGTAGTGGAGTTGAAATGGATAAAAGGAGATATGGGGGAGATGCGTATAATCTTGAAGCTTGAGGCAAGACCAATCAAGCATAGACCCTATCGGTTAAATCCAAGAGTGAAAGAAAAGGTTAAGGTAGAGATTGAAAAAATGCTAAAAGCAGGTTTAATATTCCCAGTGGAAGAATCAGAATGGGTAAGTCCCATAGTCATACAAAGAAAAAAGGATAAGTTCGAAATTCGAGTCTATGTTGACTATAGGAGCTTGAATAAAACCTATATACATAACCCGTTCCCTACTCTGTTTAGTGAAGAATTCCTTGATAATGTTGCAGGGAATGAGGCGTATTCCTTTATAGATGGATTCTCAAGGTACCATCAGGTAAGGATAGTCGAAGAAGTTAAGAAAAATACAACTTTCGCCACTGAATGGGGCTCCTTTTCATATCATGTGATGCCATTTGGATTGAAAAACGCGCCAGCAGTCTTCTCACGCATTGTGATAGTATCATTTCGCGAATACATCCACAAATTCCTGGAAGTCTATATAGATGACTGGATGGTCTACAGCCTATTAAAATACCATGTAGCGTTATTGAGGATAATGTTTTATAGGTGTAGGCAACTCCAAATTTAGTTAAACCTAAAGAAGTGCATCTTTGCAGTGCCTTTTGGAACACTGCTAGGACACGTTGTATGTAACCAAGGAGTTTGCGTGGATCCAACAAAGGTAGCAGTGATAATTAACATGGAGGCACCAGAAACTGTAAAGCAGTTGAGGTCACTGCTAGGCCACACAGGTTACTATAGGCGATTCATCCGCAACTACGTGAAGATAACAGCCCCATTGGAGAAGTTGTTGCCGAAATCAGAGCAGTTTAGTTGGACAGAGGGTTGCACGACAACCTTGAATACTTTGAAGGAAAAAATGGCAAGTGCGCCAATATTGGTTCACCTAGATTGGGACAAACAATTTCATGTCCACATCGATGCTTCTAGCATCGTACTTGGAGTAGCTCTAGCTCAACCAAGGGACACTTCAATTGATCACCCTGTATACTTTGCAAGTCGAAAATTATCCATAGCGGAACAGAACTACACTACAACAGAGCGGGAAGCGTTAGCAATGGTGTATTCCCTCCAAAATTTCTGCCACTACCTACTAGGAGGTATGTTTAAGTTTCTCACAGACCATTCAGCTTTAAAGTACCTAGTAAAAAAATCGGTTTTAGAAGGAAGAATCTGCAGATGGCTCCTACTCTTTCAGGAGTTCACCTTTGAGGTGATAGTGAAACCCGGGAGACTGAATGTGGGGCCTGACCACCTGTCAAGGCTAGAAAATGGAGAAAATGGAGGATCTCTGGATGATCAGTTTCCGAACGCTGATATTTTTAGAGTAGAATCCATCCCAAAATACTTAGACCAGATAGAAACCTACCTTACAAAAGGACAGTGCCCAACAAAATATACAGTGGTCCAGAAAAGACACCTAGTAGTCTGAGCAACAGAGTATTAGCTCATCGCAGGACACCTGTATAATATGGGGCTAGACCAAATTTTATGAAGATGTGTCCTGGACCATGAGAGGGAAGTTATACTGTGGGAATTCCACTGTGGAGTTGCGGGAGGGCGTGTCTGAGCAAAACTGACGGCGAGGAAAGTACTACAAGAGGGTTTATGGTGGCCAATGGTACATATGGATAGTAAAGAATTTGTAAAAAAATGTGATGTATGTCAAAGGAAGGGATGTCCATCCCACATAGATGAGCTCCCACTTCACCCAATAAAGGCACCGCAGCCATTTGAGAAATGGGAAATTAATTTTATAGGCCCAATTGCACCAGTCATAAGACACTCACAGTCCACGTACATCATAACAACAACAAATTATTTGACAAGGTGGGCAGAGGCAATTCCAGTGAAGAATTTCACAGCCGAAACAATAGCTCGATTCATATTTGAAAATATCATCAGCAGGTTTGGTTGCCCGAAAATTCTGACAAGCGATCAAGGTACGCACTTCATCAATGCGACCATTAAGTTCCTACTGGAAGACTTCATGGTAGAACATCATAAAAGCAGTCCTTACCATCCACAAGCCAATGGTACAGTGGAACATTCAATAAGATCCTAGAGAAGGACTTAATGAATATTTGCAACACTCAACAAGATGACTGGGACGAACGTATACCAGAAACATTTTTGGCATATAAAACAACTGTCAAGAGACTAAACAACTAGACACCATTCCAGCTGGTGTACGAGAGAGAATCAGTAGTACCAGTTGAGTTTTTCATACCGAGCCTTCTGATCGCAACATCACTCCAACTATTAGAAGAAGACTTGTTGAAGGAGATATTATAGCAACTACAAGAACTCTAAGAAGACAAATTTTTAGCAGAATTCCACCAAACTATCCAAAAAGAGAGGAAAAAAGCTTGGCATGACCACCATATCAAGCGCATGAATTTCAAGGTCGATGGAAAATTTTTACTTTATGACAGTAAGTACTAGAAGTTCCTAGGTAAACTGTAAATGCATTGGCAACCGTACCATGTAATAGAAATCAAATATTCAAGAGAAGTTCGGTTAGCACAACTGGACGGCCAGATACTACCAGGATGGGTGAATGGAGCACGCCTGAAACCCTATCATGAGTAAGTTCCACATTTTATTTTCAATAACTCTCGCAACTGAGAGGAGTCAGTAGGATAGATTAGATTATATTAGGTAGAGTCAATAACTCTCTCGCACCTGAGAAGAGCCTAGATAGGATTCCCAATAAAGAAGTTTTAGAGCACAAGAAGAATTCAAAGTTGCGATGCAGAGACTACAATGCCCTTGATTGTGGTCGGGGGGAGAGTAGTGCCCAGCGTGTCATCCATGTCAGAAGAAAAAGTGTGTCGAACATCATTCCATCATCATTACTCATAGTACCCATGTTAGTCTGTAGGATTACCGATATTTGAGAAGTAATTGCCATAATTAGCATCATCCATACCGCAATAAATTTTCCATAATAGGCCATAATTATTACCCATCATGTCTTCCCAAATCCAGAATCCGTAGTCAGCTTTGCTAGAACCCACCTTAGCCCGGTAACTAATCACACAATTATAGCCGTGGGGGAAGGTAGGGAAAATTAATTAGTTATGGGGTCTTATCAACCTCATGCGTGTTGATTACTTACATAACTTGCATGAAATAAAGTGCGAGAATGTCGGAGAAGTCCGAGTTAGAACCAGAAACAACAAAGGTAGCAAGAGAAACATCACCAGAAGAAGAGTAGAGGAGGTATCCAGAAGCAGGAGTTCATAAGGAAAGAGAAGGAGTAGCTCTGCAAGTGTACCAGAGAAGAGCTAAAATGACAAGAGTAGCGCCAGAAGTTGTTGAGCAGGAGCTCGATGAAAGAATTCAGAAGATGAAGTCCCTGGTGGGCAAATATGATAGCGCGTTACTGATTGATACTGACCTAACGGACTCCTTCCAATTTCCAGCGATGAAAAAACAGGTTTACATGGAGAATTATGCCATAGAAGCGAGATAGGAAGCATCAAGAGTACTTATAGAGTTCAAAGGTGTTCAACATTTCACTATACTGAACCTAAGAAATCTTCCAGTGTTCAACACTACAGGGGCTGCAATGTAGTGCACAAAGTTTCTGCTGAGTAAAGTCCACAATGGGTCGCTATGGTTGGGAAGAGAAATACCAATTCATGTGGAAGACATTCACAAATTAACCAGGCTGTCGCAAGAAGGGAGAGATGTCTCCACGACATTCCAAAATGTCTCCAAGAGAGAGAAGAAAGTAGGAGATGGTGACTACTACAAGAAGTATGACACCAAGAGAGGGGGAAAAGGAGCCAAGATAGACTTGATCAACAAGCTAGCGGTCAATTTTTCCTACTATTTGATTGCAAGCAAAACAATGAGACATTACACAAAAGGTTAGTGTATGCTGGATACCATCTCAGTTGTGGAGCATTGTATCCAGGGGAAAAAATAAATTGGTGTTTGTTTTTGCTTAATGAGTTATTCGAAGCTTGTGAGGAAAACTATAAGAGGGCCACTGGGTTCATCTACGGTTATCTTGTCATCGCGTTGGCAATGTGGAAATGGACATTTCCAGAAATCAGGAAAACTATGGAAGTTGCAATAGGCCAACCATTAGCAATGAAGTTCACACCCTGGAAAGCATCAGGGGACCCCAGCACTAAGGAGGTGAACGAGGAAGCATTCAAGTTTTGGTACAACTAGATGGTTGATTTCGCGATGAGTCAGCAGAGAATTCCAAGGAACTTGCTGGACAGCTATTCTGTGCAAGTATGGTTTGGAGTTAACCACAAGAAAACCTACATCAGGCCAACGTGTGTGTTGGAGTCAACCTTCAAGATGAAGCCATTGAATTTTGAAATCGATGAACAAACGTTCCACACAGAGGTATGTTCGTGGGCAGGGGTAGCAATGGAAATCAGAAGCGAAGTCTACGTCTATTCATTTGATGGCATGCTGCCAGATCCATTGCCAGGAGAAACATTGGAGGAAGCGCGGTCAGAATGTCACGACTACAGCTAACCCCAATCATTGAAGAACTGAATACAAAGGTACACATCTTTAACCAGGTAGTCCAAACTCTAACAAGTGATTCCTCTTTGTTTCCCACATTTATGCAATTTCAGGCCTCAAATTTTGCATCCTATTCCATCACAGTCCCCTTAGTCACCACCATACCACTCAATTTGTTTAATTCACCACTAGCAACAACCATGGTTCTTGTAAAAAAGAGTAGAGCCATAAAGCCACCCATAGTTACACCAAAGGCCAAGAAGGAAAAAATCACAGTGTCCGGCCAAGTCATTGATCTCACGGGGGAAGATCAAACACAACTTATGGATACGGGGGCCCCAATAAGGGAAGAGCCAGTGACAGAGCCCCAGGTAACTCAAGAGATAACTCTAATCAACACCTATTCTTTTCTAAATGTCTGTGTATCTCCACCTCGCACTCACCACTCATCAACCCACACCTCATTCACCTCTAAATACCATCCAACTCGCACACCCTCTGCTTCAGCCACCATATCTAACCCAATCAGAGCAAAAAGTAAAACAAACGGGGACACCGAGGTGAAAGTTAACTCCAGTACAGTAGTGGTACCTGAGGTTAACCAAACCCTAGGTGAACAGGTTACTTTCCAAGAACTTTTAAGTCGAGGGGGATCCTTTACTGCAGATACATCACCCTCGCCTACCAAGCTAAACCCATTTCAGCAAGACAATTTGATATTTCATTAGATGCAACCCACTTTAAACATGGGAAACCCTAATAATCTATTACTGCAACCAACACCACCACAATCACTGCAGGAGCACTCAGCAAAGTCCATTGTGAGCAGTCAACCGCTCCAAGAGAGACAGCCAAATCAAGATATCTCCAGAGCTGAAAGCATGTAGACTTGGGGAACATCGCAATTGTACAATTTCATTCAGAGGGAAACATAGCAAGCTGAAGGACTTCACACAGAACTTCAACAGAGATTCGAGTAGCAATAGGTACAAATCATCGCGCTTACTAAAGAGCACGAATAACTGAAGACAAAGAAATACAACTTACAGGGCCAATTGGATACGGTGACAAAGGTTTTTCGGGATCTTTGGCCCACAATAATGGCCCACAACACTCAGATACTAGATGATATATCAGATAGTGACATATTCAGGCAATCCATTCACATCCGAGTGACTTGTTCGAACCTCAGCCAAGAAAACAAGGAACTGAAAGCAGCATTGGAAACTAGGCCCGTGCTACCAGACCCAGTGGTTATCTATATGGAGAAGATAGCAGAAAGATAGAACCAGGTAGTCGGGATGTAGGAAACTCTGAGTACTACGACAAAGGAAGTGTATGACCTACTAAAGGGTCTACATGAGTGTTCAACCTCACCCACTTTGAAGTCACATCTAATTTCGACACAATTACAGCAGGTGTTGAAGGAGATTCAGGAAGCCACAAACCCTGACAGACTCAACCAATTATACACTCAAGCGGAAGAACTGGAAGTCAAGATACAAAAAATTGAAGAACATTCGGCACTAGCCAAACAAGTCCTCTGAGAGCTAAGTCAGCCTGTGAAGATTACCACCCAAGCAATGTAGCAAATGGTCGTTGTTGCCAACATTTAGGTTAATAACATCTTTGGTAAGTTGACGACCATCTCAGGGGAGAAACAGGTCACCCAAGTCACTACAGAGATAGACCTACTCATGCAAGGATGGCAACAACCCATTGTTGGCTTCAAGGAACTCAAAGCATCAACGCTAACAAAGGTCTCCGAGTTGGGGCCCTTGTTTGGACAAGAAAAAGAAAGGGAGAAGACAGAACTAGCAACAGAGGCAAGAAAACCAATGGATACTGAGGCAGCAGGAAACAATTGACTCGGGACGAGTCAATAGGATGTGGTCGAGGCCTGTTGGGGCCCCTTGTTTTGAAATTAAACAGTTTTTGAGTTGCGGATAACTGGTGGCAGAACACAACCATAGTAGACAGAGAGTTGTCACGGTTGCAAAGAACTGAAGAGTAGGTGGCGCAACTGTTGTGGAAGCAAGCACAAATGGCAGAAGGAAGCGACAAAAGACAAGCAGTGGAACTCCCAACAATTAGGGAGAAGTAGCAAATAGTCGAGCGGAAAGGAAGGAAGAAATGTCAGTCACGTTGGCAACGGAACAAATAGGAAGCCGGCCAGTAGAGAAAGGAGGTTGGCATAGTAGGGGTCAAGGAACAGGAGCCGTAGGAGAGCTTTTTTTCGTGCTGTTCATTCTATTCTCTCTCTCTCTCTCTCTGTTCATTTTGTTCTGTCTTATGTGATACTACTGTAATCAGTTCTTCCAGGATTTCTCTGAGGAGCATTGTAGCTATCTCTTGTTGTTAACACAATAAATTATGATCTGAGGTTGTTGTTCTGAGTTCTGTATTGTGTTCTTGGTTTAGTTGAATGTGCGAGTTATTTTAAAATTTTTCTTATCATTCTAAGTATGTTCCTAAGTATTTTTATTTGTGGAGTATTTACACTTATTCGGAGTAATTAGTTTTATTTGTTTTATGTATCTACTATGCTTGATCGATACTTGATCTGATCCTAACCTTAATAAGGTCACGACACACCTCGGGTGAGACTCTCTGCTCTTCGGAGCAGGGTGAAAATGTTGGCGTTGTGCTAGACTACTGCAGACAACCTTGTTGGCCTCCATCCTGAACCTGGATCTTGCCCAAGAGACCTTATACCTAGCCAACAAGATCAAATCTGTCAAGTAGGTGGCTGAAAGGAAAGACTTTATTTTTATCATTTTTGTACCTTTGCTTGAGAAATGGTTCATAATGTTGAGTATCTATATATTTGGCATTAAACCACTTCTCACCCACATTAGGTATCCCTATGGCTACAGAAATAGTATCCGTGGAGATGGTTAATGTTACTCCTGCAATGGTCACTTGATTATATTTGAGGTTTGATATAAAAAATATGGTCAAAGCAGGGTGATGTTGTACTCTTTGGACGATTTCAGAGAATTCAAAACAACCCACATGTTTGAAGTAATTAATTGTCATGGGTGAGGCCAACAATTCTATGGCGTTGGGTGGTTCAAGCCTCAAAATCATGCCTCATTTGTGTTATCTTGTTTCCTCTTCTATGTTCATCTCCTCTTCTATAATATGTCTTTCCTCCTCCAAAGTAATTGTTTTGTTTTGAAACCCTAGGGAAGGGGAAGGAAAAGGGGTATACTAGTAGGTTTAGGGAGTTGGGATTAATTTAGGAAAATTTATGGAATTTGGGAAGGAAATTAGGGAACATAGGGAAGTGGTTGGGGATACAAAAACTTAGGGAAACTGGGTAGGGAATTTGATTACAGGGATATGGTATGGCTGCCTAGGAAAATGCAGCCTAGGATTAGGTTTTTAGGAAATGTGACTTGGGAATAAGGGATAGGGTAATATAGGGATAAGGGAAGTGATTTTAGAGAATAGGAAGGGAAAATAGGGTCTAGGGGAAACCACTTTAGCTTACATTGGTAAAAACTAGGGTTTCTTGGCTCAAAACATGAAATGGTAAATGAGGATGGTTTACACTATGAATTCAAATTATAAACTAAATGTAGGATTAAAATAGGTGTAACCTACTTGCATTAGACTGAAAAAACCTTTGTTTGATGGTTGGAGTAGTTGCACTGAATATTTGGACTTGTGGAAGAAAACTGAAAAAAGCTCTTCACCTTAAGGAGAAGCGCAATGCCTCCCTGGTAAAAGCACAATGCCATAAGGACAAGCGCAACACCCTATATGTCAAAAGCATAATGTCTTAAGGAGAAGCGCAGTGCCTCCAAAAAAAAAAATGAATTTCTCACTCAAAATATGATTTTTGAAATGGGATTTCGAGAGCTTAATGCATGAGGATGCAAATGAGTGTCTTTTTTTTCTTTAATGGCCCTTTATACTTGGTGAATCTTCATAATTTGGCTTTCGTACCCACATTTCCTTTGAAATTGAACTTTATACATTGCACTTTACCTTTCAAACTTGATCTTTGGATCTGATCTTTTGATGGATTTTGAACATTGTATCTTTTTAGAATATTGAATTATTTGGTTGATTGGAACCTTCAGTAGGAAGCTTCTTGGAACCATGAGAAATTATTACATATTAGGAAACATAAAATTACATATTGAATAGAAATTAAATTTACAAATAAAACTTTCATAACGAAATGTTTTTATTGTCACTCTCTTACTTGCTGGTCTTTTATGTATGCAGATGATGATTTTATGGACCTTGAAAACCCTAATACCTAATGAAGACTTTGGCTAAATGAAATTCATGATGAAAGGAATGAAATGATGATAAGAACTCATGATTGATGTACACTCAGGAAAGTCGTGAAAGGGACCAGCAAGTAGTGAAATTTCTAAAAAGAGTGAAACTTAACCCAAATCTACAACAAGTGACCAAATTTTTGCATGATGACCTAATGGAATGACAAAAATTTCAGAATGGGACCCTTAACATGAGTTGAAATAGTTTATTCGATCACTGGTGGAAGGATGCAAATATTTATACTAGCATTGGCTCCAGTTGGGATGGTAGCTCCTTGGAGGTGCCAAGAACACCATAGACCAAGTGCCTATCAATTGGGCATGGAGTAAAAATCTAAAAGACAAACTGAAAACTGAAATGTTAAAGTGATTTGAATACAAACTCAAACTGATTGAAAAATGACTTAAAACTGACTTAAAACTAACTCAAAACCGACTTGACTTTGACTGACTTAATTTAGAAAACAATAAAAAACCAGTGAAACTTTATGGACTTCACCTCGGGCTCCAAGCTTCAATGATTCTCTGATTCACACTTTGTAGAAAGTTAAACTAATATTTAGAAAGGATTTGAGAAATTTGAAATCTGCATCAAAAAAGATAGTGCTTAAGGAGCCTACCATTGACTGGTCCTCCTAAGAATTATTCTCCATTCATCTCCTTCAGTATAAAATCATGCTACCCACAGAATGTTGAGATCTTGTATGGCCCTTTCCATAAGTTTTCAAATTTTCCATGCTTTCCTTTTTCCTCGTTCCTTGCATCCCACCAAAAAACTACATCTTCAAGTTTAAAATCATCCGCATTGGTTTTGTAGTCATACACCTTTTTTATCTTCTCATGAAGCTTTGAGGTGTTCTAAAATATCTAGTCTCTTGTTTGTTGAAGATGGATCATCTGATTTATTTGGTGTTGTACATCATTCTCCTCACTTCCTACTTCTTGCAACAATTTCATAACATGGACTACAAGAGATGTAGGAAAAATTATGTCTACACCATAAAATAACTAAAAAGGTGACATACCTATAGATTTCTTACTACTCACCCTGTCTTCCCACAAGGCATTCACAATATTTTTGTGCCAGTTCTTCTTGTTGGTCTCCATCATCTTATTTATGATATTAATCATAGATTTATTAGAGGACTATGCTAAGTCATTACCTTTCAGATAATATGCCATTGAGTGCCCCAACTTGATGTTATATTTGTCACAAAACTCAACCATCATTTTTTATTTGAATGTTGTCACATTGTCGGTAATAATATTATGACGACAACTAAAACGAGTCAATATGTTAGTTTCCAAAAACTGAATAATTACTAGGTTTGTTGCTTGCCTTATTGGGATCACCTCGATCCATTTGGTGAAGTATTCAATGGCTGTTAATATCGATTTTTGATGTGCAGATGATGTAGGGTGAATCTCTCCGATGAAGTCAATTCCCCACTACTTAAAAGGTGCATGTACTGAAATAGGCTGCAGAGGTAAAGGAAGAAGTTTTCTTTTACCTTGAAACACTTGACAATCATGGAAACTCATCACTGTTTTGTACAAGCCTGAAAAAAGAGTTGGCTAGTAGTATCATGCTCTCAAGAATTTATTAGCCATGGTATTCTAGAAAATATGGCCCCCACAGTCTCCTTTATGAAAATCATTCATAACCTATTCAACTTCATTTTCAACTAAACAATTCAGAAAAATACCTCATGGATCTTTCCAATAGAGGGCTTTGTCCAAAAAGCAGTATTTGGAAGCTTTTAACTTTAAATACCTACCCTTACTCTTAGTCATGCATGGAGGAGGGTTCAAATGCTAAAGAACATATATTATATCATAATACTAAGGAGACGAAAGAAACATATCAGATACCTGTATCAGAGTGACATCCTCTTCTTCATTAGACAATGATTTAATAAGATTGATGTTTAAAACATGCAAATTTGACTCAGCCATGAGATTTTCTAGACCTTGACCTTTGATCAGCTTTGTGGGCTTGATCTTGAGGCCATATTCCAACATTTTTGCTATCCATTTCCCTCTTCTACCTTCTGAATCTGTCTGCATAAGAACATCTTTTACTGTTACATTGGGGACATAAGCCAAAATATGTGAATGTAAAATATAAACACGAAAATCGTTCAATGATTTTACCAAAGCCAAAGGCTATTTATCTATGATATTGTACCAAAGAGTTGAATCCCTGATGGTTAGGCTGAAAAATGCTATGGGCTGCTCAGTCTTGTCCTTTTTCTACATCAAGATTGCAACCAATGTATGCTCGGAGGAAAATGAGAAAATGATAAAATCAATTGAATAATTTGGGCTGATTAAAACATGGGTTGTGGTTAAGGAAAAGTTCACTGAGTTAAATGACTTCTTGGCATCCTCGGACCACTTTACCTCATTCTCTTTTTTCAAAAAAAAATTCATTTCTCGAAGCTTCTCAGCCAAATTTGGAATAAATCTGCATAAGAAATTCAACTTACCATTGAAAGCTTGAATTTATTTCTTTCTTCATGGAAATTCAATTTGTTGAATTGCCTCAACCCAAGAAGGTTCAATCCAAATTCCATCCTTATAGATGACGTGATCGGAAATTTTTCCCTCGTCCATGGAAAAAAGGCTCTTTTTCAGATTATGGGATATTCCTAATCTCCTGCATTTTTAAAAAAAAGTCCTTAAGTGACATAAGTGTTCATCATCGAAATGGGATAAAACTGTGAAATCATCTAAATATTCCATTAGGAAAACATCTTTCTCATCTACAAAGGCTATATTCATTGCCCACTGAAAGGTAGCCCTTGCATTCTTTAGTCCAAATGGCATCTTTGCATATTTGAACGTACCCCAAGGTGTAGTGAAGGCAGTTTTGTCCCGATCCTTCTCATGTACTAAAATTTGATTGTATCCCCAATATCCATAAAGAAAAGATATTCGGGAAGCCCCAAACACTCTCTGTAAGATCTGATCCATTTTGGGTACGGGGTAATTATCTTTAAGAGATACCTTGTTTAAATTTCTGAAATCTATGCAAAGCCTTATTTCACCAGTCTTCTTTCTTATCGGGACTAGATTAGATATCCAATCAGAAAACCTTATAGGAACAATGATACCTGATTTGTAGAGCCTGTTCACTTATTTTTCTATGGATGGCAGCAACCACTTGTTGATCCTTCTTAGCTTTTTGCAAAAGGGATTTTGATCGAGCTTAATTGGAATGGTGTGTTGTATGATATATTTATTATATTCCTTTAAGTCTGGATAATCCCAAGAGAAAACATTATAAAATTCAGAAATTAAATCAATGTACTTGTCCTTTACCTTAGGAGATAAAGACTTGGAAAATTTGACCATCTTAGGCTTGTCTGTTGTTTCGATGTTTACATCCTCCACACCCTTTTCCGTAGGAACCAATGTTGGCTTCCGAGCCACATCATCTCAATCAAACAAATCTTCCAAAGGTATGAGACCTCTTGGAATATTGTTGTCTTTCAGTTGTAAAATATCAACCTGGGTAGCTTCAATTACCCGATCTTCCTTGTCATAAACTCCGTTAATAAAATAATTCTCAAATTCTCCTTCATTCTGCAGAAAATTGTTTACCTACTTATCATCCCAAAATACTTGCCAATACCAAAATTTGTCAGGAACAGTGGGCCAATGTTTAAAATGTATTTTAAATTTTATATTGGAATATATAGGGATTTTAAAATTACTTGCTACTGTAGCAAGTGATTATTCCATGAGATTCTGACTTCTCAGCACTACTGACAATGTATGTTTGGAATTTTTTTTTAGGATATCCAATAAAACATTCTTGTATGCTCGCATTCATGGATTCTTGGCCTGGTATTCCCCTTTTACCTATTTTATCACAAGATCAGAGTCACCATATACTAAAATTCTTCTTGCGCCCAACTTTTTCAAGATCTTGAGACTGGTGATCAATGCTTCATATTCCACCTCATTGTTAGAACAATCAAAAGCCAATTTGTATGAACATAATATAACATTCTTAGGAACCTTACCAGCCTGATGAAGAGGGTTGTGGATCCAAATTCCAATGCCTGCCCCATATTTCCCCAAGGCACCATCAAAATCAATGGTGCATAGACCATTTTCATCATCTAAGTGCTGGAATTATGATTTTTGTTCCGTCTCAACTTTCTGGGCTACTTCTTGATTCTTATCTGATGGCTGCTATGAAGCACTTGGTAGATTCTCTTTTCCCTTCTCTTAAATTGTTCTAATAAAATTCAAAATCTATGGAACATCTTCAACTTCTACAAGCTGACTATGTACATCATTCAAGATGCTATTATTGAACAAAATAAAAAATTCTAAATATGAATGTACAACATTAATTAGATGATTATTAGGTTTCTCTTTTTGGTTATCATGTACTTCATCTTTGTTTCTCGGTACAACTTTCTCAATTGCCCAAAAAATGGGATGGTGGCATAAGATAAGTCTAGTTGCAAAGTGGCTCTGGTATCCGTGTGGCTGCAACAATAGTATCTGTGGATATGGTGAAGGTTACTCCTGCAATAGTCACTTGATTGTCTTTGAGGTTTGAGATAAAAAATCTGGTCAAAGCAGGGTGATATTTTACTCTTCGGACCATTTCACAAAAGTAAAAACAACCCACATGTTTGAATAAATTTATTTTCAAGGGTGATGCCAAAAATTCTTTGGTGTTCGATGGTTCTGTTAGCCCCCTATGAATTTTTTGACAAGCAAACCGGGGACTAAAATTTTGTTTGAGCCTTCAAGGAATGCATTTCCTCTGAAAACACATCATCCTTGAAGCCTCCTTGTGCCTTTTTATTTTGAATCAACCCTCACTGCTGTGTCTAGTTACAAAGCCTCTCTGTTTATGAAGAAAATGCCCAAAAGGCCTCCTTTTCCCTCTTATTTCATTCCCTCTAAGCCTCCGTTTTCATCATTATTCCTCCCCTTATAAATTCCCCCATTAACCCTCTAAATCATTTCCATTCCTCTTTAAACCCTACAAACACCCCTTGTTTGGCTTAATAACCCCTTTTCCTCTCTACCGTTACCCCTTTTTGGCCTTAAAATGCATTGGAAATAGGCCAAAAAACCATATTTTACATATGAGGCTTAGCCCCTTTTAGGCTAGCCCCCTTAACCACTTCCCCATATGCCCCGTGCCTGAGACCAAGTGCTTAAGGCTTGGGCGCTAATCGCATCGGAGAATCGGAGTGGAGCATATTTTCCTTTGTAAACCATGAAAGTTCTGATGCGATTATGTTAAGTCTGTTGGCCCTTTGAAGCAATCTCCACCGTCAATCTTTCAAAGATCTGACGGCCAACACTTGTCTCATGCGCACCCATCGCCCTGATCCTTCCACCCCTCCAATTACATATCAACCGTCGATCTATCTATGGATCCGACGGCTATTGCATCGCTTCAATCGCAATCGGAAAATCTTAATGCACCGCTTCCCGTTTCCCATGATTGCAGACCCCCGATCTGATCTCCACCGTCCATCCATTCTGATCCAACGGCCCTTATTTCTCCCACTCCACTCCTTTACCCCCATCTGTCTCCTTGCCGATTAAGTCTCCGTCGTCGATCTTGTTCTAGATCAAACGGCTGGCACTCAATCGCGCATCGCCAATCGAAAGTTCTCAAATGTGTCTCCCGCTGCCTCCCCCGATTGCGATCCTTCGATTCAATCATAGCCATCCGTTCATCCAAGATCTACGGCCCATAATGCATCACGCGCATCTACCATTTTTCATTCATCGGACCTTCCCAAAATGTTCATATTTTATTTTCCGCCGTTGAGCTCCTCCTGAGATCCAACGACTCATAGTTAATTGCCCTCCACCCACCGGGTCCCACCATCCAAGGGCTCCGTTTTCATTTCATTTGGCCCCTTTCCTTTGTATCTCGGCCAAAGGCTAAACCTTAGTGTTTAACACTAAAGATCATTATTCTGCCATTCTTTCACAAGTTTCCATAGGCCTCCACAGCTTTCCTTCCACCACTCCCTAGATTTTATAATGAGTTTATTGCATTGTGCAAGGTTCACAGAGTGATGAGTTCACTCTGATTTTCGTAATCACATTCACTGTGATTCAGAATACGGAGAGGCCATTACAGCAGCAACAAAGTGAATTAGCAAAGAGGATTAAAGGGGTTCGAGCCTATTAATTGAATATTTAACACCTAATCTCGTGTTCAAAGGTATAAGACACAGTTTGAAGACTAAGCACACAAACAAAGTTACATCAGTGCATTAATATCAACAGAGCACCGTTTCTTCAAAAGGACACCTTCCTACAGACGTCTCCATGTCTCCTCGAGCCCTTAAATGTATTTCAATGACAAAGCTTCTTTAATACTGTCAGACAACAGTTATGGAGGTATGGAGAAGCCTGCAGACCCTTCTATCCAGATCACTAATTCCTGAAGGCAGCACAGAGTTCGAAACAGCCAGAAAGGACTTTAGGAACACATCTGAGGTCAATATCAACCTAAAAAAGACTCCCGAAGCAGCCTAAAGAGTACTCACAGCATGCCGAGTCATTAAGCAGAGTGGGCTTGACCTTCTGCCTCCACTCCATCTTAATGAGTCCAATTAAATGTACATCTACTCCTGCTATTACTCATTCTCCTATAAGAATCCCCAAGAACATATTGTAAAGGGTTGTTGTTGTTGTAGTTGTAGGGATTCATTTTGACTGTTAGAACAGTATTGGGAGGGAGTATCAGAGTAGTTTGTAATGTAGTAGGCTGGGAGGAGAAATTTTGGATGGTAATCATCCATTGAGCCTAGTGTATGCGACTAGTTTTGCATCAATTAATCAAGCAATTTCACAAGATCCTGGTCTATTACTACGAGTGATGTTTCCCTGTCTTATTTCATCTTTATCATACTGTTCACATTTCTTCGATAAGAATCAGTAAATCAGGATTAGGATATACCCTCGCATGGTACCATAATGCCCACTGCTCTTCTTGTCTTTGATGTTTTCTGCTTATTGTGAATCTAAGAGAAAATGCTTGTAATTTAAGCTGTGTAGAAGCTGTTATTCACTGCTAGCTGATGTATGAGTTCGGGTTTGTTGCTTGGATGTCCTAGCTGATGTCAAATCAGGGAAAGTTAAAAGTCCTTCTCTGATCTATAGACCCTAGCTTTGTGTCAAAACCTATCTCTGTTTCCCCTTGGAGCATGCTAAAGCAGACCTGGAGTTAAATGACCTCTGGTCCGATCTATAAGCTGCCCCCTTTGTGACTTCATTGAAAGCTACCTTTGAGTATGTCCAAGCAGGTCTGGAGTTAAATTACCTCTGACCTAATCTATAGATAGAAATTGGGTTTCTTTCCTTCTTTCACCTTCACTCTTAATGTTCCATTCTACCATCTATCTAAAAGGTCCTTTAGTATAGATGAATTTCCCTGTGGAAAGTCTTGACTAGTTGCGTGCAAGTAAACTCCTTTCATGACTCTATAGCCCAATGGATGGCACAGTGTTAACCTATCCTCCTTGCCTAAAACATCCTTTTTCTTTGCTCCTTTCATCCCATTACATTATCAGTTGATGATCTCATGACCAACTCAACAACCAACCACATCATTTAAAACCCCCCTCGTGCTTCATACCTAGCCTAATATCTCATTTTGAGCTTCAAAATATATATATCATTCTTTGTTTTAGGGAGAGATCCCTCTCCGAATCCAGGAGGGCTATATCCTAGGATCCCAAAGTGGTTTTATGTTGTCTTATCTTTTGGTATTGCCAAATCTGCCAAAAAATAGGAACCCCAACAGGTTCAAGCCTCAAAATCCTGATTCCTTTGTGTTGTCTCCTTTCCTCTTTTATGTTCATATCCTCTTCTCTAATATGTCTTTCCTCCTCCATAGTAATTGTTTTGTTTTGAAACCCTAGGGAAGGGGAAGGAAAAGGGGTAGAATAGTAGGTTTAGGGAGTTGGGATTAATGTAGGAAAATTTAGGGAATTGGGGAAGGAAATTAGGGAACTTAGGGAAGTGGTGGGGGATAGAAAAAATCATGGAAACTGGGTAGGGAATTTGATTACAGGGATATGGTATGGATGCTTAGGAAAATGTAGCCTAGGATTAGGGTTTTAGGAAATGGGACTTGGGAATAAGGGATAGGGTAATATAGGGATAAGGGAAGTGATTTTAGAGTATGGGAAGGGAAAATAGGGTCTAGGGGAAACCACTTTAGCTTGCAATGGTGAAAACAAGGGTTTCTTGGCTCAAAACTTGAAATGGTAAATGAGGAGGGTTTACACCATGGATTCAAATTATAAACTAAATGGAGGATTAAAAGAGGTGTAACCTACTTGCATTAGACTAAAGAAACCCTTGTTTGATGGTTGGATCAATTGCACTAAAGATTTGGAGTTGTGGAATAAAACTGACAAAAGCACAGTGCATTAAGGAGAAGCGCAATGCCTCCTTGGTAAAAGTGAAGTGTCTTAACTAGAAGCACAGTGCCCTGTCTGTCAAAAGCACAACGCCTTAAGGAGAAGTGCAGTGCCTACAAAAAAAATTGATTTTATCGCACAAAAATCGATTTTTGACTTGGGAGTTCGAGAGTTCAATGCATGAGGCTGCAAATGAGTGTATTTTTGGTATTTGATGGCCCTTTATACTTGGTGAATCTTCATAATTTGGCTTTTTGACCCACATTTTCTTTGAAATTGAACTTTAGACATTGCACTTTACCTTTTGAACCTGATCTTTGGATTTAATCTTTTGATGGATTTTGAACACTGTAGCTTATTATAACATTGACTTATTTGGATGATTAGAACCTTGAGTATGCAGATTCTTGGAACCATGAGAAATTAATACATATTAGGAAACATAAAATTACATATTTAATAGAATTAAATTTACAAATTAAACTTTCATAATGAAATGTTTTTATTGTCACTCTCTTACTTGCTGGTATTTTATGTATGCAGATGATGATTTAATGGACCTTGAAAACCCTAAGACCTAATGAATACTTTGACTGAATTAACTTCATGATGAAAGGAATGAAATGATTATAATAACTCATGAATTATGTACATTCAACAAAGTGGTGAAATGAGACAGCAAGTAGTGAAATTTCTAAAAAGAGTGAAACTAAACCTAAATCTGCACCAAGTGACCAAATTTTTGCATGATGACCTAATGGAATGATAGAAATTTTAGAATGGGACCCTTAAAATGAGATGAAAGAGTTTATTTGATCACTGGTGGAAGGATGCAAATACTAACACTAACACTGACTTTGCAACTTATGCGACTTTGCGACTTTGCGACGTATGCGACTTTGTGACCTATGAAACTTTGGGACTTTGTGACCTATGCGACTTTGCGTCTTTGCATCTTTGCAACCTTTGTGACTTTGCAACTTTGTGATCTTGCGACCTATGAGACTTGTGCGATTTTGTGACCTATGCGACTTGTGCAAATTTGTTACCTATGTGACTTTACAACTTTGCGACCTATGTGAATTTGTGACTTTGCGACCTTGCTACCTATGCGAATTTATGACTATGAGACTTTGTGACCTATGCGAATTTGTGACCTATGCGACTTTGCGACTTTTCAACTTATGAAAATTTGTGACTTTGTGACCTATGTGAATTTGCGACTTTACAACCTATGCGACTTTGAGACCTATGTGAATTTGTGAATTTGCGACCTATGCAACTTTTAGACTTTGCAACTTTTCGACCTATGCGAGTTTGTGACTTCGCGACTTTGCGAATTTGTGACCTATGATAATTTGCGACTTTTCAACCTATGAGACTTTGAAACTTTGCGACCTATGCGACTTTGCGACTTTGAAATCTATGCAACTTTGCGACTTTGTGACCTACGTGATTTTTTAACCTATGCGACTTCGAAACTTTGCGACTTTGCGACCTATGCAACTTTTCGACTTTGCGGCCTATGCAACTTTGTCACTTTGCGACTTTGTGAGCTATGCGAATTTGCAACTTTTTTGACCTATGCGACTCTGCGACCTATGCGAATTTTCATCTTTGCGACTTTACGACCTATGTGACTTCGCGACTTTGCGACCTATTTGAATTTTGTGACTTTGCGACCTATGTGTTTCTTTCCTCGACTACAAGTGTTGCCTCGTTGAATGTGGATCCAAGCCACATTTTCTTGGTGTCCTGCAAATAATATGAAACAAAAAAAATAGTTTACCAAAGTGATACATCTCATGCGGGATCAATGAATAGATAAAAATACAAAGATTGATTCACTCTAGGATCATGAACCATAAAATAATCCAAATCAATTTTTTATAAATTGCATGGATGGATCAACTCATGCTTGGAAATCAAATTCAAATTTAGACATTTAATGGAACCACCAATCTTGACTTTAATATTTTTGGTTTCCCACGGTGATGATGTGATTTTAGAGCCAGTGCCTTGAAGTGCTATGTGAAAAGAGTTATAGATAGTGAAGGTTATTTCAAGGCATGGTCAGATTCTTGATCATAATAATTAAGGTTTTTAGAGGTGCAAAGGAGAGCTAACCTTTTCCATACCCTAATGAATCTCAAGCCTTTCCCTAACCATTAACGCAATATGTCTCCACTTCATTTCAATGCACATGGCAAAGAAAAGGGGCTTGTAGGTGCATAGGAATTGTAATGTCTCACTAAAACCCTGAAAACCTTAATTCACATGTTGAGATGATGGAAACCAATCATGAACCTGAGGGAAAATTATATTTGATTATTTTATCATCATTTCATGCAATTCCTATTAGAATGTGCCCTGGGGGAATATGAATTAGGCATTAGAGAAATTTTGAGGTCTAAAATGGGCCTCCTATGAAAAATGTACAAACAAAAACACTTTATAAGAACCAATAGGATTCAATATGATGATGTCAACCATGGGGAATGATTCACCAGTTTTGAGGTAAAAAAGTAAAAATATTAAAAAATAATAAAATAATAAAAATACTTATTCAAATTTTATTTTCAACTTATCTCCCTAATGTTTTACTCAATTTTCAAGTGGAAGTACTCATTGGATGAAAAAAACAATTCCTCATCCAAGGAGTACCCATGTTGCATACTTTCAATGGAGCGTGTTGTTAGAGTCATTTTTTGAGTGATCAAAGATAGTTATTTTTGAGAATTTTCCATCAGGTCATCAGTCAATTTTTTTTTCTTTTTCAGTTAGTCTTCAACAATAATTTTGGTCACTAAACAAGTCCTATCATGATATGTTTCTCCTTCACATTATTTTATCACAATTTAGAAGTCTAAAATCATGTCATTCCATCTCATATAGGTCAGGTCTAGGGTCAAATTTTCTCAATAAAAAGTCATCAGTTTTTCATTAAAAAAAGGGGCAGTGAAACCTCCATTCCATCCATAAAGGTCTAGTTGAAGGAGTAAATTAGTTTTCATAGTCCAAAATAAACAATGTGTCACAAAATTTCTATATTTAGTTGCTATATTTTGAAGATAAATCAAAAGCTTTGCAGAAGAAAGATATTTTCAAAATTGCATTTTATCAAAGTTTTATCTTTAATTTTTCGAAAATTCACCCTCAAAACCATAGTATTTAATCTTTTGTGTTATCTCCCACTATCCATTCGACACGTCGCATAACTCTATTTTTATTTATCAGTGTCACATCGCCTTCGTCATACCCCTACCCCACCATTTATTAAAAGTCCATCGTATGTTGATTACCCCACACTTCATCAATCATACATCCCATTCCGATCACATCTAATGGCCCGTATGAGACTTCGGGCCCCCCTCATCGTCTGAAACTTAACGTCGGGGGGGGTGTTTGAAAATAGTGGTGTCAAGACCTGATCCCACCGCTACGTGTCATAATCTCATGATTTCACACCTCCCCTGCACAAAACCACTTATCGCCTAGATACCCCTCTGAAATCTCGCTTATCCGCCATATCAAACCACTGCTCCACCTGCTAGTTACATCATGCCAATGTGGACTATGGACTATCCAATCAACTTAATTCCTGCATTTCCATAACCGTTAGCCAATTCATTTAATTTCTAACTATTAGGCAACGTACTCGCGCCTTTTTCAAATGGGAATCAAATTCAATTGTCCATAAATTCACCACTAAACGCCTAATTGAAACTTTTATTCTGCTTTTCCATCTACTCTTCACAGAATACCAGATTACATTTATTGTCAGAACTTCGGAGATCAACCTTATCATTGTATGGTACTCATATCTAGCCTAAAAATCTAGTATTCAGCCTAAAATTTAATATTTAAAAAGTGACATAGAGATATCCCTCTCTGGTTAGGTAGGGCTAGCTACGTATCTAAAAGTTGGTTTGTGGTTACCTTTCTTCACTCCTACTTTCAACCTAGGAAGTTGGGGAGAGTGATAACATTTATGGCATCGTTTTCGGGGAACAATTGATAAATATTCCCTGGGAATATTTTTTTTAACATGTTGAAGTCAAAACTTGAGCCAAAACATATAATTCAATTCTTAAGCTGGCTCCTAAAATATATATCAGGTCAAACCCTGACCCTAATCCATCACCACTGGTATACAATCCTGAAATTATTTTGAGAAAACAGAAGGCTAAGTCTCGACAGTTAGGAAGAGTGATTCCTCCACTGATTAAATCAAATTCCTTGCCTATGAGGTTTGTCTCAGAAGATTTTGCTTTCTCTCCACAATCTGAAAAATATTTAATTAGAACCAAGTCTGAAACTTTTCTCTTAGAAGATACTTTTGACCCTTTTGATTTTGATTCCTTTTCACCATTTTCTGAAACCTTTGAGTCTGAAACTGATACTGAAGTTTGGTCCAATTTCCATAAACTTAAAGGCTTAGTAGATCAATTTCAAGAAACCTTTGAAAAGGCCTATTTTCAATATCAACAACAGGATTTTGGTACTTCTTTTACCTCACCTTCTCATACAGCTACATCTTCAGTTCCTACCTTCATTCCATCTTTACCTCTACAAAATTTTATTCAATCCACACCACCATTTACACCTCCTCCATTAACCATGGCTAGATTTAATCCATTAATTCTACCAGGTCAGCTTACTTCTCTACCTCAAAATTATGGTCATAGGTTACCTCTTTTTGATGAAACATCATAAATCATAGCCTATCAACATGTTTCTAAAGCAACTAATTTTATAGATCTTAAAGAAGCAGACAATGATGATGCTAAGATGCGTATAATTTCTCAAAGTTTTTCTGGAGAAGTAAAGAAATGGTTTCGCTCTCTTGGAGCTGGTATAATTGGTACCTCACAATAGCTAATTGATTTTTTCATGGCAAAATGGGAAGAGAAGAAAAATCCACTGCAAATTATAGTTGAATATAATGCACTAAAAAGGAATGCAAATGATTTTGTCCAAGAATTCATAGCTAGATTTAATAAGATATATCATTCAATTCTTGATAATATTAAGCCTCCCCTAGGACTTTCTTTGCTCCATTACCATGATGGTTTTGAGCCTGGTATGGCCTATCAGCTGAGGGAGAGAAACCCATCAACTTTGGAAGAAATGCAAAGAAATGCAGTGAGTGTAGAGGAAAATCTTATTATTAAAAATTCCAAATTCAAAATAGAGAAAAGAGTCACAGTAAAAGAATAAACATCCACTTCATCAGAAGGAAAAATTAATACTTTGATTAAAGCCATGGAGAAAATGATGGATAAGATATCCAGTGATGATAAAAAAGCTGAACCTTCTATAAGAAATCCCAATTTTAGGGGTCAAAATTAGAAACCCCAATACAGGATAAAACAAATGGAACAAAGGGGTCAGGATCAACAAAATCAACAGCAAGTTTGAACACCATTCCAGCAGTCAAAATCTTTCCAGAGGAAAGATATTTTCAAAATTTCATTTTATCAAAGTTTTATCTTTAAATTTTTGAAAATTCATACTCAAAACCATAGGATTTAAACTTATGTGTTATCTCCCACTATCCATTCGACACGTCGCATAACTCTATTTTTCATCTATTTATGTCACATTGCCTTCGTCATACCCCTACCCCACCATTTATTAAAACACAATCGTATGTTAATTACCCCACACTTCATCAATCATCCATCCCATTCTAATCACATTCGACGGCCCGTACGAGACTTCGGCCCCTCATCGTCCGAAACTTAATGTCAGGGTGGGAGGGGGACATCCAAAAAGAGTGGTTTCAAGACCTGATCCCACCTCTACGTGTGCATGATTTCGCACCTCCCCCACATAAAACCACTTACTGCTTAGATACCCCTCCAAAAAATCCCTCTTATCCGCCTATTGACCACACTTTGTCAACGACCCCATAGCAGTACACCCCCATTTTTTCAAATGGGACTTATCATGTTCGAGGTTCACGTCATCCAGATTTCATCAACAGTCGACAGTTTTATGAATAATGTAAACCCATTCTGCATGTTTATGATGTAAATTATCTAAGTAATACTGTCACGTATGTAACAACCTAGGTAATCCTAGTATGTTGGTGACGATTTCTATCCTAGGAGGTTTTTTGTCTCACTGATTTACTTGCGTTTTTTGACACAAATGATCGACAGATTTTTCCCCTCCAGCTTCACCCCAAAGCTAGGATGGATTTTTTCAACAAGATGCTAAGTGAGTCCTAGTGTTTTCTATCTAATCTTTGTAAAAGTAGTTTGGGAATAATCCTAGCTAGTTGGCTAGATTATTTTATTACAAGCTGCTTGGTCTAATAGATCATGTTTTCGAGTCGAAGAATTGGGTACCTATTTGAGGGTCTATACGAATGGGTATTCCCCCTTCATATGTCTAAATGTACTTATCTTATGTAAAGAGGGTTGGAAAAAATAATTAAATCCCCTCTCAGTCAATTAATTAAATTTTCTGGTCAAATTAATTAAAAATTCTTAGCCAGAAATTTAATTAATTTTAGGTCCTAGGTGAGTATAAAATTCTTCAAAGGAAAAATTCGATGGTCCTTAAAAAATGAATTTTTAAAGGCCCCAGGCCAAGGGAATATTTAGAATTTCAAGAAATTTTGGACCCTTGGGCCTAGGTGGTTAATTCAAAGTCAAAATTTTGAGGTAATTAATTCAAAAATATTATTTTTGAGTTAATTAAAATGGTTTTAAATGATAAATTCGTTTTTTCCTCAAATTTATAATTTTGACGGTCCGGATTAAAAGATGATCAAATCTTTTCGACGGTCGAGATTATTTTGACATGGATCAACCGAACTAGCCGTTGGAGATTTTGTCTTATAAATTAAAGGTCTTGATGTGACATTTTCATCCGATCTTTCAATCGTACACTTGTTCTCGGAAGCTCTTGTGAATTTTATTTGATGAATAAAGCATAAAGACTTTTGGGTTACAAACTTTGGTGTTCCTTTTCCAGATCTATGTGGTGATTTATTTCTAAACTCTGCTACTTTCTTTAGCATTTTTATGGTTGATGGCCTTCATGGATTGATCTGCATACAAGTATCTTGTGCAATTTTCTGGGTTCATAAAATGACATTTTTGATTTAACGGAAAGACTAGTTATCTATTTTTCTGAAGGATCTTATGTTTATTTTCTTAAATCTCTATCAATCTAAATTTCAGATCTAAGTGTGCAGGGAATTTTTTTTTAAAGGTTTGAGCATCTGGGGAAGTCTTCAGTTGGACCAGCCGGCTCTCAGATTTCGTAAATCTTAAAAAGCCCATTGTTTCCAATTTCTCAAAGCTATCTTACGAAATTGTGTTTTTACAGGGTCTTCTAGAGCTTGTGCCTCTCTTAAAATTTTCTATCTTCTAAAAATTATGTTGAAATGGGTTTCAATATGGCCATGAGGGCCTCTAATCTATAAATTAGCATTGTAAATTTGTAAATGTTCTGTAGGGTGTAAGGGTTTATAAATTTTTTTGTCCATATTTTTTTGGATCTGTGTTGGTTTTGCAAGTTTGCAGGAGGTTTTCATATTTTTTTTTAAATATCTGAGCCAGATCTAACCCCCAGAGGGTAAGATCTGGCCTCAATATCACTTCTGTTGGCATATATGAATGTTCTTTTATTAAAGGTGCATCTAAAATCTGAGTTATATGGAAAGAAGTTAATCTGTTGGATGATTTTGATTGTACTGGGTTTTTTTTTTTAAGCATAGTTGCACATTGCAATCAGCGTTTTCTTCCTAGTCCATTCTGCTCCCTCATTGACTGCATTAAATCTGCCTTCCGTCCTCCCTTACTACGTTTCCTTCATCAGTTACTTTCAAGACCGGTTCATATCTCCTTGATCGTCGTTCCTCTTCCTTTGCAGCTCCCTCGACGTCCCTTGTCTTGCCTCTGCCCTCGCTGTTTTTATTTCTTCATGCCTCCATTCCTTAAGCCTGTTGTCCCTATTTCCTAAACTCTCTCCAGCCTCATCCGCCTTCCCTTCTCTGCTGCCGTCCATCCTCATCCCTGCAACTACCTTTCGATTTCACCGTCCTCCTCTACGCTGACCGTCGACTCTCCTCACCTTGTCGTCCGATGTCCCCTCTTCATCTGCATACGCCATCTCCTTTTCCCTCGAGCCTCCCATCGACCTACAAATAAACAAAAAAAAAACATACCTTAAATTTTTCAAACCTTCACGTATATGCGTTTGATGTTTTTGATCAGATTCGATTTTGTTAATTAACATTAGTTTAATTTAGAATAGTCGTAGATTTTAATTTTTTTAGATTTTAACTCTTTAATTTTTAGTTAGTTTAGGGTAGCATTAATTCTTTAGGGGTTTTAGATTTAATTTGTAGATTTTAACGATTTTTCTTACTTTTAGTTTTAATTTTTAATTTTTAGTTTTTTTTATATTTTAGTTTTTAGATTTTAATTAGTGTTAGTTTTAATTTATTTTTTTAGTTTTTATATTTTAATTCATAATTTTCGTTTCATTTATATAGATATATTTTGTTTGAAAAATAATATAAAAATATAAAAAATTCCAAAAAAAATCTAGTCAAATGAACTTTTAATTTTTTTATCCTAAGTTTGACTATATAAAATTTCTAATTTCTGGATTGGGTTATTTAGAATATCATAAATTTGGAAATATTACAATGACCTAGCATTTCAATTTGATAATCGTCTCATGATAGCATTGTTGTGGTTTCAGATTATTTTGCATAGTTGTGGTATGTTTTATTGAATATCATTGTGGTCATTTATGTTTTCATTAGCAACAGTTATACATCAATTACCTAGCTTTAATTGCATAACAGGATCTTTTAACTCCATAAGGCACTGGTTTTAATATAATTGATCTGTGAAATCTCATTAATCTCATCAAGTACTTGGTTATTTAACTATGTCTCCTGAGTTGGTTGACTTGCAACCAATTCTATTTCTTCATTTTGATTAGGGTCTACCTCCCTTAGCTTGCAAGGAGACATCTTAGATAGAGAGATTGGGGATCAGGGTGATAGCCCCTGATCTGAGCCATTGTCGCAGTGCTTAGACATTTTGTGCGACAACATTTTTTGGCACCGTTGTCGGGGACCAATTTTTTGGACTTTAGCTTTACGACATTCATCTCTTTATTCATGTTTTATCTCAGGTATTTGGGTTAGCTTCCTGTCCTAGTGTCGAATCCATTGGCTTCATCTTCCACAAGAATTTATACTAGAAGACATCCAAGTAGCTTGATTAATCCTAATCCAGATCCTGAAAAGGTTTCTAGATTCCGATTACACAAGCTCTCTTCTCGTACGCTTCTTGTTAATCTCGGCCAGGAAGCTCTCTCTGATATCCATTCTCTTTTTTGTGATCCACCTCAACACGATATCATGGATGTATATAACCCGTGTGATTTTTCTAATATTCAAGGTTATCCCCATGCTTTCACTCAGACTGAAATGGACAAATTACCTTCTTTTCAAGGAAATGATGCAGTTAGTTTCAAGTCTCATTTGTTTTCTTTCGCTAATTGGTGGAATAGATTTGCAGCTGCAAATAAAAATTTTGATGATGTAAAGATGAGGCTTTTTGTTCTTACTTTTGGCCAAGATGTTGCAGACTGGTTTATGGAAAAACCTGATAATTCATTCGATACCTTTGAATCAATTGTATATGCCTTTAAGGACAAGTATGGTGATAAAATGGAAGATAGGCATTTGGTGAAAGAGATCAGTACCATAAAAAAGAAAGAAAATGAAACGATTGAAGAGTTTAACAGGAGATTTAATGGTATCCTTAGAGAAATATCTCAAACTCATAAACCCCTTGATGGATCTCTTCTAAATTTTTACATTGATGCTTTTAATTCTGATACTTCATATGAGTTAAGGCGGGCTAAAACTGCAAATTATAAGGCTTGTCAATCTGTAGCTGAATAGCTTGAAAAGGATAAAAGGGCATCAGGGAAGTCTAAAATTCCTGGTTTTGATAGGGATGAAACTAAGTTGAAGGGACCTAAAGGTAAAGAACCTCTAGAAGATGGTGACGACCCCATGAAAAAGTTAATGCAAAAGCTTGAAAGCATGGAGCTTAATCAAGAGAAATTAATCTCTGACCATGCTAAGGAAATAAGCACTTTACAGTCTAGGTTGGTCCAAATGGAAAGGGCTCAAATGCAGAATTCCCAACCTAGGAATCATAATAATAATAATCGAGGAAATCGTACTTGGCAGAAAAAATGTTAGTCGAGTGAGCAGAGACCTCCGAATCTTCTTGAGTCTACTAATCTGGTTGATGAAGCTCCCCCTTATTGTAGAGCTTGTGATTCTCTTCGTGAAGAGGTTATTTGTCCCACTGTTAAAAGAATCATGAATAGTGGAATGTTTGGGGCAAGTAATCAGATAAATGTTGTTGGTAAGGAGTTATCTTTGTCTATGGAAGATTGGATGGAAGTTAAGGAAAATATTCAAGATGTTAGGCCTTTCACATCTTCGCATAGTATCAATAATTTTGATCATGAGAGGGATTTGATGATTGAATTATTTGGTGAAAAGCCTTCTCCTAGTCAAGTTTTGGAAATTTCTAAGGACAAAGGATTAATTTATGAAAGAAGGGATAAAGAGCAAGGTCATAATCAAACTCCCCTCGAATTTTTAATCCTAGTTCTGGTTTAGATATTGATTTGGGTGCATGGTTGAATAATTCTAAGATGGTGCCTTTTACTAAGATTTTAAAGCTTCCTACTTAGAGAGCTAAAGTTTTAGATTTTCTTGGAGCTTCACATGTTAATGTTACTCAAGATAAGACTCTTGAAATTTCTTATCAAGATGCCCCTATACATCTGCAAAAAATGGAGTCGGATAACAAAGATCATTAGCCATTTTTTGTTACTTTGATGGTTAATGGTTATAAATTGAATAATTTTATGCTGGATTCTGGTGCTTCAACTTGTGTCATGACCAAAAGGGTCATGTAATAGCTTAATTTAAGAGTTTCTAGACCATGCTATGACATATGTGCCATGGATTTTAAGAAAATTGAATTTCATGGGTTAATCAAGGATTTACAAGTTCATTTATGAGTTTACCCTGATATAATGATTGTTATGGATATAGTTGTAGTTAATGTTCCGAATGCTTGGGGGATGTTGTTGTCAAGAAAGTGGGCTTCTGATCTAGGAGGAAGTATTCAGATGAACCGGCCTTATGCTATGATTCCTTCCCCTAGAGGTGAAGGGTTTGTGAAGCTTAATAGAGAACCTGAAAGAAGATTACATGTAGAAGATCCTAAAAGACCTCATAATGAAATAATTAATGAACAACCTAACATGGGGAATTATGCTATTATGTCTAATTTCATGATTCCTTTAGATGACAAGGTTGATGAGAAATTTGAGGACCTAAAGGATCAGGTTTGGTACATGCATTTTGATGGTGCAACATCTAGGTATGGTAGGGGTGTTGGAATTGTTTTGAAGTCTTCCCTTGGTAGTGTTTTAAAGTTTTCCTATAGACTTGAGTTTGATGCAACCAATAATGTGGCTGATTATGAAGCCTTGTTGTTGGGTTCTGAATTAGAAAAGGCTTTAAGAATTAAGTTGCTTAGTATCAAGGGAGACTCTGATCTAGTTATCATGCAAGTTAAGAACAAATTCACATGTAAAAATTAAAGGTTAAGGAATTATCGAAATGTTGTGTGGGATGTTATGGAACACTTTGATGCCATCAACCTTGAAGCTATCCCAAGAGAAAAGAATGCCTTAGCAGATGAGCTCACTGTGGCCGCTTCTACTTTACAATTATCTAATGAATTAATTAAAGAAAAGATAAAAATGGAAATTATTTTTAGACCTTCAGTCCCGAATAATTCGGAGCATTAGCAAGTTTTTAATGATGAAAAGCAGGCTATTCATTTTCTTAATAATTTGGATGAGTTTGAAAATTTTCAGATAAGTTATAAGGAGGATGGATCTGAGGATCATGATGATATTATAAATCCTACTCCTTGGAATTCTCGTTGCTTTAGAACAGCACTTTGATTGGCATGATGCCACAAAGCTGAAAGAGGAAAATAAAATGGATCTGGATGAAATCATTGAAGTAAATCTTGGTACTTCTAAGGATCCTAAGATTGTTAAAATCGGTAAAGGTACTAATGAAGAAGAAAGGAAAAAGTTGACAAATTTACTTCATGAATATAGGGATGTTTTAGCATTTTAATATGATGAGTTAAAAGGATATAGGGAAGATGTCATGCAACACATTATCCCTTTGAAAGATGAGAATGCTAAAAATTTTCGTCAAAAGCTTAGGCAAATAAATCCTAAGTTAGCCCCTTTAGTTCAGAAAGAGCTTTCAAAAATGCTCACAGTTGGAATCATTGCTCAAACTAGACATTCAACATGGTGTTCCAACCTGGTGGTTGTTAGAAAAAAGAATGGTACCATTAGACTTTGTTTCGATTTTAGAAACCTTAATCTAGCATGTAAAAAGGATAATTACCCTTTTCCTAACATGGAGACTATGTTGCAAAGAGTAACAGGTTCAGGAATGATGTCATTTCTAGATGGTTTTTCTGGATACAATCAAGTTTGGGTTAAAAAAGAAGATCGTCACAAAACTACATTCACCACACCATGGGGTACTTTCGAATACATTAGAATGCCTTTTGGGTTGACTAATGCTGGGGCTAATTTTCAAAGGGCTATGGATTATGCTTTTAAAGGTTTAATTGGAAAAATTATTGAATTTTATCAGGATGATCTTATTGTTTTTCTAAAGATGGTATTACTCACATAGGTCATCTTAAGCAGGTTTTTGATAGATGTAGAGAATTTTGGATTTCCTTGAATCCGGCTAAGTCTGTTTTTGGAGTAATTGAAGGGAAATTACTTGGTCACATCATCTCCAAATATGGGATCAAGATTGATCCTGAAAGATTTGAGGCAATCCAAAATATTCCTCTACCTCATAATCTTAAATCCCTTTAGTACTCTCTAGGAAAAACCAATTTTCTTAGAAGATTTATTCCAAATTACGTAGAAATAGCTAGGCCCATTCAAAGTATTCTGAAAAAAGATGTAAAAGTTTTGTGGAAAGAAGATGGTAAAAAGGCTTTTCAAGGGATTAAGGGTGCTATTGCTCAAGCTCATGTTTTGGTGAGTCCTGATTACTCAAAGGATTTTATGATTTTCTCTTTCACTTCTGAAGATACTATTGCTAGTGTCTTGTTACAAAAGAATAATGAAGGTCATGAACAACCAATTTCTTTCATGAGTAGAGCGCTATAAAAATTCTGAATTAAAGTATACTACTATTGAAAAGCAAGCCTATTCTTTGGTTAAGTCTCTTAATAATTTTAGGACTTATGTGGATTATTCTAAAATTATTGCTTTCGTCCCGCATTCCATGATTAAAGATATATTAACTCAAACTGATTTCTTAGGAACTCGTGCTAGATGGGTTACTAAAATTCAAGAGTATGATCTAGAGATTAGACCCACTAAGCTAGTCAAAGGTCAAGGCTTGGCTGAAATGATGACTGAAGGTAATGAGAAAGCGCTTGGTTTGATCTGTCTTAATGATGCATCTTCACCTGAGTTGCAAAGGTTAGGAGAGCATGAATGGTATAAGGAAATTATTTATTATTTGTTAAATCTTACATGTCTTGATCATTTAGTTTCTCATAGAAGAAGGGCTCTCAGATTAAAAGCCACTAAGTATTTCCTCATGAAGGGTGGCCTTGGATGGAGAAATCCCGAGGGGATAATACTTAGGTGTGTTGATGAAATTGAGTCTAAAAATTTGATTTCTGAGTTTCATTCATGATTTTGTGGTGGTCTTTATGCTGCTAGAACTACCGCCCACAAAATTCTGAGAGCTAATTATTTTTTGCCTTCGATTTTTTCAAATATGCATAAATTTGTTAGAAGTTGCCAAGCCTGTCAGCTATTCACTAGGAAGTAGAAGCTAGTTGCCCTGCCCCTACAACCTGTCGTTTTTGAGGCACCTTTTCAGCGTTGGGGTATGGATTTCATTGGGAAATTCCATGAAAATTCTAGCAATGGCTACTCATGGATCTTAACTGCAACTAATTATTTTACAAAATGGGTTGAAGCCATTCCTACTAAGAATGCCATTGAAAATGTCATTATGGAATTTATTGAAAATCAAATCATTACTAGATTTGGTGTCCCTACCAAGATCACTACTGATAATGCCAAGGCTTTTAGTTCTCTTGAATTTTCATATTTTTTTTTTAAGTATGGCATTACTTTATCTTATTCATCTAACTACTATCCTCAGGGTAATGGCTTAGCTGAATCAAGTAATAAAAATATTATAACCATTATCAAGAAGATAGTAGGAGATAATAAGCGATCTTGGGACAAAAAAATCAAGTATACTTTCTGGGCAGATAGAATTACTAAAAAGAAAGATACTGGTAAAAGTCCTTTTGAATTAGTTTATGGCTTGGATGTAACTTTTCCTGTGCACCTTAAATTGCCAGCTTACCAACTCCTTCAACATTTTTCCACTAATAAAGTTGTTGTTCAAAATAGAATTGATCAAATTGTGGAGTTGGATGAAACTCGTAGGAAAGCTTTAGATAATATGTGTAAGAATCAATCTAACATTAAGAAAAGCTTTGATAAATCATCTCAATCTAGATATTTTCAGGTTGGAGACATGGTATTACTTTGGGACAGAAAAAAAGAAAAGCCCGAAAAACACAAGAAATTTGACAGTTTGTGGTTGGGACCTTATATTATCAGAGGCATTGTTGGACCAAACTCATTCCACTTGAGCAAGTTGGAAGGCAAACCACTTCAGTTACGTGTGAATGACCAACTGCTCAAGTTGTTCTTCAAAGATGACATCTGATGCCACTGGGCATCCTCTGTATTTTATTTCTAACCCTACTCCTTGCCCTTTAAGCATTTCATTTATGTAGTTAGATTAGATTTACTTTTCATGTCAAATAGAATAATAAATGTTAGAAGAGCTTCTATTTTTCATGTGCTTAATGTTATATGATGATATTTGGATGGACACTACTTATGTAATTTTGTGTGTTTCTTGGATGCAGATTCTGGATTCTCACATTCCTTTAATAAAGCAACGTGTCCCCAAGTAGAGCCATATGTTGACCACACTTTGTCAACGACCCCATAGCAGTACACCCCCATCTTTTCAAATGGGACTTATCATGTTCAAGGTTCAAGTCATCCAGATTTCATCGACAGTTGACAGTTTTATTAATAATGTAAACCCATTCTACATGTTTATGATGTAAATAATCTAAGTAAGACCATCATATATGTAACAACCTAGGTAAGCCTAGTATGTTGGTGATGATTTCTATCCTAGGAGTTTTTTTGTCTCACTGATTTACTTGTGTTTTTCGACACAAGTGATCGACATAATTTTCCCCTCCAGATTCACCCCAAAGCTAGGATGGATTTTGTCATCAAGATGTTAAGTGAGTCCTAGTTTTTTCTATCGAGTCTTTGTAAGAGTAGTTTGGGAATAATCCTAGCTAGTTGGTTAGATTATTTTATTAAAAGCTATTTGGTCTAATAGATCATGTTTTTGAGTCACAGAATTGGGTACCTATTTGACGGTCTATACGAATGGGTATTCCCCCTTCATATGTCTAAATGTACTTATCTTATGTAAAGAGGGTTGGAAAAAATAATTACATCCCCTCTCAGTCAATTAATTAAATTTTCTGGTCAAATTAATTAAAAATTCTTAAGCCAAAAATTTAATTAATTTTAGGTCCTAGGTGAGTATAAAATTCTTCAAAGGCAAAATTCGTTGGTCCTTAAAAAATGAATTTTTAAAGGCCCCAGGCCAAGAGAATATTGAGAATTTCAAGAAATTTTGGATCCTTGGGCCTAGGTGGTTAAGTCAAAGTCAAAATGTTGAGGTAATTAACTCAAAATTTTTATTTTTGAGTTAATTAAAATGGATATAAATGATAACTTCATTTTTTCCTCAAATTTATAATTTTGACGGTCCGGATTAAAAGATGATCAAATATTTTCGACGGTCAAGATTATTTTGACATGGATCAACCGAACTAGATGTTGGAGATTTTGTCTTATAAATTAGAGGTCTTGATGTGAAATTTGCATCCGATCTTTGAATCGTGCACTTGTTCTTGGAAGCTCTTGTGAATTTTATTTGATGAATAAAGCATAAAGACTTTGGGGTTACAAACTTTGGTGTTCCTTTTCCAGATCTATGTGGTGATTTATTTCTAAACCATGCTACTTTGTTTGGCATTTTTATGGTTGATGGCCTTCATGGATTGATCTGCATACAAGTATCTTGTGCAGTTTTCTGGGTTCATAAAATGACATTTTTTATTTAACGGAAAGACTAGTTATCTATTTTTCTGAAGGATCTTATGTTTATTTTCTTAAATCTCTATCAATCTAAAGTTTAGATCTAAGTGTACAGGGAAATTTTTTTTTAAAGGTTTGAGCATCTGGGGAAGTCTTCAGTTGGACCTGTCGACTCTCAGATTTCATAAATCTGAAAAAGCCCATTGTTTCTAATTTCTCAAAGCTATCTTACAAAATTGTGTTTTTATAGGGTCTTCTAGAGCTTGTGCCTCTCTTAAAATTTTCTATCTTCTAAAAATTGTGCTGAAATGGGTTTCAATCTGGCCATGAGGGCCTCTAATCTATAAATTAGCATTGTAAATTTGTAAATGTTCTGTAGGGTGTAAGGGTTTATAAAAAATTTTGTGCATATTTTTTTGGATCTGTGCTGGTTTTGCAGGTTTGCAGGAGGTTTTCAGAATTTTTTTAAATATCTGAGCCAGATCTAACCCCCAGAGGGTAAGATCTAGCCTTAGGATCACTTCTGTTGGTAGATTTGAATGTTATTTTATTAAAGGTTCATCTAAAATCTAAGTTATATGGAAAGAACTTGATCTGCTGGACGATTTTGATTGTATTGGGTTTTTTTTTTTGAAGCATAGTTGCACATTGCAATTAGTGTTTTCTTCCTAGTCCATTCCACTCCCTCATTGACTGCATTAAAGCTGCCTTCCATCCTCCCTTACAGTGTTTCCTTCATCCGCTGCTCTCAAAACCGATTCATATCTCCTTGACCACCGTTCCTCTTCCTTTGCAGCTCCCTCGATGTCCCTTGTCTTGCCTCTGCCCTCGTTGTTTTTCTTTCTTCACGCCTCCATTCCTCAAGCCTACCATCCCTATTTCCTAAACACTGTCCAGCCTCATCTGCCTTCCCTTCTCCGCTGCCATCCAACTTCATCCCTGCAGCTGCCTTTCGATTTCATCGTCTTCCTCTACGTTGACCGTCGACTCTCCTCACCTTGTCATTTGACGTCCCCTCTTCATCTGCATACGCCATCTCCTTTGCCCTCGAGCCTGCCATTGACCTGCAAATAAATAAATAAAAACGCATACTTTAAAGTTTTCAAACCTTCACGTATATGCGTTTGATTTTTTTGATCGGATTCGATTTTGTTAATTAACATTAGTTTAATTTAGATTAGTCGTAGATTTTAATTTTTTTAGATTTTAATCCTTTAATTTTTAGTTAGTTTAGGGTAGCGTTAATTCTTTAGGGGTTTTAGATTTAATTTGTAGATTTTAATTCAATTTTTCTTACTTTTAGTTTTAATTTTTAATTTTTAGTTTTTTTAGATTTTAGTTTTTAGATTTTAACTCATAATTTTCATTTCATTTTTATAGATATATTTTGTTTGAAAAATAATAAAAATATAAAAAAATCCAAAAAAATTCTAGTCAAATGAACTTTAATTTTTTTATCCTAAGTTTGACTATATAAAATTTCTAATTTCTGGATTGGGTTATTTAGAATATCATAAATTCGGAAATATCACAATGACCTGCCATTTCAATTTGATAATCATCTCATGATAGCATTGTTGTGGTTTCATATTATTTTGCATAGTTGTGGTATGTTTTATTGAATATAATTATGGTCATTTATGTTTTCAATAGCAGCAGTTATACATCAATTACCTGGCTTTAATTACATAACGGGATCTTTTAACTCCATAAGGCACTGGTTTTAATATAATTGATCTGTGAAATCTTGTTAATCTCATCAAGTACTTGGTTATTTAACTGTGTCTCCTAAGTTGGTTGACTTGCAACCAATTCTATTTATTCATTTTGATTAGGGTCTACCTCCCTTAGCTTGCAAGGAGATAGCTTAGATAGAGATATTGGGAATCAGGGTGACAGCCCCGAATCTGAGCCTTTGTCGCGGTGCCTAGACATTTTGTGCGACAACACCGCCATATCAAACCACTGCTCCACCCACAAATTATGCCATGCTGACGTGGAATGTAGACTGTCCAATCAACTTAATTCTCTCCTTTCCATAACCATTAGCTAATTAATTTAATTTTTGACCATTAGGCAACGTAACCGTGCCCTTTTCAAATGGGAATAAAATTCAATTGTCCATAAATTCACCACTAAACACCTGATTGAAAATTTTATTCTACTTTTCCATCTTCTCTTCACAAAATTACCAGATTATAGTTACTGTCAGAACTCCGGAGATCAACCTTGCCATTGTCTAAAGATTTCCTTTGCAGTTGCTCACATTATTTTGATTTGCAGAGCTTTTCCTCAGTCTCAACCTCTATTTTGCATCAGAAAATTCATGTTTCTCCCATTTCAATAGAGCCAGTCATGCCTCCCAAGAAGAAAGGACCAGAAGAACCAGTAATTCTGTTGTTACACCCTCCAATTTATTTTCATCACATACATTTAGCAGAAAAAGACCACAAAATCCAAGAAACTCTTTGTGACCTTGAGCTTTTTGAGTTATATTGCTGGTTAGAAGATAAATTCTTAGATAAATCTGATGATATAGGATTATGGGATTCTAATATTCCACATTTAATCTTTCCTCACACACATAGTTATCCAGAATTTGTTAGAACATGCCAAGCTTGGTATATGCCAAACCAGAGGGCTATTATCGCTCCTACAGGAGAAATTTTAGTGACCATCAATGACCAAACTATTGAACAAATGATGCAAGACCAAACCATATAGAATGCCACACCATTTTCCCAAGAAGCCTTGATTGAAATATATCAAAATTGAGATTTTTCAAATAGAACTCAATCTCTTGATCTATTTATGACTTAAAATGATCCATTGCCTAAGGAAAACCCTCCATTTCCATCATCTATTTTCCCTAAAAGGTCCAAACAAATCATCAAATTCATTTCCTACCTTCTTGGTTATTATTCAGACTAATGGGTAGATGAATAAACCATAGGATTCATGTCCATATTCTCCACAGATTCCAAACCCTCCATCATTTTCAACTTCAATCAGTTTATTGCAGATTCTATCCATGATCATTTTGTTAAATTCACAACTAAAGAGGTTTTTAGTCATGCCTCTGTGTTAGTTTACATGTTCTTGTATTCTCAGGGAGACAAATTTAAGTTTTCCTTACAGAAATTGGATGAAGAAGACAATCAATAGTCAATCATTTTCTGGACTTCATTAGTCACGAAGGAACAAAAATAGTATTCATATAAATAGCTTGTGGAATTTTTTCTTCCGCCAACACTCAGTTTAGTCAATAGCACTATAGAGCCAAGGATTAGTGATGAAATTAGAATGGTATTACAACTATCAAATCAAGCTAGAACATGGGATTGGTACCTTTATCAAAATTATACAGAACTCAAAGTTTATGGCTGAGAGATTTCCCCTTACAAGTTGCGAAAATTCCTCCCCATGGTGATTTTTGCATTAGAGTACATCAGAAAAATTATCAATGTTGATGAAGTGAATTTTGTCTCTACTAAAAAGAAATCACAATTCAAAATCAAAACACAGATAAGACCTTTTATCTGTAATAGTAGAACAACAAGGGAGGAAGCATATAAGTTGTTGAAAGAGATGTAGTTTAGTCCAATTTTCACATGGTCTTATGATCCAGTTGGTGTCATTTCTAAACTGAGGGTAGAGAATAAATCTACACCTTATTTTCATACAACTAGACCAAAGATTGAAAAAAACATGAATCAACTTGAAGGGATTGAAGGCACTTTACAGGAGGCTGGAGAGAACACACTATCTACATCAACATTAGAGACTCCTATTGCACAAGAAAGAGTAGGGAAAAGAGTTAGAGAAGATCATTCATCTCCAATGATTTATTCATCTAGAAAATAGTTTAAAATTCATTACAGGAAGAAAACAAAGCTTAATCCTAAGGTCAATCCTCGCAAGGAGTCAGAGAAAGAAGTAATTATTATTATTGAAGAGACACCTCCTTCCACACAACCTTGTGATAAAATAACTTCTACTACTCGTAATACATCAACTTTTTCTAAAGATGAGCAATCAGAAACTTCTTAAGATAAACAGAAAGCCATTTAGACTAGTATAGTTGCTACAGGGGAGAAGGAGAAGATTGTGTTTGACACTTTCAAAGAGATAAAGCTGAAGAATGAAATTTTAAAGAAAATTATATACAACCACTTTTGGAAACAAAATCCCAGCTCACAAAGCAGGTTGCTTTCAACCTTTGATTCAGAAAAGGGAAAAATTCATTGTGATTTTCTTCAAGAAAAAATTCCACAGCCAAAGTTAGAAGAAGATTATAAAAGGGATACATTTCAGTTTGATACAAAATAGATTCATCCAATAGATCAAATGGAGCTACACAAGAAAACTAGTGAGATTATTTCATCAACTCTCACTAACACTACTATGAGTTTATCAAAACTATAGGTTCCGTTGGCAAATGTACAACCAGAGTTGAAAATGGAGAAGGTGTCTTCATTTAGTAAGGACACAATAATCAAAACTTTAAAATATATAGTGATTAAAATTGGGTATGATCCATCCAATGTAAATTCAATAAAATAAATCACCAATAAGAAAAATGTTGACATAGCAGCATTGAGGAAACAATTGAAAATTCCAGCAACAGAATATCCTTTAGAAAAATATATTGAAGAGACTAAATCTCAGAAGTCAGAAATGATGAAATTGATTATGGAGCAGAATGCTCAAATAAAGTAGATGGAATCAGTGTTAGAAAATATGATAAATGAAAAGGAAGTAGCAGCAAAAGCATCAAAGGTTCCTTTAGAAGCAGTTCCCTTTCCAATCATCCCTATAGCTACGCCTTCTACAAAAAGTACTACAGATGGAGCTAAGCAACTCACCAAAGAAGTTAAAAATATGTCCATTCAAGAAGAGGAGATAAATAAATTGCAGGATCAGGTAAAATTATTGCAATTTCAGAAATCTAATGTTGATAGTTCACATGTAGTTGAAGCACAAAGAGACAAAAAGTTAATTGAGAGATTGGAGAAAGAGAAAAAAGAGTCAGCTATTGGAAATACACTGGGACAAGTAAAAGAGATAATTTGGGTAGACATCATGGAATCTTTAAATGAGATTTGGCCCAGTATACAAATTATATTTAAGCAAAAGGAGCTGATACAAAAGGAAAATGGGGCTATTACAACAATCAAATCACAGTTGGGAGACAAGCCTACAATAGCAAACAATATCATTAAATTTCTAAATGAAAAGAACAGGTATGAGATGGATGATTTGGGCATTGATGATAGAACCAAAAAAGTCCTAGAAGTGAAGAAGGTGCTAACAAAGAAGAATTTGATTCTTCATCTGGAGGAGAAATGTCACAGTTTGGAGACTAGATTTGAGAGATTTTTTAGTAGAATAGAGCCTCTAACACAAAAAGGGTTGCATTCTATGCTTGTGATTAATGATAATTTGATGACCAAGGAATATTATTGGAGAATACTGAAGGAAATTCCAGAGATACTACAAAGTTTTCAAATATCAAATGCACATTGACAGGAAGGGAATTTTTGGGAACTTTGAGTAATGACATTTACATTCAGTATCAGATCAAACATGTCTGTGTGGTGAGGCCTGTTAGTCTCCTATACCAATAGGTGTCATTTTTCATGATTGTCTTGATTGAATTATGGAATATGTTCAAACCTTCTTACTTGAGCAAAGGTGTTCCATATTCTTAAAAAACCAAAAAATCAAAAAATTTAAAAAATGTAAAGAGGGTATACCCTAAAAGAAAGATCAAAGGGTAAAAAGATTAAAAATGGTCAAAAAGAGAAAGAAATGAACCCCAAGCAAAAAATAGACCAAGGAAAGTGTGCAAATCCAAATGCCACTACTTTTTACTCTGTTGTAATAAATCAATTGTGTGCAGCTTGTGAAATTTTTGCCACAATTCATGAATAATTCAAACTGTTTAAACTTGACTTAGTCATATTTCAATTTCATGTTATAGATTAGAGAATAAATATCTAGCCAAACAGTTTAATCTTGGCAGATAAGTAGCTAGGTAGAGTGAATAAAAGGTGCTCAACAGTTTAATTTGAGCCCTTGGATGTAATAAGGGTAGAAATAGATAGATTCATCATGTAAAAGAAAAGATTGATCAGGGTTTGCAAGTCTAAATGCACCCTAATAAAGAAGACAAAATGGTAGTGTTAAGTAGATAGGGTAGGTAGATGGTGCTGCAAAGTGTTATCTGATGAATGGTGCTGCTACATGTTGGTTAATCATTTACTTTCATCACAAGTACTAAAGCGGGAAATACACTGGAAAATCACAGCAAGCAAAGTCAAATTCATTAACCTCCCTCATCATTTTTCCCCCTCAAGGGTTTTACTAATTTCCCCAAAAGTACTAAGGTAATTTGAGATCAAAGGGGCTCAAGGCATTTCCTTGACTTCTGGAGGGACCGGACCCTCGGCCTAATGATCAAAAGACCTAAGCACTTGAAATAATCCATCATTGATTATCTTCCATCTTTAACTTTTTCCTAAGTAAAATTCTATTTTACTTAGGAAACTGATGCAACATTCCATAAAATTCCTCAAGACAACTTGTTATTCTAAGCTTAAGTGTTGAAGATAAAATGTGCAATTTACTTCATAAGTTTTCACTTTCTTAGATGTACAAAGATGTTTTGATTTTCCTTATCCTTTATCATATTAACATTTAACTCTATTATATTAAATCCCTAGTGGAATCCCTTTTCCTAAGTATATAACTCCCTTTTCTAATAAATATCCCCAAAAACCCTCTTATTATAATGTTTTACCAAAGTATATATTCCCGCTCGTTTAAAATAAATACCCCGCTTTATAAAGCCCTTTGGTTAAAACTATAGCTTTATACATAATCCCCGCCCTATGGTGAATTAGTTGTGTATTAATTAATTCATCGTATAATAAAATATATACAAAAAAGCGTTAGACATGTAATATACGTGTTTAACACCAAAAAACAAGAATAAAATGCGACGGAGTCCTGTGCCATAGTGTTCCGTCCACGTAGCATTCCACCTGGCCAAACTACCGCCGCAATCCATTTCATAAATTCACGGGTTAATTAATCATTTGGACTAATTAACAACCATTCCCACCTATTAACTTCTCCCCGGGGTAATCAAATATCACATTAAAACCTGTTTAAAACCCCGACTGGCCCACCTTTGAAATCGCACAAGTTCCCCGTCCTTTCAGCCGTTGGATCATTCGTCCGTAGATCAACGGCGATCATCAATCCCGCTGCCCATCCCGTGTGAGTTATTTAGCCAGCGGGGAATGGGTGGTTTTGACTAGTCAGACCATCCACGTGGCATTAGAGCTATGGAATCGCTCCCCTCGCGTCTTTTACCGCCTTCGTCCATAAGCGGTGCGGGCTCACCGCTTACCGCTTACCGCATACCGCCGGCCCCACTGTCCTACGTCACCCCGTACGTCAATGACGTCATCACCTCGAAAAAGACAAAAACCCTTTTTGACTTGTAAATAAGCCATTTTCGTGTTTTTTCAGTTATTTTTAGTTTCTGAAAGAGATAGAGCTCCCGCTGCAATTTCAAATTCCACTGCAATTCACCAATTTATTCCGAAATTCAGCTGCGCCCGTGTTGAAGAACGTCCCCGCCATTGTTCATTACCTGTTAAAGAACCAGTTCCATCTAAAAACAGGTATTTATCATCTCGCGCCCCGACTGCAAGTCAAGCTTAGTTTCCTTTGTTTTTTTCTCTGAAAAAATGGTTAAAAATCCTCTTTGAGTCCTCATTGAAGATTTAAAACCTGTGAATTTGCTTCCCAAACCTGCGAATTGTTCCAATTTCCTCTTTTATCAGACATCCCGCCCGGTCTGCAAGAAAAACTGAAACCTCCATTTTGAATCCACAAGAACCAAAATGGAGGCCCCAACTGCTCTAAATATCACTCCTTTGAATGCTCCTCACCGAGATTTGGACTATTTACCTCTGATAGATGAAGATTTCCAAATAAAAGACCTACATTTTGATGAAAGTCCCCTATTGAGCTATTGTCGCTGCAGAGACGAATACTCAAAGGGGCAAGATCTTATAGGGTTGTGGGAATCCAATCTCCCAAGGTATCTCATCCCCTCAGTCATTATTTTCCCAGAAATTGTCCACTATTGCCATTCTAACTATGATCCAACTCAAAGAGCAGTAATGTCCCCTAACCAGAATGTCCTTTTCCCAATTACTGCTCAGTCTAACACGGTAAAGAACAATCAAAGAGTATCAGGATTAAAGAGTATCAGTGGTTAAAGTGTATCAGGTAAAAGTCAGAGTGAAAGTAAAAATGAAGTTACAGAGCGGTCAAAGGTAAAACAGTAAAAGTAATTACAGAGGCAGTAAAATGGTACAAAGAGATGAAAATACTTTCACCAACATTGAAGTTTATCTAAAGTGAAAGTAAAACAGTCAAAGGAACAAAAAAGTGAAAAGATGAAAAATACAACAAGAAGGAACATTTTTGCAGAAATTGCATATTCTAGTCATAGTTTTGAAGAAACTATTGTGATCAATCAAAGATGAATTTTAAAAAACTGAAGGAGGTTTATGTTCTTAAGAGGACCATCTACAAAAACCTCTCTCACTTTTCTAACAGCTATTATGGTTTTGGAAATATTAAACAAAGTTGGAAAGCACTTTTTGCAGAAAATTACAGTCAAGTCATCATTTTGCAGAGAATATTTTGGCCAATTAGAAATACATTTCACAAAAATGAAGGAGGTTTTTGTTCCTAAGAGACCCATATACAAAAACCTATCTCAGTTTTTGCACAGTGGTTTTATAATGAGAGATACATGCGCATCTTTACAGGCCATTTTGCAGACTCTGTAAAACTCTGTTTTACACATATGTTTTACAGAGAATATTATGCACATCTGGAGAGGAATTTTAGGAAAGTGAAAGAGGTTTATCTCACCAACATATTTATCCACAATAACCTCTTTCACTTTTTACATATCTATTACGTATTGAGAAATACGAAGATATCATTGGACCCCAAGTTTGCAGAATTGTTGGAGCAGATTGCACAAAGAAAGGAAGCAGTTAGTGACTTGGATGCCTCATCATCAACTAAGATTTGGATCAAATTCGAATTCTCCTATTTGTCATCACCTATCCATCAAAAATAGTGCCAAATAGTTTGAGTGTCCTTTACTTTAGTTCTATTTATGTAAATAGTTGGAGAGATTTGTGAACCAATTTTGATATTTGTTTCAAGATATTTTAGTTGAGAATTTGTATAAATACTCCACTCTTGGAAGAATTTGGGGTGGATTCTATTACTCTGCTGTAACACTGAGATTTTCGGAATAAAAGCTTTTGGAGAAATTTACTTGTGGCTTACTGGATGACGATTTGAAGCACTGGACTTGTTGCGGGATTCATGTGTTGGACTACAGTTCAATAAGTGTTTCTACCCTTTGTCTGAAATTTTATATTAGTTTATAATACCATCATATCCATTTCTGAATAATTTACATAAAGGATTGAAACAGAATTTGCTTAATTGTACTATGTTTTCAAATGTGATTGTTCCTAAATGTTTTCTTCTAAATTAGCTATAAGCATGAATTCTTAAATGCTCCTGCTTCGCTAATTTAAGCATTGTTGATTGCTATAATAAAGAATCCTTTATTGCTCTTTGTTTGTAGTCAATTCACTTCTTTCCTTTGAACATGGTGAAAGATTCTTAGTTGCCTTTCATCCCTTCAAGATCATCCCACCCACTTTAAATTTTAAGGATTGTTCTCTGTCTAGCTATCTTGCCCTGTAATACCATCTTGTGCGTAGAATAGAAGTCCAATAAAGCCATCCTTTGACTCCATAGCCCAATGGACTGAAAGCTCTCAGCCTTGCCCTTAGTTTGCGGATTCCACCATTTTCCCAAAACAAACTTTGAATCTATAACTAGCCTAAAACCTTTCAAGAACAAAGATAAATCATAAAGAGAGAGCCCTCTCTGGATGCAGATTGGCTAGATTCTGCATCTAAAAGGTTGGTTTGTGGTTACCTCGGGTATACTTTCCTCTTACACAACTTCTAGGAAAACCTGAGTGATAACAAGGCCCACTTTTTCTAAATACACTAGAGCAGATGAAGTTTACCGTAAGGTAATGAAATTGGTCATTGCAGATGAAGAGTGCTAGGAAAAGTTGTGTGAATTTCAGGAGTAATTAGTAAAAACATAAAGTCAAATATTTTCCAAATTAGTAGTCAACTGACAATGAGCGCAACCTACAATCATCTCCTGCAACAAAAATTTTCAGTTAGAGTAGTGCCATCACAACAAAATTGAATTTATTTCCAGATGCAATTAGAATTTAGTTGGAAAATAAAGCACTATCCGTTATGATAGCCTTTAATGTAATTGTTGTAATTTTGTTTTTCTATAAAGACTTCGTTGTATGGAGTATTTTTGTTTAATAATAAAATTTTAAAACTGAGTGTATTACTGTGGACCTATCATTAATGAAATCAAAGGAGTTGCAGCAATTTTGTGAGATTCATGTGCTATTTCTTTTGAGCATTGTATTTTCTCTATGTTATTACATTTCCATTTCATTTACTATGTAAAAATCTTATCAATTTATAAACAAAGATCAATCACATGTTCTGTTTATTAATCTTTCTACAATGTGTCTTTTCTTCTGATGAATGAATTTAGTAAAATGCTCATTCAGACCCTTTCCTTTTCTACCACTATACACAAATGACAAATTAATTGTGCTCAAATAGTTTTCCTATCTTTCCTTACTCTGTTCTCTGCAATTTAATCTTTGAAATCAAATTTAGTTTCACTGATAATTATTTTTATCCAGCAAAAAAATTATTAAACAAATTTTAAAACATATTAACTCATATCTAGCCTAAAATCTGGTACTCAGCCTAAAATTGAATATTTAAAAAGTGACACAAAGAGAGCCCTCTCTGGTTAGGTAGGGCTAGATACCTAGCTAAAATTTGGTTTGCAGTTACCTTTCTTCACTCCTATTTTCAGCCTAGGAAGTTGCGGAGAGTGATAACACCTGCTACACGAAAATGAGAAATAAATGAAAAAATGTGATTCCAATTACGTTTTTCATGTATCTCTCATTTTTCATGTAGAAGGGTCCATATAAATTATGAAAAATATGTAATACTTGGATGAGGAATCAAATTATGCATCCAAAAAGTGTTCTTGCTCGATTAGTAAACTCATAGGGAGATAAGTTGAAAATAAGAGTTGAAAAAGTAATTTTTTTATTTTTTCCCTCTAAACTTTGATGATGTAATCTAATATTATTTTATTATTTCCACCATTATTTTATAATTTCCTTATGAGGCCCACTTTAGACCTCAAAATTCCCCTAATGTAAAACGAGAATGGGATCACTCTCTTGAGAAATTAGTGTTTCTCCCAAACCCTAGCATGACCAGCATAATGCAAGCGAGATTGAAGCCTTATATGTCTGAGCTCGATGGCCCCAGTGATTGGTGATGTATATTATGGGAAACATACCATCGAATCCATGGAGGAACTCTTAATGCTCTTTGCAACAGCAAACCCCCCAAACCCTAGCGCATTCATGAGACAACAAGATAAGTGGGTGCAGTGTGCATCGTATGAATGGGCACAACGACAGGGTTTGGTAGGTATAGGTCATGGGGAGATTAGTTGACCAAAGGTCAGGTCGAAACCTTAATAGGCTAATATAACAAAGGGGGACTCAAAATTTTGAATATGCCCAAAATTTTGGGTGGTGTTGACCCATGGAAAGAACATCGTTGCTTTGGGAACAACTGGGTGAATAGAGAACCATTAATCATGTAAGGATTCCGAGGACTATGGAAGGATCTTGACCTTTCTATTGATATCTTCGATGAATCTTAATCATATGAGGCGAATCCTACCAATTCAGATACTATAGAGAATGAACACTGCCTTTACTTCTTTAATTCTTACCGAAAACTCTTATGACACCAAAAGAATAATTTCTCAATAGGTTGCAAGTCATAAATTCGATGCTCCATTTGAAAAAGGGGCCTGCTACAATGATTTGGTGCAGGAGAGTTGGAGGTGCTCTTCCTTGTGAGACAAGTGTTGGCATCATTTGTACCTTCTAACTACTTGTATGCAAACATGGAATAGGGTGGGCCAAAAATAACTAGCATGTAAGACTTTTTGGGCGGTGGCCATCTCGAAAAGATGGTCGCCGCAAGCCCCACTATGGAAATAATTTAGGGCATTTTCAGCTTTGTCATGAGTGAGGCATCGTTGTAAAATGGTGGCAATGCCTCTTCGATAAAGGAAGTCCCCCATTAGAAGGTATCAGGGGGCCTGATGGTGTATTCACCTTTGGTCGCCATGGGCGAGATGAGGTTTGAATATTTGGGTTCACAGAAACAAAATAATGTCGTCGTACCAAGGGTCCTCAGTCGTCACTAAGAACAAATGTTCATCGGGCAGTGAGTCATTAACTGGGAATCCTTGGGTCGCACTTGGGAGATCAATGATGAATTTTTCTAGGATTAGTGCTTTGTTTCTCTTGGGGGATCTGAACTATAGGTCGAATTCCTATTGTATAACTATCGATCGGGCATACTTATGGTTAATCATACGACGGGTTAGAAAATATGTCATGGGGTTGATAGTTTCTATGATTGTTGTAGTCCTTAGGAGGATGTAATGTCGAAGATTTTTTATTGTGTTTACTAAGGCTAGGGCATTTTTTTCTTCTGGCTCATACCTCAAAGCAGGGCCATATATGTTCTTGCTGACGTAATAAATTGCGTGCTCTTTGTTGTTGGGTTTGATCTGGACTAGCACCCCAGTTATGGTTGTATTTGACACAGATAGGTATAAGGTATAGTCCTTGTCGTAATTGGGGGGGTTGATCAAGGGTGCTGACGATAAGGTATATTTTAGTGCCTCAAATGAATTTTGATCTTGATCATCCCACTTGAACGGAATGTCCTGACAAAGCTGACACAGGAAGCCTTGCACATAAGTGGCATAGTTGGATGACAGAGCGTCATAAGATGTTGGCCTTTCCCTGCAGACTTTGAAGTTGTTTTAGAATTTTGAGTGGTTGTACTTGTTTGATGGCCTGGACCTTGAGGGGGTCAACTATGATTCCTTGTTGGGATACTATGAATCCTAATAATCTATCTGCATTAATGGAGAAGACACACTTGAGAGGGTTCAAGTGTAGTTTGTAGTGTCAGCACCATTTAAATTCTCCAGATGGTCAACTTGTTTCTTGGATCATACTGTGAGGTCATATATTAGGCTAAGATAAGATGAGCTAATTCATGGAAGATATAGTTCATGGCCTGTTGAAAGGTGGCTCCAACATTTTTAAGACCAAATGGCATAACCTAATATGAAAATATTCCCTAAGGGGTGGTGAATGTGGTCTTATACCGATCCATATGTCGGATATGAATTTTATTGTACCCTGAGAATCCATCCATGAAGGGTATGGCCTCATGACTGGCATAAGAATCAATGACTTAGTCGATGAAAGGAGTGGGGTAGTTGTCTTTGAGACAAGCTTTGTTTAAATCTCAAAAATCGATACAGACTCGAATGGTGCCCTGTTTTTTCATGATGGGTACCTTGTTGTCACTCCTAGAGACAATCTAGAGTTGTGATAGACCAGTGCCTAGGACATCTTAGCATAGCAAGGAGCATATAATATAATGTAGGAAGTTGTCGACTTCACTCACATGCTATCTCCCTGTAAATAGGGAAATGAAATAAAATGGGACCAAAATCTTAGAAATCGACACAGGAAAAGAGATACTACAGAAGGCAAGATGCGTAACTCTAATACAAAAGCAACGAGACAATTTAGAGACAATCTTTATCGCAAAGCGGGTCGATTCGAAACACTTCACGGACATAAATTATCGGAAGGTGTATGTAGTGAAAGAAGTATTAAGAAGATACTAGTTAACATTGAGCTAATACCCGGATATACAATACCACCATGCATGGGCTTACCAATCTAAGAATCCATACATGATAATAGCATTTTAAAAGCACCCTCCCAAAGCAACTAATATAGCAGAAGTATGGTTTAGATGAGTAATGGAACGAATATCATGCATGAGCCATATTTAAAGCGCTTGACTGATCCGAGCATGGGCATCAACTAAGATGAATCCATACCGTGAAATCAAAGGAGCCACTCGCATTCCAAAACATGATACAAGAAATATGGATGAAATGAAATGTTCTATTAATATAACACAATAAAGAGAGTTACAGATCGTGAAATACCAAAGACCGTAATCCTCTTTGACGGATAGAACTCCTCCTCACCGAGACCCTATGGGCTCGAGCCTTTATACAAGAATTTTACAAAATGTATGCAAAAATCCTTTCACCGCCTAATTTTCCGATACAAATCTAGAACCCTTACAATGCGTTTCTTCATGGTTTTTATAGGAGAAACAAAAAACCTAGTAAAAGAGGTAGGTGATGGACATTTAATTTGCATAATTAAGACAAAATGGAGGAAACATTCGCGCCCATACCGCTCGAATGACTATGTCAGTGTTGTTTGAACTCGTGGCTCGCTAATCGAAATAAATGTTCAGGGTGAAAATCTGTTCAGGGAACACGTTATAGGGATAACCATATCAACATTCGTCCTTTCCGAAAGAAAATATTGCTAAAATAAAACCCCGAAGGGCATTGTTTTTTGCGTCACGTACCCTTTGCTTTCCCAATCCTGATTTAAGCTTTAAAATCTTCAACGCCGAACGCCGAATTCCTCCACCATCCACCGATCTTCCTCTGTTGTTTCATTAATGTTCTCATCGGTGAAAACGACGCTTTGAATGACGCCGGGAAGCTTGCTAAAGTGTAACCCTCGTTTCTTTAATGGATGTCATGTCACGGTAGCTACCCGAGACTTTCTTCATGAATTCTCGCCTCGAAAAAATTGGTCCTTTGACGCGTTCTCGGTTTTTTGTAATGGATGCCGTAAATTATGATAATTCTCTGTCGTTGTAAACCTCGCAAAACATACAAATATGTGAAGAAAACAAATGCATGGGGGACGGAAATGCAATGGAAATAATGGCGGAAGGGCCGGCGTAGTTTATAATGCAGAACATTAAAATAAACATATGAATGTAATGTATAAATGACGGAGGAAGAAATGCGGTAAACACGTGGGATGATGACGTGGAGGAAGACCAGGTCAACAACGGGGACGATGAAATCTTGGGCCGTCCGATCTCGGGAGGAGGTCGACGGTTGAAAGAGCATCGGGGACGATGGACAATGGGCCCGGGGTGTGATTTTCCCGCATTAAATCCTATGCGGATTCGGAGCGCGATGATCATCGGATGAAGGCCCCTCGAGATCGGACGGGTCTGTGATGAATATCGCCGCATCACTTTGACCGAACAATAATGCGCGATGGAGAGCGAGCTTTGGGCCGTACGCGGGGGACATGTGGTGAGCACCGTATGGAATCGCCGGCCCAAGGAGAATTACCGTCTACCGCCGAAAGGCGGTGCGATGCATACCACCCGGTTTTGAACAGGTGTTTGGGCACGGGGACCACCAGGACCGGCGGGCTCGCGAACCGTAGATTTCACGGTTAGATTGGACGGCCGAGATGTGGTTTTGGGTGATGAATGGAGGATCACGAATGTCATTCGATGCCGTATAGATCAACGGCCGCGGGTGCCCCGATATACATACGTGATAAGCGACTGCGGTTTTAGCACTCGGTCCGGTGCCCGGAGTTACATGGAGGAAAAGAAGGAGGGGCTAGGGTCGTAGGAGCTATGCCTCAAATAATTCAAACATGGGTTTTCAGCCATTTATAATGAGTTTTGGAGGCGGGAAATGGCAACAATGGGCGTGAGAATGATTTTCCAAGGGCCGAAAGGGGAATCAAAGCTCGGGAGCGCGATTTCTCGTGAAATTTTATAGGAAACAAATTGTGATCAACATCGGCTCCACCTGGGGGACGACATGTTCATCCCCGGATGTGTCGAGAACTCGCGACCCTTCGATCATCTTCTCAGTGCAAGCTCGCCCCTTCGACAACCCTCCACTTTCCACTTTATAATTCATCACAACACCAACATTATTCGAACAAAGATAAAACAAAAAACTAAAATACGATATAGTACATCGTGATGTCCCCGCTCGAATTAGAACCGGAAATAGGGTTTAAGAAATTGACCATTTACAGGGGCGTCAAGAAAATCACCCCCGCAAATTCTCCAATCGAAGGTGTTATTGCCCCCCCTGTTCCACAATTTTGAAAGGACCAAACCGCAGGGGGGTCGAATTTACCATGTTTTCCCTTCTTAGCTCTCCTGATATCACATCCGAGCACCAAATCACCAATTTGCAGCTTTCTGTCTTTTGCATGCTCGATCAAAAATGTGTTTCATTTTCTCTTGATATTCTATTAACCTTTGATTCACCTCGGCCCCGTGTTTCTTCTAATTCCATTAATTGATTGATTCTCCCTGATCATATCATCGAGTTCCTGCTGGCTTTCTTGCATGAAGCGGGCCATCGGGTAAAGCCACTGTACAGAAAAATTTTTGCTCTTCCATATACCAATTCATAGGGAGATTTCCCGGTTGCTCTCTCGTGGTGATTCTATTAGCCCATAGAGAAAATTTCAATTGGGAATCCCAATTCTTCTAATTTTCATTGATAGTCTTCTTCAATTCCCTCACCGTGAGTTTTATTTGAAGACTCGCTAAGCCATTCCCTTGCGGATAGTAAGTTGTAGAGTGACTCGGTGATGATATTGTATTACCGGCATAAATTCGTAAATTTTGTAGACTTGAAGGCTCAGTGCATTATCGGTCACTATCCTAGCGGAGACGCACCAAACCTCGGATATGATGTTTTCTTCCATGAACTTTATGATCACGTATCTATAGCATTCCTTGCAGTATGGCTTCCACCCATTTGGTGAAATAATCATGGCCGTTATAATCCACTTATGTTATCCACTCGATGGAGGATGTGTCTCACCTATAAAATCAATACCCCATTGTTTAAATGGTTCATCCACATGCACTTTGAATCGGGGAAATGGTGTTGATTTCTGTCTCTCAAAGCAAATTTCCCGACATTTATCACATGCTCTTACCTTGGCAAAAAACATCTCCAAAAAGCTTTGGCCAATAGAAGCCGCCTTTCGAACTTTATGAGTTGTGGCTCTCAGTCGTAATGACCTCCATAGATCCCTTCATGGAATTCTGCTATAACACTCTCGACTTCATTCTCGTGAGACACAGGGGAGTAAGATGCTCGAGGGATCTCACCGAGTATATCCGACCATTGGCGACTATATACTTCGTGATTTCAATCTCAAAGCACACCGTATTTAGCTTTATCACAACTTGCGGGGTAGCTAAGTGTAAGGAGATATTCCACTATCTCTTTATACCATTGACTGGTAAGGTACTTTATATGTGTTTTCGGAGTAGCTACTCCAATTCCATGTCGTTCTTCTTTCTCCTCGGATTCTTCGCTCGCTATAATGGAAAAATTTATACCCGTAGCTTGATAGTTTGATTCGAGATAATATTTGGGCAAGCCCTTTGTCCTTTGATCGGCTTTAGTAGGGCGGATGTCTAAGTCATACTCCCCGTACTTTGGAAATCCACCTCCCCCTTTTTTCCTTCACTATCCCCCTAAATAAGAATATCTTTTACAGCAGCTGCAGTACAAATGCAGATGACGTGAGACTCGTAAAATATATACATGGAATGATTTGAGGGATTTCACTAGGGCGTATGCTTGCTTTTCCAATATGTTGTATTTTAACTCGCATCACGAAGCACCGATCGAAAAATGCAATAGGCTACTCATACCCTTCCTCATTTTTTCTGCAATAAAACTCCCGTTATTGTATGAGGTGATGCAAAAAGAAAAAAATCATGAAAGGTTTATCATAATCGTCGGTCCGACAAAGACAGGGGCTTTTGCAAAAGCATTCTTTATCCCGGTAAATGCCTCCCGCGATTCTTGTGACCACTTTACCTCATTATTTTTCTTCAGAGATATTCGTTATATGCCTAACTATCTCGAAAGCATAGTTAGGGATAAACCTTCTCAAGAAATTAACGCGCCCCTAGGAATACTGTACTTCTTTCTTATTCCCCTGGGAAAAAGCAATACAGCTTTTATAGCCTCTACCCTCTTAGGATCTATCTTCACCCCATCTTTAGTCACGATATGGCCCAAAAGCTTTCCCTCTTCTAATGCAAATAAAGACTTCGAGGATTCATAGAGAGGCCATACCTTCTCGCATTTCTCAAAAGTTCTCCGCAGATGTTCAATGTGCTCGACATCATTTTTGGAAAATACAAGTGATATCATCGAGATAGACCACCAGAATTTATCTTTCTCCCCAACAAAAGCAATGTCCATTGCCCTATGAAAAGTGGCCCCCTGCATTAATCAGCCCAAAAGGCATCCCGGCATACATAAATGTACCCCCATGGTGTGGTGAAAGAAGTCTCCTTTTGATCCTCCGGAAGTACGACCACTGGGTTATAACCGGAGAATCCATCCATCATTGACATCCTAGAAGATCCAACCACTTTACGCAAGATGTAATCCATTTTGGGAAGTGGATAATTATCCTTTAAGGATGCTCTGTTTAAATTTCTGAAATCCACACATAGCCTTATTTCTCCATTCTTCTTGTGTACAGGGGACAAGGTTTGCCACCCATTCGCAGTACCTCAAAGGTACAATTATTTTGGCTTTTCGGCAGCTTCTTAATTTCTTTCTCAATATAAGGCGACAGCAGGGGATTTATTTGTCCGAGTTTCGCTATGGGGCTTTGCATCCGCCTTCAATGGAATTTTTGTCTTTCTGCATAATACTAATATCAAAAGTTTTCAAATCCCGATAGGACCATGCAAACACATCTTTGTAAGACCGAAATAATTTCTGATATAGCTCTTTATATTCTCCAGGGGATCTTCTTGGACGGCTTTTACAATTTTGGGGGTCGGTCTCAATACCCAAATTCAGTCTTCCACCCGATTCTCTTCTACCACTTTTCTTGGCCGCAATGGGACATCATTCTTGTCAAATAATCTTTCTAAAGGCACCAATCCTCTAGGTATTATGTTTCCCTTTAAGCTGCAACACTTTGTTACTTGCCACTTTTTCCCTCCCAATTTCTTTTTTGAAATATCTTCGATTCTACCTCTTCTTCATCATCAATATCCATATTGGAGAATTCTCCCACATCGTTTCCAAGAATCTCTTCATCTCAGTTCTTCATCTTCAAATACCCGCCGTTGCTTGATGTTATTTGGGATTGAAGGCCGATAACGCACCTCTACTTCATATCTTAAAAGAGGGTTCGAGGTGGTCGAAATGTGCTAGCAGCCCACAACAAGGGAATCATCCATCCTATTCTCGTTCTCGGGGCATGAACTCGGATATTGAATGCCAAGAAGAAATTCTCTACCATATCCCAAACTTTATTCCTATAAGCCCTTAGCCTAGGATGTTTGGTCCGACACTCGATTCCTCGACTTGTCTCGATCACCGCTTTCCGAATCTCCCCTGAACTTTTAAGTTTCATATGTTCATATTCCCTGTCGTCTGCAATCCTAGCAGAGAAAGTGCTTCATATTCAGCCACATTATTGGTGGCTTCATATTCTATTTTGAAAGACGGTGGGATCCATTTACTCGTAGGAGAAATCAATAGAACTCCGACTCCATTACCTTCTCTTGAATTCGCTCCATCAAAACGAAGTGTCCGCATTCTCGCTTCATGGTTTTCTAAGGATTGCTCGGTCTTGATCTCGCGAGGGATGGTTCATGAGCATAACCTTCATCTTCTTCCGAAAGATCGTGCATGAGAAATCTCCTTCTTTACTCGTAGATTTGTGAATTAACGAGTTATCGACCTTAGTAACCATCTTGAAAAATCTAGTTTCTCCGTATAACCTCCTTTCCCCGGCCACCAAAAACTAGGATAGTAGCATATGTTAAGTCTAATTTGAGTGACCCACCAATTTTTGTTCCCCAGACCTTGATAGCGACATGCCAAAGCGAGCTGGGATGTCAGCTTACCACAATGTCAATCACCACATTTTTTTGTTGGAATTTGGGCTAAATTGACCACCAAATCCTTGATCATCCCTAGACATTTAACTCTTTTTGGAATCAAAGGAATAGAGGTCTTTATAAGGACGTGTGATTTTTTAAACCTAGTTTTTTCCATGACCGACAGAGGCATAAGATTGTGGGAAGATCTAGAATCTAACATACGAGCTTGTGTAATAGCAGGGTCATGAATCACCGAGAGACACATAGAAGGGAGGAGTAGAGGGATCTATCTCCTCGACATGTGGGCAAAATATGACCATGGGTCTTTCTTCTTGAAGGTTGAGACTATCTCGGGATGATTGGTGCTCCGGAGGGAGCATGAAAGAGGTGACTTGAGATTGATATGTCGGTCGTTTCAACAGCTCGACTAAGGGGACCGGGATTTTGACCTTTTCAAGTTCTTTTGCGCATCGAAAGCGGAGGGGATTTTTTCTATCACAACCTCTTTGGGCTCTTTATTTTCGACTGGGGGCTTGACTACTTTTGACACTCGGTTTGTCATTAGGGGGAGTAACCACTTTTGAAGAAGAAGGAATTTGATCATTAGACCTGCAAAGGTTTGTTTAGAGGTTGCTTACCTTTGTCCGTAGCTTTCTGCATTTTTTATTCCTTCCGAGCAAGAGCTTCCTCAGGGGCAGCTCTTCTTCTTGCTCTTGGGTACGAGTCCTCTTCCTAGAAGATCCGAGATCATATCTTCTATTGAAATGTGCTTGCATGAAATCATCAAATTTTTTTACAATAATGATCAAATTTCGCTTTCTTCGGTGGTCTCGATATTTTCTTCTTTTTTTCAATGAACACCCAACTTCGTTATCCCCTTGCAAGGGGCATTCCTCTCCATCACTATTTGAGAAGGCAAGATTTGCATCCTCCGAGTCCATAGGCGGCATCTTTAGTGGAGTCATCTACCGGACCTTCCGAGGTACAATGGGTGTGGTACTTGATCCCTGTTTCTCCTTTGCTTCCCTTGGAAATATTTGCAAGGGTGGTTTCCTATACCGAGGATTGTAACCTCTTGTCTGGAGCATTCCGGGAAATTCTTGAAAGCTTAATTCTTGGCTTCCAATTCAAGCTTGACCATTTTCTTAATCAATTTGCTCATTTCTTCCATTTTGTCGTTGGTTGAGTCTATGTCTTGGTTAGAAGTAGATGCCTCCTCTTTGCCCCTTCTTCTGCTATCTTGTTCGGGCCTTCCTTTTGATTTTCCGGTGGAGGCATAGTTTGCCTCCAACTCTAGTGCATCGGCACCGAGCATCATCCGAGTAGCGTGCTTTCTTTCTCCGAGAGAGAAACAAAATTCTGAATCAAAGGATGCTACAAAAACAACTTTACCAATAGTTTGATGGGGGTTTCATATCAGACAGGGGAGACTCGAGATACAACTTATTAAATCTCTTGATAAATTCTGATACTCCTTCATTATGTCTTTTCTTTAGTGTATTGAAATCAATGAGGAAATTTCCATGATCTCTTTTCTCCCCCATTTCCCCGAGAAAAGTATCTTCCATGTTATCCCAAGTAGTAATAGAATGGCCGACCCAATGTCTTAAACCATTTTTCGAGCATCACCATCTAGAGATTGCACAAACAGCCTTAGGACTACATCTAAATGTTCAACATTAAATTTCTTCTGCAAAGGAGTAGAAAGTCTCAAGATGTTTCTAAGCATCAATCTCATTTTCTCCATTGAATGCAGGCGGGGACTTTCAGATAATCTTGGGGCATATCATTTAACACTTGGGGTAATGCCAGGGGAGCATATTTATTCATCAAGAAGGCCGGAACATTAGCCATTGGAGGAGGTGGAGGTAGTGCAATAGTTTGATGAGTAAGAGGAGGAAGAGGAGGAAGTGGAGTATGAATAATAATAGGAATATACTCGACTGCAGCTTGAGGGGTTGAGGGGAACAAAGGTATGTTAACATTAGATACTCCCGGTTACTTCTTTGACCTCTTCAACCTCGTGAGTAGGATGAAGACTATTTTTTATTTACGATACCCTCTCGGGGTGGACTATCCGAGTAATAATAATCGGTATCTCCCACAATGGAGTCGGGATCGGGTACTTGAGCTTCTTGAGAAGAAGAGGATGGAAAGTCTTCGTAGACACTTCGGGAATTTCTGAACGGGCTGATTTCCTTTCCCTCCAATTTCTTCTATGTATAATTTGGTCGTGGGTCGGACACTTTGAAGGTGCCTTTAGCTTAGACGTATCTGACCTTAGGTGTGGCTTACGAGGAGCCAAGACTGCAAATAGATTTACCAAATAACCGAATGTGCGATCGCCAAAGTGAGGGATCTACAACTCTCAACTCTCCATGCTCACCTACTTGAAGAGTGAATTAGGTTTTGTCGAGGCCCATGGATTCTCGATGTTCTTAAATGCATCCTCGGCAGCAACGCCGTAAATATGTTGTCACTCCTAGAGACAAGCCTAGAGTTGTGATAGACCGAGTGTCTAGGACATCTTAGCATAGCAAGAAGCATATAATATAATGTAGGAAGTTGTCGGCTTCAACTCACATGCTATCTCCTCGTAAACAGGGGAAATGAAATAAAATGGTATCAAACTATCGAGAAACGCGACACGGGAAAAGAGATACCGCAGAGGCAAGATTCGGAACTCTAATACAAAAGCAACAGACAATTCGGAGACGCTTTACGCAAGCGGGCCGATTCGAAACACTTCACGGACATAAATTATCGAAGGTGTATGTAGTGAAAGAAGTATTAAGAAGATACTAGTTAACATTGAGGCGATATCCGGATATAAAATACCACCATGCATGGGCTTACCAATCTAAGAATCCATACATGATAATAGCATTTTAAAAGCACCCTCCCAAAGCAACTAATATAGCGAAGTATGGTTTAGATGAGTAATGGAGCGAGAATATCATGCATGAGCCATATTTAAAGCGCTTGATCTGATCCGAGCATGGGCATCAACTAGGATGAATCCATACCGTAAATCGATGAGCCACTCGCATTCCAAAACATGATACAAGAAAGATGGATGAAATGAAATGTTCTATTAATATAACACAATAAAGAGAGTTACAGACTGTGAAATACCAAAGACTCGTAATCCTCTTTTGACGGATAGAACTCCTCCTCACCGAGACCCTATGGGCTCGAGCCTTTATACAATAATTTTACAAAATTTATGCAAAAAAGCCTTTCACCGCCTAATTTTCTCGATAAAAATCGGAACCCTTACAATGCATTTCTTCATGGTTTTTATAGGAGAAACCAAAACCTAGTAAAAGAGGTAGGTGATGGACATTTAATTTGCATAATTAAGACAAAATGGCGGAAACATTCGCGCCCATATTGTTGAATGACTATGTCGTGTTGTTTGTACTCGTGGCTCGCTAACCTGAAATAAATGTTCTAGGTGAAAATCTGTTCGGGAACACGTTATAGGGATAACCATATCAACATTTTGTCCTTTCCCGAAAGAAAATATTGCTAAAATAAAACATGTAGGGCATTGTTTTTTGCGTCTCGTACCCTTTGCTTTCCCAATCCCTGATTTAAGCTTTAAAATCTTCAACGCCGAACGTTGAATTCCTCCACCATCCACCGATCTTCCTCTTCGTTGTTTCATTAATGTTCTCATCTCGTGAAAACGACGCCTTGAATGACGTTGGGAAGCTTTCCAAAGTGTAACCATGTTTCTTTAATGGATGTCATGTCACGGTAGCTACCCAGGGACTTTCTTCATGAATTCGCCTCCGAAAAATTGGTCCTTTGACGCGTTTCGGCTTTTGTAATGGATGCCGCAAATTATGATAATTCTCTATCGCCGTAAACCTACAAAACATACAAAGTCGTGAAGAAAACAAATGCATGGGGGACGGCAATGAAATGGAAATAATGGTGAAAGGGCTGGCCGCAGTTTATAATGCGGAAACATTAAAATAAACATATGAATGTAATGTATAAATGACGGAGGAAGAAATGCGGTAAACACATGGGATGATGACGTGGAGGAAGACCGGGTCAACAGCGGGGACGATGAAATCTTGGCCGTCCGATCTCGTGAGGAGGTGGACGATTGAAAGAGCGTAGGGGATGATGGAAAATGGGGCCCGTGGTGTGATTTGCCTCGCATTAAATCCCGTGCGGCTTCGGAGCGCGAAGATCGTTGGATGAAGGCCCTCGGGATCGGACGGGGTCGTGATGAATATCGCTGCATGACTTTGACTCGAACAATAATGCACGATGGAGAGTGGTTTTGGGCTGTACGTGGGGACACATGGTGAGCGCTCGTATGGAATCGTTGGCCCAAGGAGAATTACCGCCTACCGCCGAAAGGCGGTGCGATGCATACCACCCGATTTTGAACAAGTGTTTTGGGCGCGGGGGACCACGAGGACCGGCGGGTCTGCGAACCATAGATTTCATGGTTAGATTGGACGGCCGAGATGCGATTTTGGGCGATGAATGGAGGATCACGAATGCCATTCGATCTGCACGACGATCAACGGACGCGGGTGCGCCCGATATACATACGTGATAAGCGACTCCGGTTTTAGCACTCGATCCGGTGCCCAGGGTTACATGGAGGAAAAGACAGAGGGGCTAGGGTCACAGGGAGCTACACCTCAAATATTTCAAACATGGGTTTTCAGCCATTTATAATGAGTTTTGGAGGTGGTAAATGGCAACGATGGGCGTGAGAATGATTTTCCAAGGTTGAAATGGGGAATCTGAAAGCTCTAAGCCGATTGCTCGTGAAATTTTATAGGAAACGAATTGTGATCAACGGTGTACAGGGGTTAGAAACCCAATATGTGTGAGCGATTGGGTAGATGAATCCAAAATTTTGAATCTTTTCTATCTCTTGTTTGGTTGCTTCTACTTTGGATTAGTGTAATTGACGTTGTTTTTAGTGGACGGGTGATACATCAGGCCAAGTGTCAATGTGATAATCCACAATGGTGGGGCTTAACACTGGAATTTATGAATAATCCCAAGTGAGTATATCCCTATACTCTTGTAATATGTTTGTATACGCGACTACCTCATCTTGGGATCATGCTGCCCCAACGCGGTTTCTTCAGTTTTGCCTGGTTTTTTTGAGATATTCACCTTAATTGTTGGCAAAATATTTGACAAATTTCCTTCCTCAAATTCACTGAGCACTAGGATATGGTTCTTGAACCAATATAACTTTCCTAATGGAAGGAATTTTATGGATTAAATGGCGTAAACATCATGGGTTTTTGTGCTGCTAGGCATGAATGCTTTTTTTGGAAGAAAAAACGAGCAGTGATGCATTGCGTCCCACAGAAAATTTGGTTCCATCATGGCCTCTAATATATCCTCATTAGATTGAAACAATATGTCTAAGGGGAAATTTTTTTGTGCGAGGTCATGAGGAATTGGTTCGAGCCTAACAATGCTAGCCGACAGACATGAATATGATTATGTGGTTTTTTCCATGGAACCATATGAGGTTGACAGGGTGTAGACGGGTTGGGTTTGCACTGTCGAAGGTACTACTACTTTTGTGGAAGTTGCAGTGGTCTTTACACCAAGGAATGATGAGCAGACAACACGATTCATGGTTCCCATGTATGATGAAATGAATTGTCTATGGTGTTGTGTTTCATCAGCATTACATGGCAGAATGATTTTCATGATGTTTGTTTGTTTTTTAGCGAGAGAATGTTCATGCTCTCTTGGTGGTGTACGAAGGGTACATGTATCTTATTTTATGTGAATATTTCAACGGATGCAAAGGTGCCGAAATGTTCACAACATAGGGAATTTCTCTATATCATGATCATGGCTCATGCAAATGCTTCATGGAGTAAATGTACTCAATGATTATATTGAATGAGGTCCATTAATACTCATCATATTAGAGGATGATCATGGGAGGTGGTTACAAGAATGTGTATTTCTTCGTTTATGTCATATCCTAGTCTTAGATCTTGTGTGATTTGGTTCCTGTGAGAGTTTTTCTTCTAACGTTACTCTAGCTTCTCTTAACCTTGGAAGGTAATGGAAATTCATCATGTGGTGAAATTGTGAGAAAATTTGGTGATAAGAACATGTGATCTTGTCTTGATTACAAAGGTGAATGTAAGGTATGGGTGTGACTATGTGAAGGCTGTCAATGAACTTAAGTTGAAATCGGGGGACATAGGGGAAATTCCGAGCGTGGTGGTTATCTTGGCATATTATACAAGACTAATGATATTTTTTTTCCAATCCCTTTGGACCATAGGATTGATTGGGTACCATTTTTGGAATGAAACTAAATCTAGGCATTGAGTGATTAAGCGGTCATGTTCGTCACACAATACACAGGCTAGGGATGGGTGTGTGGGGGGTCTGGGTGTAGGAATTTTTCCTTTTGGTGGATGCCTCTCTTCAGATACCCAGAGAATGGACCTAGTCACTTCAATCTCCTAGGTTGTGGAACTTTCTATGGACTCTGAATCTGATTTTTCGAAGTCGGCAAGGTTAGTTATGACCAAGTGTAGCGACTCTAATGCTAAACTAATTCAAGGAACATAGGGAAAAAGAAAATTATGGTGGTTATCCTAGAATATCTGACAAGAATATTGATTGGGTCATAGCCCTATGAAGTACACCAGGTTAACTGTGTACCATCTTTGGAATAACTCTAGAGTTGCACATTGCGCGATCAAATGATCACGTTCGTCGCATAATGCGCAAAGCTGGTCTTGAGGCTTAGGATGGTTATGGGGGAGAGGTGGTTTCTCTCATGACCATATCTCCTCTGATATATATAATATGTTCCTTTTTTATTCAGTCTGTTGATTTGTAGTGTTTTCTGTGGATTTTGTGTCCAAGTTTTCTAAATCGGGATTTTAGCGATGAAACGTTGCATGAAATTGAACATTGATCGGATATGATGGAGTTTGGGGAAATGACACACGTATGGTTGCTCTGATAGATGTGTCACGTGTGTCTTCTGTGTCATGATAATTTACTTTTGGAAACATGTGGTATTGGGTACCAATGGTTGAAATCCCTTAATTCGGGGCACTGTATGATTAAGTGATCGGGTTCATTGCACAATGCGCAAACTAGGACATGTGGTGTTGCCTTTTTTTACCTTATTTGATCCATTGGGTTGGATGAGTATGAGAATGATGTAAGTTATTCTCATAAATAAAATATAGTTTTGGACTCGTATGATTTCAATTGTATGGATTCGGTGGAGAGGTCCTCAATATTGGATTTCTCTAGGGCTTGCAATGCATCCCTATATCGAGGCAGCTCTAGGAAATGATGGTTGTAATGCCCATAATGGTCACATATGGAACACGCATGATTGGTGCTTAATGTTTTACCTTGTTTGTTCGTGGCATGTTCCATTTTAGGGGTATCTAAGGTTACGACATTTATTTTGATATGTAGAAGAGGTTTTAACTCTTCTAATTATGGAATTAATATTAGTAGAAAGGCCTATGATATCACAAAATGCACAAGGGTCTAATGCCCTAGGTAACTTGGGGATTTTGATATTTTTTCCTTTTTTGTTATTCCTCTTGGTAGTTCTAGTTGGAGACACTACAGGTGTTTCTTTAACTGCTACGACCTCTTGGGGGGGAATAGGGATCATACTTGTAGAGGTAATCCCTAGGCTTTCTAGCATGGCTGGCGGGACCAAATACCACACTGGTATTGCAAAAGCCATATTTGGAAATGTCATAGTTACCATGACCTGTTTTGATACAAAACCGAGTGGGGGATACAAAAATGGGGTCTATGAAAATAGCATATGGTAGGAATGTCTTACTTGTGGCTTTGACATTCGTACTGTTGGTTTCTTCTTCTAGGCTAGTTTTGATGTTTGATGAGCTCATCATGCACACTGGCGCCTCCATGCTTTCAGGGGCTACCCATGGTACAATATGGGGATCTCCTAGGAAAAATCCTAGGATATATTATGGTTTGAATTGGCCGAGGCTAAATTTTGTATACCTAGTGAGTGGTTCTGTAGTGGTATCTACGTATGGTATTACGACATCTAGAGTTGTCATAAGTTTCTTTTCGTATTATGCAAGCTGGTCGATGGTGATGATCCAATCGTCGTGAGGGAGAATCATCACCCTAAAAATAGAGGTTGTGATTGTGGTCATAGCATACATGTAACCAGGGAAAATTTTAGGGGCTAATATTTGCAGGTGAGCTAATTTTCCATGTTTTTTCCAAAAAAAAGATTTGCCAATTTCCATTTTTTTCTATACTGATTCACCCAAATTTTATAGTACACCATAGTTTTACCTTAAAAATCACCAAAATATTATATCAAATAATATAAAATCATTGGAAATTTAAATATTTCTACAAAAATATGACTAAAATTTTACAATTTGCATAATAGGGACTAGTAAGATTCGCCAAGGTTTCTAAACTTTAAGATAAAATTCCATCCTTAAAATTTTCCTTGCATGTAACTCTACTCGAGGAGTATATTGTAGTCTAGTTGTGTGTCTAAGACCTCACTATCTATAAAAACTATTTTTCCAGCTAGGTTCACCAGAAAATTTTGATAAAGATCAATGGGGGATGATGGGCACCCGTTGTATTCTCTAAGCATGATGTCAGATGGTTTCAATTCAGGTAATCCTAATTTTTTCCAAATTGATTTATACATGATGCATGTGGATGCTCCTTCATCCATAATGCATCTGTGTATGGTGATATTCTGAACTGAAACTGGTATCTGGAATGTGACTAGAGAAGGAATCCTAGGGCTTGCTTTGTCTAGGTAAAAAACCATTAAGCGGGAATCAGAGGGGTCGATCGCACCTAAGTCATAAAGTAAGGCCTTCCGATGTGTTGGGAATGCTTGCAGGACTTCCAATGTTGACATGGTTATTGGAGATTGAGCCAAGTATTCCACTATATTATAGTTATGATCAGCTTTGGAATGATATCATGTGCGCTTGGTTAGTCCTTTAATTGTTCTTGGAAGGGGCTCAATAGGTACTTTGGATATAGTTAACAACACGGTAGGTGTGCTCGTACTTGTACCTAATGGGTTGGTATCCTGGGGAGTTTCATTGTTCCTATTTCGTGTTTGGAAGAACAATTCTTCTCTAGCCATGTAGATTTCGTGGTTGTTCCCTCCAGTCTTATTTTGGGGTGGTTTTTGTTGTTGGGTATTAACCACTCCTTCATGGGGGAAAGGTTCCTGCATTACCGCAGGTTGCTGGGTAGGTCCCCCTTGTCCTTGGTTACCTTGAATTTTTTTCAATTCATGGAGTTCGCGACAGTGGTGAGTGTAATGTCCATAATCACCACATATGGCACTAGATTGATTTTTCCTTAGACTGGGTCTCTTGTTTTTCCCTTGGGATTTAATAATAGGCTCTTGGTTTTTATTTTGGTTTGGGTTTCCCCCAACCTGAGACCATGAGGGGCGTTTTTGATTATTCCCCCCTGTCTAGGATTTCCCTTTTTCTTGTTTCTTGGCTTATTCTTTGTAGCATCTGGAGGATTATTGTTATTCTACTTATCATAATATTTTTTATGCTAAGCACAATATGGTTGCACAAGATTCACAGGTGCATTGTTTTGTGTCGGTAGTGTATTTTGTGCAAAAAAATGGGAGTATTAATTCCCCTTTCCTTGATTGGTGTATGGTTGCTGGGGTGGCTCTCTTGTATCAACATTCTTAGTTGAGTACAGGTTCCTCTGCAGGGGAGGAGATGATCCTCCTTGATGTTGATGATATGGCATTTCCCTATTCATCAAGTTCTATAGAGGTGCAGGTTGACTTTGATGGTACCGGTTTGTGATACGTTCTGAGTAGAATCGTAAGAGTATCCTCAGTATTGATAATTGTTGCTTGGTTGACCTTGGGTTAAGGACCCTAGCAAAATGTTAGTGGTATTGGACGTGGCTATTAATTCTCTATAATTTTGCAGGCGTGGGGCAAGTCCAATAGAACTCTATCATGAAGGTTGGATTTTCACAAACTAAAACATCTCCGCCATTCATGCAGATGTTTTGATATATGAATGACTATTGTTTTTCTAAAATTGTGGCTCAAATCTGGTTGTCCTTAATAGTACTGGATGGGGATTCATCCTAATCAAGCGTTCCAATTGGTCTCAGATGGTGACATTTCGCCATATTCAAGATCGTGCGGCTTTCAAAGGAATAGTCGCATGGTGCGCAAAATTTCTTTGATGCTGGTGCATTTTCCACTAATTTTCATATTAACCTTAGGAAAAATTAAATTTTTATTCTTTTCTAATGTATTTCTCCCCTAAAAATATTTTCCTGTATGATTTTCTGGTGTTAACAAGTACCATCAACACTTCCATGGAAACACCACTGCCACCATGGAAAACACAACACGGATGCAACAAGAACATAGACTACAAGCATAAGGAACACATATGCAACCAATAGAAAATCATGGCCAACACACTGCCTATCCATTCTGAGAGTTGAACGGTGCTCTGATACCAGTTTGTAACACCCTCTTCCCACATCTAATCAAGTAACTGGCAAACCGGGGTAGACATGTGATGAGAGGTTACTAATATGAGATTAAACCTCCTATATGACATTAATTAAGTGGAACCAACGGAAACATGACAAACACACCTTACACAACATCAAAAACACCTCCAAGAGAGGAACGACTCTCTCAGACCCTTGAAACTTGAAGGGGGACTGAATTTTGACCCTCTTGAGCCTTAGCCACGGGAATGTAAGAGAAAGGGAGCAAATATAGACCGTTATCCATGGGCTAGCCTTGGAAAGGTAGCATCTAGGGCCCAAAACAATCAATTATGTGCCTACAACTCCAGGATTTGTGCCACCCTTTTAGACCCAGAGCCCAAGTCACTACCCATAACTTCATGAGCCTTTAGGAGATGAAAAATGACATTAAAACAAAGGTATTGAATCAATCAAATCATCAGGAACTCATCTGGACCCCTTCCATCCATGACAGGAATTTCGTCAAACATGTCACAAGCATTGCATCTAGAAGTATTAACAACATATTTAATCATAGGGGTCTAATAATTATATGAGAATTGCTAAAAATCATTTCTCCCTTACATCATAAGTTGCAATACAATCTATTTTACCATATATACATTGTATATTCATTTACAAAAAAAACATAGATAGAGCCATACTTCATCACTGATAAAATACATGCTTATATCCAGCATAATAACAACAGGAACACAATGGATATAACATCAATGAAATCCACATAATAACCAATTTATTTTCATACCAAATACCAAATGAATGAGCTTCTCATTAATGAGTGTAAAAACAAACAAGAGATGGGACTTCCACGTTCCACCCAACCATAGATTGGATGAGCCAAACCTCTCTTCGGCCAATCACTACTATGCCATATTCCAAGCATGAATATGGGACTCAAACCGAAAAACATACTAGGGCATCTTAAGGCTAAACCACCTCACCTCATCAATCATAAATTAGGATTTACTATGATCTACACCCAATCACTAGGCCAACAAAAGCATGGATATCACCGGATTCTCTCGACCTAAACTGTGAGGAATTTTCATGTTTTCTAGTCTCTCAGGATTTATCGCAACCCATAGTATGAATAAGGGGTCACTAGGCCCTAAACTGAGACATACTCTCCAGGATTTACCATAATCCCAAACCCAAGATTCCTAGGCCTAAATGGAGACCAATCCACCTCTAGGATTTACCATATATCCTTCCATTCATCGGTCGAGTATTACTAATCCTACCAAGGAAACGCATTATCCAAATTTACCGCAACGAACCGTTCGGTTCAAGGTTTACTAGGCCATATGTTATATTAATTCGAAGATCCACCCTACTCAGCTTCGAATCCATCAGATAATCTAGATAAACCAAAACATGATAACTCCACAACATGATGTATATCCAAAAATGGAAAGGATAGGCTAAAAACATTGTCATACCTAGAAAAACCCATGCCAAGAAAACAATAAACCACATGCAATACCGTGCATGCAAAATATAGCAAGTAAAATACACTTGTAAATCGATACCTACCAATAATGTATCTGCTTGATTCTTTCTCCTCCTTGCTTGCTTCCTCATTTTTCCTGTTTTCTTGCCTTTCTTTCTCCAATCCAAAATGATCCAAAAACTTTGTTTCCATGAGTGAGAGAGAGAGAGAGAGAGAGAGAGAGAGAGTAATGAGAGAGCTCCAAAAATGCACCGACAAAAGGTTACCAACTAATCCTCATAATCCTTTTTATTAATGAGGTCCCTATTTTCTTCATCTTCCATTATTTTCCTTAAATTTCCTCCTCACATGCAACCTATGACCTCTCACCTTCCTTTTCTCCTAATTTCCATTATTTTCATAAATAAAATGCCAATAAATTCCACTTTTCATTTCTAAACCCTTAACCATTGCCTTTTTCAATTTCCTTTATCCATAATAACCGAAATGAACACCCACTAGGATGTTTTTCCCAACATTCAGCTTGGAATAAGTGTCCCATAAACCTTGGTTATTATTTTTAACTTTATTACATGGAATTTTCACCAGGTATGTTACATGGCCAACATTGGCATATGTTTATGCTACCTTTAGATTTTGTTATGATTTTTATTGAGAAAAATCACATTATGCAATTTGTTGTTTAATCCTTTATTCTACTTTGATTATTCGTACTTTTCTAGTGTGAGCTAACTTAGATTTTATATTTGAAATAATGTTACATTAGATAATAAATGGAGACATTACATGATATGTCCACATTAGTGTGCGTATATATATGGACATAGATGCATATTTATCAATTGTTGATCTTTATAGATAAATACATTTGAGATGAAAATTTTATGTTGTTTATGGCTTTGTGCATATATTTGAAAGTGTAAGAACATCAATTATTACTTTTAAAATAGAATTTTTGTATATTATGATGGCATAGTATTGTGTTTTATAAAATTTTAATTTGCAGATGATGCACATTAAGACTATTTTCATAATGAGTAAATATTAGTGTATATCTCATCTATGATCTAATTAATGCACTCTAGTTGATTATGAGTAGGATATAAATTTGTGACTAAATGAATGCTCATATTTTGGATGAATGCTCTATGATTTGATAAACATTGTTGACACTAATTAAATTAGATATATGTAATTATGTCATGCATATGATAGTCAAGTTTTGGCATGATCTGATACATATGATTTTTTAATTAATGCATGGGATGTATGACAAGATACATGTTATGAATTGATGTATTATTTTTGTCCATTGAGAAAATTATTGATATGATAGTCACTCTATAAGCCCATGGGGATTTTCTAGTGTTGAAATTCATAAGATTTGATATAAATAATCAATCTTAGTAGAAGTGCCATAATATGGATCATCGATAGGATATGAAGAATTCAATAGTTTCTTTTTCGTATATTGTAGTATCATGCTATGAATGGGACCATAAAGCCTTGGGAGATGCTTGGAGAAAAATAAATTTTCATATGTCTAGGGTCATAGGGTCTTGTGAGATGACAAAAGTTCGAGATTAACTCTTTGAGCAATGTTCAAATTTTGAATCCTATCATAATCAACACATGTATTAAAAATTATATTTATACTGAAAAAATATACATGATTGATTACAAATTTTCCAATCCCTTTTCTATTGAAATATATAGTCTTAATATTAATATATTACTTCAACTATTCATTCGAAATAGTTTGAATAATTTAGCAAAAAATATTGAGAAAATCTTTTAATTATTTTTATTGATTAATAACATTGCTACAGTTATTTCTTCACTTATATTAAAATATTTTCTATTGTATTTTATTTATAATGTTGAATGTATCCTATCTTTTATTTTTCCATGAACATGAGTAATCTTCTTTTATTCTTTTCTCATACTTCTAGTATTGAGGATTATTTCTTTCAGACTAAAGATTTACAAAAAAATGAAATGAACAAAGTTAATATTTATTAGAGGTTGATTAATATAATTTAGTAGTTAGTAGTTAGAATAAAAATATAATAATATATTCATTCACACAATTCATCCTTTTATTATTCAATCTCATTTAAATCAACTGTGATCTTGAAACTTCATAGAAAAAATGAATGACTATGTTAACAACTTATTAGTCAAATTAGAATTTCAAAATAGTGTTAATATATACCACATTGGTTATATGAAATTAAAATATTCGACTTACATTTATTGTTTACAATCCTAGACAGACAACTATAAACCATAGATTAATCAAATAGCCAACTCAACATCTAATGTTAGACTTTTAACAAACAACTTACACATACCTCATGAATTTGTACCTTTATCCTTTATGATCATGGAGACTGCTATAAGGCCTGCTCATGATAAGAAAAATTTCCTTCAAGGTGTACTGTGACTTTCATTAATGTCATGCCAAAATTTCTAACTGTAGACATCCTTATTGTTTGGATTTGTGTTGTACAGGTCTCAAGATATTGACTTCTTTCACCAAGGATTATTTTGATCTTGCTACCCTTTAACATTCTAGTAGAGACTATTACTTACTCCAAGATTTTCTTCAAGAGGTATATTTTTTTCTTCTTTCAGTGTAGGTCGGCTCAATGAATTCTATAGGCTTGTAATATGTATATATATGCCAATCTTGACATTGTAAATGTGCATAGAAATTAAACACTACATATTATTGTCTTCTAAAGTGATTGTAGCTTGATTATAGACATAATGAGCCTTATATATCGGTCTCCTTTATGCACAAAAAAAAGGTGGGAAATCTCAGTTCTTATTATCGATGCATTTTAATACACTTATGCTCACATGGTGGTCGATCTCCATGGTGACTGATGTCACTTCTTCTAGTATTCCAAATAGGATTGTAGGATGGCTCTTAAACATGCTCATTACTTCATATTCTTTGAGAATATGGTATATATATAACATAGAAATTTATGAGGAATATGTCTTGGTCTTCAATGATACTTATTCTCATAATTTTTGGCCCCTTTGGTGACTTCTTAAATTTTGATTTCATGTTACAGAACTATCAAGAATTCAAGGTTCCTATACCACTATATAGGTTTGTGGTTTATCAAGATAAATGTAACAATATTTCTTGCTCTCTTGTAAGGATTGTTCCTTGAGAAACCCCAAACATTAACTCAATCACATATAGTTATGAGAATTTAGATCATTGTGATAACACATAGTTCATATTTTTATTCGATGAACTTTACAAGATTTAAATTATTTTCTTATTTCATTAGAATTCTCTGCCTAGCCTTTCAATCTTCCATAACAAGGCTCCAATCTTCTTTAATGCTATTTCGTTGTCCAATCAAATTTTTGTGGCTTAATTACTACAACTAGGGCTTATTAGAGTGCATAGAATTTTCTTTTGTACCTTCTAGAAGCTCAACCATAACAGACTTATCTTCTTCTTCTTATCTTGAGGCCTTAGTGACCTTCTTATTTCCATTATGTAAATAACCAAGTTTTGATACCATGTTGAGAAATTTATGGCACTATGTGAAATAGATTCTTCAAGTGGATTTCTCTTACCTTTGACATTTTCTTGTGATTGTTCTTATCTCTTTATTAGTTATTTCTTTCAATTTGTTATGTTCATCAAGAAAAAATCCAAAAAAACAAGGACACAAGATCTAGGCATAAGGCTGGGTGATGCAGATGAAGGGGAAAATCTTAGTCAACTCTTTCTCTAGTATATTAAATCAAGTTAGATAAACTTGACCCTTTGACCGGAGAACCATTCCATCCACCAAGTCATTCATTACTATGTTCTTGATCTGTCCTGAAACTTTTGTTCTTGTTTTCTACAACAGTCAAAGTCAATAGTCAAATAGATGGTACAATCAAAGTCTGCAATTATACCCTTATTCAATAACAATCAAACTCTTCCTTAACCATAAAGTTAAAGGCTAGTCAAAATATTCCAAAACTCGGTCAAAGGAGTGAGGAACTTGGCCTCCTTTGATAGTAAAAAAACAGCAAAAAAATCAAATTTGGAGCAGTCAAATAAAAGGTAAACCTTGCAATCAAACTACCAACTTAGGCTTGTGGTCATCACATGTCAAACCTACCCATATTTCCTCAATTCATGTGCCATTCAATGAAAACTATTCAAACAGAATCAACCCTCAAAAAATATTATTCAAAATAGGTCAAATGAACCTCGGTCAAATATTATCAAAGTTGGTTGAAACAATAAGTCATCAAAGAGATAAAATGCCCAGTCAAACTCTCACATGTTTGAAGAGAATAGCTTCCCTTGGAGGTCAAACTAATTAGAAAAGGAGAGTGAAATATGTGTGATGTGAAGATGCCAAAATGAAGTTTACTTGACCTTTCCATAATTAATTTTCCTTGACCACTATAAATTCAAATAGATGTACCTTTTAATGGAGGCCGACTCACTAATTTGCACAGGATCGGACTATGTATTTTTGTATGCCAATCTTGTCATAGAATCTACACAAATATTCTTGTATTCTTATGCCACTTACACAAGTCAAAAAATTATATCTTGATAAATAGTGACTATAGCTTTGAAGATAAATTAGATTAGATGTGCCTTTAAAAGATTCGATCTAGATCTATTTTCATTAGAATAAAAATAGGAGGCATGGATCCCTTTTCAAGATGACTAATGCTTGAATTTATTTCCTCTTGAAGTGTGTTTATACCCAAAAAATTAGGATATCTAGACTTGCTTCTTTATAGGAATGAAATTACTCCTTCTAAATTTCCTATTAGGCCATTATCCCAACATTTATTTGAGACCAATGAGAGAACTGATCCGCACTTGCAATATGACAATCTAAACAAGAAACATGCTCAAAATTTTGATGTCTTGATGCACATGTGTAGAGTATGGGTTTTGGTATTATTTCAAAAATATTTAAGCTCAGAACAAGGTCATCAATATCATCGAAATTGGATATCTTTTATGCACATGTGTATCCTATTTCAAGATTGCTTTCGTATCCCTTTGAAAAGGTGACATTGGAAAACCTTTTAGGGCTTATAAAAGATAATCATGCACATGCCTTTCAACTTGAGAATATGATCACTGAAAAATTTCCTAGAGCAAAGGGTTGATAGATGAATTTAGGATCCTTTCATATGTAGGTGAAATTTATATGTCTTAATCCTCTTGTAACAATACTAATGCTAAGAATTAAGCTTGGTCTTGAATTTCTATGCATAGGTATAGAGAGAGGATCTCTGTCCTCTTGAAATAAGAAAGGATGTCTTTCTTCTAGAATTTACAATAATTTTTTATGCTCAGAATACTGTAATAATACTCAGAACCTTTTGAGGAATATTTGACATCTTTCCAAGGTGATACATAATAAAAATGCATTATGACGTTTTTCCTTGACTATAGTAACATGCAATTTTGAAGACTTCTGATATTGTAAAACTACCTTATACATTCACTTACTTTGTCAAGATTCTTGAAATGTATTGAGCTCATCAAATAACATTTCAGTTTGTCAAGATTGAAGTCCTTAAGCTCTCGATATTCTTCAGTTAGTATAAGTTTATATCATAGAGAAGAGGGCTACTATAATGAGCCTAGAACTTCACTTTCTTGTTTGATAAGTTCAGTCCAGGGAGAGAAGGTCTTCTAGATATTTAGTCATCAAGAAAAGTGATTATATCCATTCAAAACCCCTTTCTTCTTTCTGTGTATACTATTGACCTTATCTATGCAATTATGGCTAGTAATTATGCCCAAGTTTTTTCTCTTCTCACCTTCACAAATTTGAACTAGGGAATTCACTCTTTTTTAGATGAGATGGTGCTAAGTTGATCTTATTTTATTCTCTCACTTCAAGGCATGGATCTTATAGCATGTTGAGAAATATAGGGCAGAGATTTAGGTTAAATTTTAACTTGATTTCTCTTTAATATTTGAAACTTTCTTGAGATTTAGATCCTTCCATGGCTTTGGTTACATGTCAATGTGATGGGTTGTTCCTATATTTATAGCCCAATACAATCATCATAGATTCATAGGCTTATCTATATTGGCTAGCACTGACTGGTTAGTAGATTATCACTTTGTTCCATACATATAGAGAAACAGGTGGGGTTAGGCTATACACTAGGGACATGCTACCCACCTGGACTTGATAACCCCTATTTACTAACCTCAAATACAAAGAGGGTGTAGAATATCATATATTTGATAAATTTGTGGTATAAGTCAATTAAATCTTTTAGGAACACCAAGAGCCTATAACCAGATTCATGTGTTAAATTAAGCCTTTACACAATATGTGCCCATGACAACTCAACCATATACTAATTTTTATCCCTATCACACTACACCATATATTACCACACTCCTAATTTAGGTTATATCTACTCCAAATTCAATTCCTAATCACAAATTTTTTTGATTATGTGTAGATACAGAAGTGTCCTCAAACACGTAATTTTATTGATAATGGAAAAAGGAATTACATAAAAATAGAAGGAGTTTACAAACGTAAACTTCCACTCCTTTTCAATTATGAAACTAATCTATTTATAAGTTATATGTCCTAACTTAATTTAGTTATGGACCACTTGGTAAACCAACAAGTGTCCATTTAAAATAAATGATATTCTATCCAATCTACTAACTTTATTCCTATTTTAGAGCCTAAGATACGACTCTATTCTAGAATCCTATCATTGCTAACAATATTCTATTTCTAAGTGTCTCTAATATTTATTAAATATTCTAATTTAATAAATATATTTATCCTAAATTTACATTATTTAATTTATTTATTTTGGTTTTAGAATTGTCTTATGAGAGAGGCTAACATTCCCCCCTTCAATGATAAATCCAAAATAAGAACAAGGAACCATCTTCCAAGTTCTCAAGTTGATGCTGAAAAAACTTCAATATAAAGAGACCCTGAGTCAACTGTATATCTAATTCATCTCTGAATTTTGCTTGACAACTCCATCACATGCCAAGTTGAAAAAGGATCCATCTATCCTTTGCGTGAAATCAACATCCTTTGTCCACTGACAAAATTTGTTGAATGCCCACCGGCTGATGATGTCAAAAACAACTCATTGTTTTTTTTGCTGTGTTGAAAACTGCTCACTGCTTCTTTGTTGTCAACTACCCACTGGAAAAAATTTTGATGCCCACTAGCCGTTGAAGATGCCCACTGGCTACGTTTGCTAGTTTTTTTGAGACTTTCATTCTGACAACCACCATCAATTTCATTGACATTTCCCCCCTTTGTTAGCTGAAAGGGGAGACAATTATCTGGAAATTATTCCTGAACTCCCCCCTTCAGGTGTAGGAGTGTGGCACTGGTGTACTCCCTCGTTCAAGTGCATGAGAGTACCATATTATTTTCACTATCGGCGGCACTGTGTGATTGTATTCGGTTGTAGAACTGAGACAATCTTTTGAATGTGGATGACCATTCCCAAGGATCGATCCATTCATAATGTATCTTAAATTTGGCTAATTGTTGGTGGTTGCGACATTTCTCTGAGGAATGATTGGGATTACCACAATGGCGACAAGGATGGGGATCAAAACACTGATCTTCCATATGACCGGTTATTTGACAATGAGAACATTTCAGTTTGACTGCAACTTCAAGTTGCGTGCATTTCTGTTTGTTTGCAACTTTCTCAAAACTTGCTAAGGTGATTTGTGCAAGAAATCTTGCACTGAAGAACTTAATTGGCTTGGAATAATCTGGGACATGCAAGTTGGTGTCATTGTTGACATATCCTAAGCCTCATCGATTCTTGTTACTTTGAATTTCTTCCCATGGCTTGATGATTGGTTTGGAAGAAAGTTGAATTGGAACAACTTCAACACTAGAATTTGTTTGGATGAATGAATTAGAATCATCTTTAGCTGTATGGTTCAAATACTCTGAAGCATCACTCTTCTATTGCAACTCATTTCGTTGTAGTTGCGACTCTATTTGAAGAAACTCAATGGTTTCATTTTTTTGTTGTAGATTCCGTGAAAGATCAGCAATATTTTCTTTGTTGATTTTCACCATGTCTTCATCACTGGAGATGATAAAATTGTGAAGAATTTTTAACAACTAAATGTGTTGCGCCATCTGAACTTGCTGTCTTGAATTCAAGCTCTCTTTTCGTAGATGTCATGCTTTGAACTGTTTCACTTGATTTTGTTACTTGAATGATAGGCTCGCTTGTCCTAGATGTCATGCTTTGAACTATTTCACTTGATTTTGTTACTTGGTTACAAGCTCACTTGCTATGTGGCTTGAATGGCACGCTCGCTTGATTTTTTGCTTATTGCGCTTGCTTGGAACACTTGCTAGACCTGTAGAAATTTCTTGCTTGAACTCTTGAATTCACGCTCACTTGATGATGATCGCTTTGCTTGAACGCTCACTTGACTTAATACTCATGCTCGCTTGATGTAGATTTCAACTTGCTTGATTGGTGTTAGAGTTGAACTTGCTTGGTTGCTTTTATGGTTGTTGCAATGAACTTCACATTGGCTCGCTTGATGGTTTGAACTTTGTACTGACTTGATGGAAATTGCTTGAATGAATAGTCACGCTCGCTTGCAGGAGATGTGAACTTGTTGCTTGTTTTCTTTAGAGTTAAAACTCGTGCACTTGCTTGATTCTGCTTAAAGAAAGGGTGTTGAACACTATCGAAAATGCACCCAAAAACGCTTAATGACTCACTACAATGAATTCAATTTGACTCAATTCAATACTTGGGTGTCGGTTTCAACCGAGAATGCACCCTTACAATTCAATGCAATTTGAGTTTGATTACAAGTTCAATAATGTTGATGTAGACTGGGCTCTGAAACGTTGGAGTTTGCAGATTCATTAACTTGATTGTAGTGATGTAGACTTTTCTTTGAAATGATGGAGTTTGCAGGTACATGAACTTGATTGTATTAAGTGAATTTGCTTATTGAGGTAGAATGTTGATGTTGAAAATCTTTGATTATGTTTTGTAGTGACACAAATGCATGTGTTGAGATTAATTATCCTTCCCTGTAGCTACTTTGTTACAGATGTTGTGCTTGTTTATATTGAACTTTATGTATGTGTTAAATGAAATCATTTATGTGTCAAAACTAGACACAAATCAAAAGCAAAAACATGAATCATGCACCATCATCAACACATTCTTCGTGTACCTAAGATCCCCTTATTCAATTTCAGGTTGATCTAGGACACAATCATCACAAAAAATATGTTCTTTATTAAAATTTTGGAGTACATAATCATTCAGCTTCACAACATCTTCATGGAACCAAAGTTTCATAACTTCTTGGAAGAAAAATGACTTCAAAAATAGACTCAACCTCCTACAACAATGAGCTTTATTTTGATCACTCCAAATTTACAAAAAAGGTGAATCCTTATCACTCCACAAAATCACTTATTGCTCCAAAATTGCAAATATAATTTCACTTAAAAAACTCTCACTCCACCTTTTTTTTTTAAACAAACTTACAAAAACATTATTTCTCCAAGTTACAAAAATTTTAATGCACCTTTCACTCCAAAAAAGAAACACTATTAATTTTATGCCTGCTTCAACTCACCTGCACTTTTTAAGAACACGACTGTCCTTTTTATCCAATATCTGTTGGAATTCTTCAAGGTTCTGCTCCACACTTTGCTTTCATTCAGAAACTATTACTAGTCTCTTTCATCAATAATTTTAAAATTGTGATCTTTGTTTGATGAGATTTCCTTCAATTGTCTACAACCTGAATTCTGCAAATATCATATTCAAACCAGAGTTAAAATACAACATATCAGCTCACCTTCAAGATCTCTATGTGATCTTGTTCCATCTCTCACCTGTACTTCCATGCACCATACAACTGCATATTATAAATGGTACATCATTCATACTCCTTAACACAAATGCTACTCACGCAAATGTCAAAACCCACATATTATGCATAAAAATCGTCTCACATAAAATGCATGTTCCTCTCTATATCGCCCAGTATTAGTGCATTCTCCCTTTCCATTACAAATACTTCAATCGTCGTTGCTATGATCCACGCACACAGCAAAGCCTCCAACCCAATTCCTACCAATCAAATCTTTGTAGTAAAATGTGTAATTTTACCAAGGCCCGGACTTTTCTCCTTGAAGAAATTAGTTTTCCTCTTGTTGGTCTAAATATGCCAGATTACCACTATGTCAACCAATATAGAATGCCACTTATTTTCCAAACACAAATTATATAAGTGTCATAAAAACAACATACCATTTATTCAACCCAAATGGTCTTTTAATATCCCTCTATAAATATACCATGAATCAGTGAAATTCATTGAATTTATTGAAAGACAAAAACTTAACGGAATGTCATATGGGCTGCACCATACCTCATACCTTATCGTCGTTACAAATCATTGTATAAACTGCATTGTAATTACCTCAAGGTTCAACATTAAGATTTCAACGTTATTGTTACAACCCATATGATATATGTAATACCCCACGCAAATGTCATGCGGGTTTGTTGAAACCACATTGTCACTGTAGCATTAAACATATGACAGAGAAAAAATGGTGATGCCTCCTACGCAATTGTAATCCAAACTACACCATACGCAAACACATCTCAAACCATACAATGTAATTCCTACACAAAAATATCTCAAGCCATACCATATGTGATGCACACGGCATGGTCACTGTGGCATTGGATACGTAACATTGCAGAGACAACAATGCCTCCCACGTTGGAACCGACCCCAACCAAAACACAACGTTAAGTCTGGCCTTCAACTCCTTTTCTTTCACGGTTTTTTAAATAAAATATGACAGCACTTCAATGTTGTGGCTCTTTGAACTCACATATCAAATCATGCGATCTCATTCAATGTTGATGATAACCGATATATGTTTGTTGGTGGCTCTAGCTATATCGATCACAGCACTCCTTCAATCATATAGCAAGCTAATGCATTCACGTTGGCCTATGGCTCTGGCTACAGCCATAACCATACTCTTTCCCCAGCGCAGAGCGTATCTTCAGTTTGGTCTTTTCGCTGTGATAAAACTTGATTTTGCTACTCTACAGCTAACAAAGGGGGGGAAATGTCAATGAAATTGATGGTGGTTGTCAGACTGAAAGTCTCAACAAAACCAGCAAAAGCAGCCAGTGGGCATCTTCAACAGCTAGTGGGCATCAACAAATTTGCCAGTGGGCATCAAAAAATTTTCTAGTGGGCAGTCAACAGCAAGAGAAACAGTGAGTTTTTTTTGACATCATCAGCCAGTGGGCTTTGAACAAATTTTGTAAGTGGGCAAAGGATGCTGATTTCATGCAAAGGATAGATGGATCCTTTTGCAACTTGGCACTTGATGGAGTTGTCAAGCAAAATTCAAAGATGAATCAAATATACATCTGACTCATGGTCTTTAAGTACATATGTGTGAAATGTCCATGATGGGATGTATGAATTGTCCTCCCCATGTTTCTTGTCAATGATTATAATCTTGAATGGGTTGATCCATCTTGGCTAGCACAAATAGGTTGATAGATCATCACTTTGGTCCATACAAATAGAGAGACTTGTAGGGTTAGGCTACACACTAGGGACGTGCTATCTCACCTGGGATTGATAACCCCAGTTCACTAACCTAAAATACAAGGAGGGTGTATAATACCATATATTTGATAAATCCATGGTATAAGTAAATTAACTTTGTCAGGAACACCAAGAGCCTATAATTAGATTCCCATATTAAACTAAGATTTTACACAATCTGTGCCCATGATAAGTCAACCATATACTACTTTGTATCCCAATCCCACTCCACAATACATTACCACACTCCTAATTTAGGTTCTATCTAATCCAACTTCATTGCCTAATCACAACAGTTTGTGATTATGATGTCAATTTAATTACATATGTGTGTAATTTCCATGATGGGACGTAAGAATTTTCCTCTCCACATTTCTGATTAATGATTATAACCTTGAATGGGATAGCATTGATCTATCTCATAATCTCAAAATGACCAGGCAGATGAAATTTACAATTTATTTCATCGTCACTTCACATTATCTCACAGATGACCCTTTCTACAGATTATATGCATGAATTTATGTAAGGACATCCCCTCTACCTATCCTATGATTGATTGTGACAACAAGTGAATAAAGGAAATTTTAAGAATCTTTGGTGACAAGATCCCCTACTTATAAATTTTCCTTTATTCACATGTTCTCACAATCAATGATAGGCTAGGTAGAGGGGATGGCCTACCAGAAATTCATGCATGTTATCTATAGAAGGGATCATCTATGAGACAATGTGAAGTTATGATAACATACATGGTAAATTTTCGTTTGCAGGGCCATTTTTAGATGATGATAACAAACCAGTGCTAGCCCATTTAAGGTTATAACCATTGATGGGCAATGCAGGGAGGAAAATTCAGACATCCCATCATGGACATTACACTCATATGGTACTTAACTTGTCATCATAATCACAAACTATTGTGAATTGACAACTATTATATGTTAGAATTATGTTCGACTAATATATATTAGAAAATGAAACCAATATATAGATTAGTTAAAATAAATATAGTAGAAAATATTGGATGTGTGACCATTGAAGCCTCCCATTGCACTAGCTAGTGCATATCCAATTATGTTCTTGAGCTTGTTCAACTTCAAAAAAAATTGGAACAATTGTCTTCAAAACCTTGCTAACAACTTCCTTGGTGATGATAGCATCACACACCACTAATTTTCCACTCCCTTCAATCCAGTTCAAAGTTGTGAGTTTCTTGTATGCACATATATTTCTGGAAACACTCATTAACATCTATATCATGAAACTCATTTTTAAACTTATAATTCAATTCTAATGTTATTTTAATATTAATATTGTTAATATTTTTTCATGTATATGTTGTGAGATTTTTGGGGTTATGGTTATTGTTTATGTGTTGTTGCAAACTATCTTAACATAACATTATAAGTTGTTTTTTTATTTATGGCCAATGTTTATGTGATGTTGCAAATTATCTTATCACAAAAAAATGTGCCTAACCATTTGGTGATATTAAATATTCAGGCTTTACATATTGAGGATTGTTTTGAGATTGTGAAGAATACACAAAAGGGTTTTTTAATTTGAAATTGACGTTCTGGGTGTTGGGATTCTTTCCAAATTAAGAATCCCTACATCAAAAATTAATAATTTCCCCTCTCCTAACTCTTTCATGGTATCAAGCCATAAAGCGTCACATATTGTGGTTTTTTTTTACCTAACAAAGCATACATAAAAAGAATTTTCCAATTAAAGTTCATTTTAGATTGTAGGTTTTCTTTAGCACATAGGTATGTGAGTTATGTGATATTATCCTCTCTCGTTATAATATTAACATTGCATTACTTACGCTTCTACTCACATTTATTAGGAACTTGTGTGCTAACTATTGAAAGGTTAAAATGATTCACTTCCCAAACTCATAAATACAAAATGAAGAGAGTATTCGTGTGGTATATCATCTTTGCACCTACCAACAATAAAAAAACACTAAATATCCTATTTTACATAGAAAACTTCTCCTGGTGATATATTAATGCATTCTTTAGACATGCAAACTACTTATGTGCCTTAAAGAAGCTAATAACTCTAGTTCCATAGACAAAACTATGAAGAAAAATATAAGAAAAAATTATTCTTATAGATATCATGTACAAAAATAAAAGTAATGAAATGACGACCTAACTAATAATGGGATTTTATTACAGAGAAAGGCTTCACAATTTGTATTATAGAGACCATTTCAACTCTAGGTTTTTAAGCCACTCATAAATATAACAAAAAGTTTCTGCGTCGGATATTCGAAGAAATATACAAGTTGTCGCATAATTGACTCTTATCGATCTAAAAATCACCGAATATGACTCACAACCGTCACAACCAACAGAACCAAGTTTCAGACATATGACACTCCAGTTGGATAGAAATACATTCGTCAGATATTCGATGCAAGACTGACGAAATGAAGCATCAACCATATGACACTCTCTTCAAACATAAATTCCACCCGTCGAATATCTGACACCACACCGTCAGACTTCCTACTCCATGATGATGGAATGATGAATCTAATATAAAACTCCCATCAAAATAATTTAGTATAATGTTGATTATCCAATTTTGAAACGTTGAACAGGCCACTCCATACTGACAAAAGGAAGTGTCATAGAGATAACACTCTCGTCGCTTTTATGATGCCACAACATCGGTCTAGGGTGATGGAATGAAACACAGGTCTCATCATATATTCGACGAATGTGCGCCTCTCTACCTAGGTATCTTGTGTCAGATATATACACATGTCAATGTCATAAAACCAAATTCAAAGCATCGACAATTTTGGCCATTTTTTGTGTTGGATAATTATGTCGAATATATGATGATTACTAAAGTGTCAACTATTTGACACAATGCTAGTGACAAGTTTCTTAGCTCCAATATGTCGAATAACCGATGCCAATAAGTCGCATATCCGATCAATAGCCATTGAATTTTGGTCACATTTGTATTAGTGAAAGTATATTTAAGTTCTTTCAAGTATCTTAGAACTATTTTTACAAAGCACCACTCTCTTTCACAAGGTTTTTGCGTGAACCTGCAAAGAGACCCAACTATAAATGAAATGTCTAGTTTGGTAGTAATAATGTAGGTAAGACTCCTCACACGTTGTCTATTTTTAGTTTCCTCCTCAAATTCATTACCCTATTTTGATGTTAGCTTCATATTTTGTCCCAATGGCGTATGGACGGGATTATAATCAATCATTCCAAAAAAATTCAAAAGTTCTCCAATGTACTTCTTTTGGGAGATGAATACATGATTCAAATTTTGAGTTTCTTCAATACCCAAGTATTAGTGAAGATATCCCATGTATGTCATCTAAAACTCTTCTCTAATTATTTCTTTACATATGCAATATATGCTTATTTGTTCCCTATTTTTAGTAAAACATATACATACACCACATTGTATACAAAAAATTTTCCAACTTTCTTGACAAACAAAGTTGGACCATCAAGATTAAGATGCTTGAAATGATCTTCAAAAGATGCTTAGTTAAATTTTCATACAATGTGTGAGGTGATTGCTTTATTCCATATGGAAACTTGATGAGCTTCCATACCTTATGTTATTGACCCTTCATGGATAATCCTTCTAGTTTATACACATGGACATTCTCCTTCAAGTCTTCATTCAATAACACTATATTCATATCCATGTGATTACTATTCTAGCAATTTTTTTCTATCAAAGCCAATAATGCATGAATGGTATCCCATTTTGTGGTGGGGATAAAATTCATCTCATATTCTATGATTTATTTCTATGCAAATCCTTTCACCAAAAGTCTCACTTTATGTTTATTAAGTGAGCCATCTAATTTATGATTTTTCTTATAGACCCACTTGCAGCCAATTGTTTTGTTCTAAATGGAGCATTCACCAACTTCCATGTCTCATTATTGGTGAAAGCATCATACTCCTTCTCCTTGGATTCTTTCAACTCACCATGAGAAGCAACTTCTTCAAAGGAAACTTGTTGAAATTTAGTATATAAATTCGCTTCACATACATATAAAATTCATATCATTTACATCACCTAAATTTGAATTATCTACCCCAACTCCATATTATCTTGTGGAAATTTTGGTTCCTATTTTTCTAGCTTCATAAATACTATCACTTTCAAGTCTCTTTATGAGTGATTTTGGATCATTTTGTGATGGTCTATGTTACTCCATTGATTGAGATGGTGTTGGATTTCCATCAAGATTCAACCTTTCAATCCTTTCAATCACATTCTTGAATTGAACTACTTATTTTAATGAAGTGTTTCGATCTTCTTCATGAAGTGTAAATGACACTTAAAAAGGAGATTATAGAGATTGATACAAGATAAGGACCTTCCCTTCAAGATGTGTAATATTAACATCAAGATGATGCATATTTACTTGGGCGAATCTATCAAGATGATCAAGATATCACTCAACAATGTTCCCATTATTCTTTGATTTAAGAAAAATCATATCTCTGGAGAGAATGATTTTTTTTTACCTCATTGTAAAGAAAATATGCCATGTTGGTATTTCAAATCCTAAGAAGATGCACTTTCAACTCCTTCCACTGAGTTTGTTTATTTACTCATTAAGTGTTAAGGAATAACAAGAGGAACTAAAGAGCCTGAGATGCATCATTAAAGGAATCCAATCATACCGAATTTCAAAAGGATTAAGTATTCCATCACATACCTAAAAGCATGAGATGGATTCATGTTTCCCACATGTGCTACACATATAAATGCATCAACCCAAAACATCAACTTCACATTCTTGAAAAATAGCGTTGAAAATACCATATTCAAGAGTGTCCCATTCATTCATTTTGCTACACCATTCTCCTAATAATTGTATGGAATAGTGGTGTGATGTTTGATTCCATGTTGGGCAAGATAAATTTTAAACAAATTAGAACTATACTCCCATCCATTATTAGTATGAAGAGTGATAATACTAGAGTGTTTTTTGTTTTCAGTCCATACATGAAAATTTTTAAATGTTTTAAATACTTAAGAGTTATGTTTTAACAAATAACCAAACACATCCTAGTGTATTAATCAATAAAATTCATGATATATTTATTACCAAAAGCAATTGGAATAGGGACGAGGCCACACAAATCAAAGTGTATCATTTCTACCTTTTTACATTTTCTCAAAGTGGAATCATGGAAACTTTTCTTCTTGTGTTTCCAAAGCTTATGTGCCTCATATTGCTTAAAATTCATTATAATGGATTAAAACCAAAAATACCATTTTTATACAACATACAAAGACTATCATAGTTGTTGTGCCCAAATCTAGCATGCCATAAAAGTCTGGAAGACAATGCACCTTCATCATAGTGAGAAAGATGTACAAAATTCTATGCTTGTGTAGATGTATTTTTCATCTTCAACAATTTGTCATCCTCTCAACCTATCATGTTGATAATGTTGTTGAAAGAACTATTTATTTCAAACTTTCCATAAAACATGTGAATGTAATGGATTTGTTTTCGAATGTAAACAAGAGACAACAAGTTCCTCTACAACATAGGAAGATAAAGAACATCATGCAAATGAAAATATAAGAATCTAGGAAATTTGAGCTCGATGGTTCCAATTCTTGCAAGTTGAAGATCATATATATTTTCAATATACATTACACCCTCTCCATTTTCATTCAATTCTTCATGAAAATCTCTCTAGAATGTCTCGTGGAAAGTAGCACCAATGCCAAGAAACCATGCATCTTTATAAGTATCAAATGAACATTTGAAAAAATATTCATTTATGCCAATATTGTAGTAAACAAAAATAAGATTAGGAGATTCAATAGCTTTTCCTTTGTCTTCATTTTGTTATTGTTTTTTTTTTTGACCTTTTCCCTTGGGATCTCTTTTCTTCATGGCCATTCTTATCACAAGGAACATAATGAACCCCATACCTCCCACCTTGATTATGCCTATGCCCTACCTTTGAAAATCTTCTTTCCATGTCCTTTCTTACCACCTTCTCCTTTATAAGAACCATGTGAATTATTCTTCCCTTTTTTAGCAAGGAACATAGTCTCTCCTATGGGATGATTTGTCTTCCTCTTGAAATTCTTCTCACATTCTACAATTTTCTCCACCAAAGAGTCAAAATCAATGGACTTCAAATGTCCACTAGCTTGAAGTGATTCTATATAGTGAGAATATGTGAGGTATTCCTTTATGAGGGCCATGAGATCAATTTTTATCTTCACACAATAACAACCACATCATGCGCGATGGATTTATTTTTGGAAGCTAAATCCATGAGATCATTATCCTTCATTTATAGGTTGAATAAATGAATCAAAAATTTAATTAGCTCCCAATATAAATATGAACCATACATTTTTCATTTTCTTCAAAGCACTCCAAGAATATTTGATAGATATGATATGATGACTCGCCTCTTCACTTACAAAAGCAACAATCAAGGTGTAAGCTTTCTTGGCTTTATTCTTCGATAAGATATGCTCTTTATCTATTGTTGATATGGTAGGTTTGAAATTTCCATTGCAAATTTCATCCTAGATACAATTGAAGATAACAGTGTGCTCATTCTTCCTTGTCCATTCTAGATAGTTCTCTTTTCCATCGAGGACCACACTAATAATGGAAACACGAGTGTGTTTTCTCCACTAATTGCTCTTCTCAATAAAATTCTTTAATTTAACAAAACTTGTAAACCATAGTGGTGAATTGGCCCCCAATAGTAATAAAACCTAATCAAAATTATTTAGTAGAAACCAAACAATTCTAAAATCGCACTATAATGGAGCTATACCAAACCAAAAATTTTCTCTAAATAACTTAAATGGAATATCGAAGACATGTATTTCATACTGATAAAATGCAAAGAATTTTATAGCATTAGCTCGATACTTATGGACCCACTCAAATAGATAGATGCAAATTATTATCTTCAGGTAAAGAATGCGATCTTGATTCCTATAGGCCTTGAATAGAAGTTTGAGATTTATTATCTTCATATAGAGATCATGAAATCAACTCTTATAGATCTCTAGGCATAGGGGGGTGAAATTTATTATATTTAGAATGACACTATGATGACTATGATATGTTGTTTATACTATTTGGAAAGTTTGTTTTACTACTTTAAATTTGGCTTTCCTAAATTTTATTTTAGGTCCTTAACAATGAATGATGCTCTTTTCATAAAAACTCTAATGGAGATCTTAGCTCTTATATCCAAAATGCAGAAAATGTAGAAAACTCATTAAAAAAATGTAATGAGATTTGTTACACTATATGTAGTTTAGGCTTAGATTTCTATGTGTTGGCATAAGAATGGTTTTGGATGTGAAATTTGGTTTAGGTTTCTGAGCACTAGCACAATAACCATTTTGTTTTATGTGCAGTGACTAAGTGCAACACTTCATTATTCCAACCAATCAATCATGGAGTCATCTAAACTTAGCCTGGCTCTGATACCACTAGCAAGCTAGGTTTGAATAACTCCATGCATTAAAATTAAGCCATACACACACATACATATATACATATATATATGTGTGTGTGAACATATGATCTTTGATTTCATCTTCGCACATGTTGAATGATTTTTCTTATTCACCTATGACTTGTTTTCTCTTGTATTAAACATTTACAATAATATTTATAGTACCATAATTGTAGCACCTCTAGCTCCGCGATAGTATTGTACTTGGTTTTGGAGTGATGTGAGCCACTCATGTGAATATTCTAATTATTTCCCCCCCTCCTTTACTTTGTATAGATGGAAAGACTAACTGAAACAAGCTCAACCATTTTGGCTATTTTAGCATTGAATAAAACTTCTTCTAAAGTGTAGAGTATGCCACTCTCTACAATTATTTTCATTTTCTCTTGTGCCCTCATATTGATGGACTAGATTTTCAGATTATAAGTAATAAACTCAACATTTGAAACTTTGTCAATTTGTTTGGGAATTTGTTGCACTCCCCATTGTTGAAATATGTAACTAGGTTTAGTGTTCATAATGACATATGTAATCATGATTCTATGTATTTATTGTAACGAGAAAAAAATATATTATTGTCATTCTTGAGTGATGGGTTTCATGCTTAAGGGGAATTATTTTTTAGGTCAAGCACCCATTGAGTGCTTCTAGGGTTTGTATTTGAGTCAACAAGTCATAAGAGTCATTTTCATGTACGAAAGACCTTTTTGGGCATGTTACATATTCTAAAGAAATTTTATTTGAGTCAAATTAGAGTCAAATACCTTCCAAGACCTTGTCATGGTGCCTCAAGCAAGTCGTCCTACATGAAAGATCAAGTAGGCCTCAAGGAAGAAATTTGTACCCCTAGAAATCCTATAAATAAGAAGGAAATCAACCTCATTTGGACACACAACAATCAAGTTCTATCTCCTCAAGAAAGAAGCTAGAAAAGGATGAAAAATAAGAAGAAATGCAAGATCAAAGTTTGGGTTTCGCTCTCTCTTGTGTTAGGGTTTATAAAGTTGGTGGGCAAGTCGAAGTACTAGAAAGTTGATGGGAAAGTCAAAGTGTTGGAAAGTTACTAGGAAATTCTAAGTGTTGGAAAATTTTTGGACAAGTCGAAGTGCTAGAAAGTTGCTAGGCACGTCGAAGTTTCCGAAGAAACTATTGGGTCTAATTTGTAGAAGAAATTGTTGGGTCGAAGTTGCATAAGAAGTTGTTAGGTCAAAGTTGCATAATAAGTTGTTAGAGTTGAATTGTTGGAAATAAATCTCATCAAGGAGAAAGGTTGACTTGGTCTTGGAGAGGTCTTTGTCAAGGGTCTTCGGTCTTGGAATTCATCATTTGAAGAATCTATAAGAAGAGACAAATTCTTGTGGGTTTTCCTCTCAACAAGAGAGGTTTTGGCGTTGGCGGATCACCTACATCTTGTGTCCTCTTGTCTCATTGTTCTTTATGATTTGGTAGTTGTTTGATGATAAGAATACTAAATATAAGCAAGATAAAGAAGAACCTAATAAATTTAAGTAAAAATACATCACAATAAGTTATCAAAGTAATATAAATCACCTATTCTAACTGCCCTAGATTTCTCAACACCCATAAGATAATTTTGTTTAAGATTCCTGGTGTATGAATATGTTCCATCACTAGCACTTTTTATTTATCCATTTATTTAGCCTCCTTTAACATTTCCACCTAGATATAAACCTTTAGTTTTTCCCCTTGCTAAGTGTGGTTTACTATTTTTATGATATCTCGATGATGGTGGAATGGATTGGAAACTTCGTTCATTAGTCATGCTATTAGTTGGAGCTATAGTGATATTTTCTATCATATAGTTAAGATCTCCAAGCAACCTCCTATTTGATCAGGGTCTATTGCTATTGTATATTTTCCACTTCCTTCAAAATCCTTGATTTCAGTGGATTTACTGACTCAAATTCTTCCAACACAAAAATCCTCATTCAATGTTGGAGTCCTAGTAGTTTCTTCTTTTCCTTCATGAGTAAGATCAATTAGATTTTCCATGTTGGTGGGATTGGGTTTAATATATATTTTTTCTTGCCCATCCTTTATTTTCTCAAGTTGTATTCTTTTGGTTTCTTCTTCTTGAGCTTTTTCTTGCTTGACTAACTCTTTAGCAACTCTTTCATATTCCTCTAAGTCTCTTCTCATTTTTTCTTCATTTAATTGTTTCCATTGTTATAAGGCATCATTAATCCCCTTCTCTTCCATTACCTTGATTTAGTGTTGTACAATTAACTCAAGAGTATCCCCATTCTTTTCTTCTTCTTTTTCTCACTTCTTCTTCTCGTTGGCATTGTGGCTCCTATTATTATAGACTCTTCTCAAATTCAAGCTTGAATGGCCCTCTATTCGACCTCTTCCTTTAGTCACGCTCCTTAGCTCATCTTGCCTCTTCATCCTGCCTCCGAACCCTAGAAACACTAGTATTCCTCCTGTGTAATCCTCCCAATATTCCCCCCCCCCAATCCCTCCCCATCCCCTCAACAACCCTCTAATCCCCTCTTAATCCTCCCTCCATCCTCTCCCTTGCCTCCCCTAACCCCTTCTCTTCCCTTTCCCTCTCTAAAGAGGACCCTCCTCAACCCTCCATCCCTCCCCATCTTCTTGGTTCCTCTCCTCAGTTATCCCCTTCCAAATCTTGTCCTCCCTCCTCCTCCACATAACCTTCTTCAGCCCAGATTGTCACAATAAATGCAACAAAAGAGCATGGGGTCATCCTCGAAATACTTAAAAAATATGTTCCTAGAAGGAAGTCTTCCAAGCACCATAGAGATGAAGCAGCCCAAAAGGACATAGCTCTTGGAACTTAGCACCATATATAATCCTTCATTGTAGGGAAAAATAACAAAGAAGCAATTCATAATGAACAAGGAGGGAAAACAGGTCCACAACCTGCATTGTTGAAATGATGAAAGCCCTCTCTTGGAACTGCAGGGGTTTAGGGCACCCCTCAAAAAACTCAACTCTAAGAGACCTTTTGAATCAAGAAAAACCTGACATCATTCTCCTTCAAGAAACTAAGCAAGGAGATCAAGACATGGAAAACATTATAAATAAAATGAAGAACTACACGAGAAGTGCCACGGAATCCAGGGGTGCCTCAGGAGGAATAGCCACTATTTGGAATCATAATGCTTCGGAACAAAATGGAGTTGTCAAAACCCAAAACTGGATCAAAGTAAACCTTCAGAATACCCAAGAGAACATTGTGATTACTGTGTACAATATTTATGGGACTAATCATTATAGGGACAAATAATTTTGTTGGAGCACTATGAAATCAGATATAGACAATGAGGACAACAAAATATCATCATTGGTGGGGATCTTAACTTGATCTTACATGCCAATGAAAAAATAGGTGGCTGCTTCAATTCTGACCCCTCAAGGGACCATCTTGAAACCATTATTCAAGACCATGATTTGGTTTATATCATTCCTAAAAATCATAAATTCACCTGGAGCAATCACAGAATTGGAGCTGGAAACATAATGGAGCGGCTTGACCATTTTATTGTGGTTTTTCCTCTTATTTCTTTCTACTCTATTGCCCCTTCTTGTATCCTCTCTTCCTCTGCTTCTAACCATTACCCTGTCACCCTCTCCCTTGGTGATCAGTCCTCCCTCGGTCCCCTCCCTTTTAAATAGAACCCCCTTTGGAGTGAATTCCTTGAAGCCATACAGATCATGCATCACTCTTGGAAACAAAATGTGGAGGGCTCCCCTTCTCACATATGGGAAACAAATATGTATAATGTATGAATGGCTCTTAAATACTGGGCCAAAATTCACTACAAGGAACCCGACAAATCCAAAAAAAATTAAAACAAATCTGGAAGCAATTCACAATGAAATTGACACTCATGGAGTGAATCAAGAAAATTTAGAACAAGAGAAAGATATTTACTGGAACTTGTATAAAGTCAATAGGGAAGAAGAGGAGAATTGGAGGATAAATTCTAGAAACCTTTGGCTTCAGGTTGGTGACAAAAATACTCCTTTCTTCCACAAACAAGCAACTGTTAGAAGGACAAGGAATAACATCTCATCCATAATAGATAATGAAGAAAGAGTTCATGCAGATTAGGAGGGTATCAAGGCTGCCACATACAATCACTATAAAAATATGATAATTAAATCTATTGCGCCTGAGGATTATTTAGATCTTTTAAACCACTTGCCAAATCTAATCACAGAGGAGATAAACAACTCCCTTAAAAAGGACATAGAGGAGGCTGAAATTCTCAATGTTATTTGGACTCTGTATCCAGATAAGTCTTCGGGTCCGGATGGCTTCTCCATTAGATTTTTTCGAACCTATTGGGAATTAATTAAAAATGATTTAACCAAAATTATTCAGTGGATTCAAAGAAAGAAGAAGATTGGGGTCTTTACCAATTCTAAATTTCTTGCCCTCATACCCAAAGAAAACCACCTCCCCTCCTTTTCCAAATTTAGGCCCATCTCCCTTTGCAACTCCTCTTACAAAATCATCACTAAAATTCTTGCCACCCGCCTCAAACCCCATCTCCCTAATCTCATCTCTGAAAATCAAGGGGGATTCATCTCCCAAAGGCAAATTTCTGATACTATTCTCCTTGTTCAAGAAGCCATTCACTCGAGTATGATGCGATCAAAGAAAGGATTCATCCTGAAAATCGACCTTGCCAATGCCTTTGATAGGGTGAGACATTCATTTCTCCTCTTTGTCCTTCGAAAATTGGGGTTTGAAACTGATTTTATCTCTCTTATCAATGCCTGTATTTATAACCCATGGATCTCTCCCTTGGTCAATGGAAGGCCAACAAAATTCTTTCAATCTTCTCGTGGTCTCAGACAAGGCTGCCCTCTCTCTCCCTTTCTCTTTATTCTAATGGCTAAGTCCTTCAGTAGGGCTTTGGATCACAAGCGCAGAGTTGGTATTATCACTGGAATCAAATTCAGTAATGGATTCAAGAATATGAATCATTCCCAATTTGTTGATGACACCCTTTTAATGGGTGGAGCCACCTGCATTATTTCCCATAGATTCAAAATTCTTCTTGACAACTTCATGCTTTACTTAGGAGGGCTAATAAATTACCACAAAATTTGTATCTGTGGATGGAATGCTGCAAACCACACTATCCATAGTATTACACAAATTTTTGGAGTCTCCTACAAATTGAATTAGACCCATTTTAATTACCTTGGGATGCCAGTTAATGCTAGACCCTTGAAGTCTAAAGTATGAAACATCACGATTAAAGAGAGTATAGCAGTGGGGATCCTCCTGGCTCAACATGGTTGGGAGTTTAATCCTCCTAAAATATATTCTCTCTTCTTTGCCATTGTATCACTTCACCTTGCTCAATGCCCCTATCAGCATACATAAACAATTGAAGCATTTTTAAGGCAATTTCTATGGCATGGAGGGAAAAATGAGAAGAAGAAGTACAACTTAGTCAAATAGAGGCAGGTCACTCAAAATCAAGAAAATGGTGGGCTTGGTATTCGCATTCCAAAAATCTTGAACAATGCAACTGGGAGAAAAATAGTGTGGTGCCTTATCAATGGACAACACTCCTGGTGGAAGCAAGTTTTGGAAATCAAATATATTATTTCACCCAGGAAAAATATTGTTGAACAAGATATCCCAAATAGGCCATGCTCCAGAATTTGGGCTTTATGTAAGAAAGTCATTCCTTTAATTAGCAGAAACATCTCCAAAGTTCCTCAAGGTGGAAGCAATACAAATATTTGGAATGATAAAATTATGGGGAAATCTCTTCTCAATAATAGCCCGAGCATCCATCGAATTCAAAATCACCTCTAGAACCTTGATATAAACACCTTGGATCATATTTCCAGTTGGGATGAGAATTAAAATGCCTGGATTGGTTCAGATTTTCCTATTATCCCCCATCACCTTGAGGTCGATCTGGTAAATATCAAAGCAAAGCTTCATGGGGCAGCTCCTTTGGTTAAAGGTAGCCAAGAAAGTCTTCGGTGGGATCCCTCTGGGTCTTCATTCTCTATCAAAGTGGATTATGGACAATTTCTAAAATAACAGTTCCCCTCTCCTCAATGGCCCATTTGGAATCTCATATGGAAATCTGAAGCCATTCCAAAGATTAAAAAAATTAACTAGAATCTCCTCAAAGGTAAGGTCTTAACTTCAGATCATTTAAAAAAAGAGAGGTATTTATGGCCCCTCTAGATTCCCCAACTGCCAAAGCGATGAAGAGACTTCTTTTCATCTCTTTGTGAGATGTCCTTTTTCCAAGCAGTGCTGGAATGATCTTACTATATTATCACAGATTGATTTAGACTCCAGTAACTCTGTCTCAGACCTGATAAAAAATTGGAAAAAAGGATATCCCTGGGGAAAAAAGAGTAAGAACATAGTCAAAAGGGTCTAGGACACCCTTCCATATGTGCTTCTTTGGAGCATCTGGCTGGCAAGGAATAAGATGATTTTCCAAAATAAAAAACCATGCCCAAGGAAAGTTCAAAACAAGACTTGGAGTCTCTCTATTGAGATGATTGTCTCCAAAAGCATTGGTCATATCAATTTCAACGATCTCCAATTAGAAGAAAGAACCTTTCTGGGGCGAGTTCTAAACAATCCTGGCCATTTTAAATCCACTGTCATTCAAACTCCCCAAAAATAAAACTGGAAGATAACATTCAAGGAAAAAGAGTTTATCGAATGGCTGGATAGTTGCAAAATACCTGTTCTCTTCTTCAATGGAGCATCAAAGGCGAACCCGGGAATTGTTGGGGCTAGAGGTCTAATAAGGGGTGAATATGGAAGTGTGTTGATCTCCTTCGAATGGGGTCTCGTCTATTTTTCAAATAATAAATCTGAGGCCTATGTTCTCCATAAAGGTCTTCAATTGATAAAGAGCCGCAACTTTTCAAATGCAATGGTTTTTGGGGACTCTTCCATTGTCATAAGCATGATGCTAAACGAATCTCAAACCAAAAACATAGCACTTTACAGGATCATCAACAGATGCTGCATATTGATCAAAGACATGAAGGATCTCTCCTTTCAACACATCCTCAGAACCAATAACAAGCTCGTGGATAAGTTGGCTAACAAATACTGTAGTAAACCAACCGGTCAAATGCTCAATCAAGATGGCCTAACTCTCTCTCCCTTGCCATGATTCTCTTTCTGCCACCATATATTTCTTGTTTTATTCTCTACGAGATTATTTCTGAACTGTCTAGATCTCCTCATCCTTGCAAAATCTTCCCTCCCGTGACCTTATCCTCTCATTTTTCTCGCCTCAATCCTCTCCTACTCTCTGCCCATTCTATTTATTTCCTCCCTCTCCCTACATCGCCACTTCACTTATGCGCTCGCTCCCTTTAGCATTGGCTCTCTCTCATCCCTGTGTGGCCACACGATCTCCTCGCCGATTTCGCCATGCGCTCCCCTGATATTTTCTTCCTATTCCCCACTGTCTCACTTGTCTTCGTTGCCCATAGTCCTGCATGTTTATACTCTCTGTCTGTCCATCATATTTCGCGTGGTTGTTGTTTGTATTGATTTCCTATAGTCTTGCCAGTATACATCCTCTTCCCTCATGTGGTCTATCTTTTTTCTACTTCTTCTCCAACCTTTGCTTCGATTTCCCCAGCTTTGTTTACTGATATCATGGTGAGAAGTGAAAACTACTTCCATTGTGCAGATCTACAGTAAAAAATGGAGCAGATCCATGCACAACAGAGGATCCTAGAAGAGAAACAAAAAGTGGATATGGCCCTCCTTCAGCATTCGACTCTTTCATTCCATAATCAACTTCTGGAGATCACTAATCATTTTTCTCACGTGGAAGAATCTCTCCATATCCTGAAATATATTTTAGACAAACATTCGGCTCCAAGTTCCAGCTCAAATAATGTAAGAAATGCCTATCCCGATGATAACATTGATGCATCAACTAGACGACCAATCAGCATTGACCAATCCTCATTCCTCCCCTCTCTTTCTTGCTCATGTCTTTTAAATTTTCTTTCATGCTTTCATAGTTTGTTACAATCTATCCTGAATCTGTAATGCAATATAGTTTGAACAGTCGACACAACGGAGGCTCGACATTTTGTGTTTTAATCCCTCCTTGTTTGTCCTTAGCAGCATCAGAATGTAACAAGGAAATATTTCCTTTCTTATTTTGAATATAATATAGCAACTGACTTTGTAAAAAAAAGAAAAATTATATTGTAGTGTAGAATAGTTTTGCAAGATTCTCTAACTTTATGTTGTATACTAGTAGTAGTACTCTATTTTATGACAACATGGGCATGTGACTAGAGAATAGAGAATTATTTAGCATATAGTATGTTTTTATTTCTATTTATTGCTCAATTTATTCCTGGAAAATTTTACACATAAAAATCATCCCTTACCACTCTTTTTCAAGCCCACTCTAATATCCAATCATGAGAAGGAGAATAAGCTACCTATTTTTTCTCCACAAGGATCGAAAATAGAAGGCCTTGCTGTTGTAACACTAGGACCGATAGTAAAAGAAAAATGAGGCATTGTTGTCACTCCACAAGAACGAAATATAGAAAAAAAAGCAGCTAACATGGCAAGCCAAAGAACATGTTGAAAGAGAATAACATGCTATTATAGCCAACATTTGTTTGATAAAACTAGAGCATCTTCAAGATCAATGTTGGTCCACATGGTTAAACTAGAGGTCCGACTGCATTCAAGGTGGTTGAGCATCCTATTTTATAATATGTCATATATCATTTGTAGGCATTCTTTCAAAGCATGTCTAATGCAAATACCATTATTTTGTAGAGCGATACAACGTTGCATGTGAGCATGATTTTTATTTTGGGGGAGTAGGGATTGCTATGCACTCCATGCTTAATGAAATGATATTTTCTTAGTTTTTTTGTAGTCTTGGAACAATATGGTCATGAGGAAGCAGACTATAAGTATAAATATTTATTCTTGTCCTTTCCATTTGATATTTTTTTCAGTGATATAAAATGTATCATGTTTTTGGGGGAGCAGAGGAACCTTCTCACCTAGAGAGGAGTAGAGTTCCCCATAAGAACCTACAATAGAAGAAGCTACTATAAATTCCACTATGACATAAATATGTGTTGTCATAAAATAGGGAATAGTCTATGGCATAGATACATCCATGAGTTTGGGTATGTACAACAACAATTTTAATTTTTCAGTAGTAAGGAAGTTTGATAGTAGTAATTTCTCAGCATTGAAGACATAAGGAAGCCCTATTAATGCTACATAAGAACCAATAATAGGAAGTTCTACAACTACTACATAAGAACCAGAAGTAGGAAATAAAATGCCACCATGTAATGAGTTCTAAACTACCATTATTTGTCGTTGCTACTCCTATTGCTACTCTAGTCATAACACTATTGTTCCTACCCAGTTTTTGCATTGTGTGTAGAAAATTATTTTTTTATATCTTGAGATCCCTCTATCAAATGTTCATGATTTTTGGTGAGGAAAAGAAATAAAATAAGACAAGTATGATTGAAAATTTTAATAGAAATAAATTTGTAATTTGAGATAAAATGACTAAAGAATTTTGATACTACTTCTACAACACTCTTGTTGCAACTCACATGTAGTAACTTATTTCCTTATATCTTGAGTTCTGTGAACCATATCACTGCGATTTTTTATGGACAAAGTCATTAAATTGGTATAAACACACCCACCAAAATTCTCCTCAATCCAAATTATCATTTGCATGAAATGGAAAATTTTCAAATATGTTGCAGCTCGTATGTAGGTTTGCTACATCCCCATCAAATTTGTTGCAACACCCAAGGTAGGATTATTGCAACTCCATCAAATTTGTTGTAAATCCATTAGGTTTGACACAAAACTAAAATATATATTAAAAGGAATTTGAGGATCCTATTTCTAAATTTCTCATAATGGTTAACAACAAATGATATCAGCATAAATGGGCACATATCAAGAAATTCATTCAAGACAAATGGAAAACATTAACAATAGAGAAGGGTATGCATTGGAAAAAAGAATCATCTTTGCAAATTGGTTGATACGTAGGTATTGAGTTGCATGAAGGAATGAAACATATTTAGTTTGGGGAGATGTTGGGCTACATAAATAAAATCCTTTTACATCCTCTTTTCCCCATGTTTAATCCATTTTCACTTACCTATGACCCTTTGTTAGTACATTTTAACTCTTATGTGCAAGATTTCGATCCAAAGATTTTTATGTTGCATTTTCTTGGCATTTTGTGTAAATTTTGGTTAAATAATAGAGAAATAACATATTTTTCATTTATCTTAGCTAGAAATATGTTGTTGTTTGAAAACAAAGAGACATCACCCTTAACATTTGGTGTGCAAGCATTAAACAATTTAAATGCATACCCAATATTTCTAGATAAACAAATTACACACAATTCCTTGGGATTACCTTTGTAGTGCCCCGCTCTAGTTGATTGGCAATAATATGACATTAACATTTATTTAGGCATAAGGCCAACACTTAATTCTTTGAGGACCTAAAGTTGAGGATCCAAACACATGACTCTATTGTTAGTGGATATGATGGTTATGTATGTTCTCTAATGATATTATGATGATTGTAGCATTAATGGTTATCTATGTTCCCTATTGATATTATGATTATGATGGAATTAAAGGATTTATATGATCTCTATTGATATCATGATGATTTTAGCATTAATGGTTATATATGTTCTCTATTGATATTATGATGATGATGGAATTAAAGGATCTGTATGCTCTCTATTGATATCATGACGATGATAACTTTGATGGATATGAATTTTTTCTATTGATGTTATGATGATCATAGTTTTGATGGATATGTATGTTTCCTAGTGATGTTATGATGATCATAGCCATGATGGATGTGTTCCTTATGTTAGCTACTACATTAGTTCTGGTTCACTATGAACAACGATGTATATGACTAGGTCATGTTGATGATGTTATTATGACAATGACTAACACTGAGAAACGTTGTTACTGAGGATTATTTAGTATGACAGGAAACCACCATAGGCACTCACCTGTGATGAGTTGACAACATCTAGTTTGATGGAATTTAATATTTTTTCTTTGAACTTCTAAGTCCAGTTTGAAACCTGCTATATATATATATATATATATATATATATATATATATATATATATATATATATATATATATATATATATATATATATATATATATATATATATATATATATATATATATATCTGTGTCTGTGTCTGTGTGTGTGTATTATGATGATATGTTAGTGGCTATAGGCACAGGTTAGTTGATTGACCGAATGACTCACACATGAGTGATGGGATTGTAAAATTGGATGGAACTACATGGGAGGGGTGGGGCGGCATCCCTAATCTCACCCACTAGCATTCCTTCCATGACTTGGGATGGAAAAGTTGAAACACCTTCACCTTGAATATCACAATTTCATGGGGGCAGGTTCCAAATTTGGCTCATTCACGAGTATTTTACTGGGGGGTGTGCATCAAGGCAGATTCCTTGATTCCCAACACCATTAGTCTCACTATAGCAGACAACATAAGAGGTGATATATATCTCTGTTGTTGCATCTATACTTTCCCCTCGTAGCCACTGGATTCTTGAAGGGCAAGTGACGTGGCACCCTTAGAACTTCAAAGGGAAGTTCTTGAAGGGAATGACCAACGTGACACCCTTGGCATCATTAAAAAGAAACTAATAAATATATTCAATATATGAAAATCCTACAAATTCATATCAAGCGGTAAATTACGTTAGAACCAAGGAAATTAAATCAAGAATAAAACTTGGGGTAAGGGGGAGAATAGGAAGAAATAAAATATTTTATCTCGAGAACTCTACTCTTTCCATGTTGAAAAATAGTAGGTAGATAATGTACATAATTAACTTAATTAGGTAAAAGGGGGAAAGAGGGTCATATAGTTAAGTATAAGGATTAATCCTAAAATAACTAAATTTCATTAGGAGAAGAGGGTGTTGAATTAAAATTAGAGAAATTTAGAGAACCTCCATGTGGCAAGAGCCAACATAAGAATATCCATATAACAGGAAAATTGAGTTAAATTATGAAGTAGTTAGGGGACAAAATTTGAGACTTATCAATTGAATTCAATGATAAGCACAAATTAAGGAGTAGAAAAGGGGGGATCAAGAGACAACTAGGAAAGGAAATGGGAGTCTTGTTGGGGTGAGGAAAAATATTATTTTTAAATTAAAATTTACATAAATAATTTTGGAGAGCCTTGGTGAGAGGGTGACACATGGGTGGGTGAATAATAAAACTTTTGGATTAAAAAAATAACTAATTATTCCTAAAATGCCAATTGTCGACTACCAAGCCTACTATAAAAGAAGGGGAAATACATGGGAGGAGGGACCTTTTTTTACCCTATTGTTGGATGGATGATACTATGCCATTGTAGTGGCTATGAGTTATAGTTCAGTTTGGTGAGGTAGATGAATTTAGAGAGAGGAATCTTGAGTCAAGGAGTGCTCACACTACAAGGAAAAGGCCCTCTATCGGATGTTTTTGAGGAACCCTTTATAAAAATAGCCCAGATATTAGTTTTTAGTGGAGGTTACTAGAGGATGTTGGTGAGTGGAGGTTTTTGTGAATTTTTTTGTTTGGTGTGTTTCTCATCCTACATCGCACCGGTGCATTACACTAGAAAAGCATCGTTGCATACTACAAATTGGCACACCAGGACACAATGCTCTTTGTACAAACCCGCCCAGTGCATCTAATTACTGTAGTGCACCGGTGCTCTACACATATTCAGCCCTAATGCGTCCTAAAAACCCACGCCAAAACTGAAACAACCCAGTGTGGATGGAAGAAACCGCCCAGTGCGCCTCAAAAACCCATGCACCGGAACAGGGTTAAATATAAAAAAATTACGGCAAAAAATATGCATATTTTTCAGTGCTTCAGAGCTCTCAAGCACCGGTGCAAATTTACCTTACGCGAGGCGCCCTGCCATCGGTGCTCCCATTGCACGCACTACTATCATTCATTGCCCACCATCTCCGTTTCAAATTTTGCAAAACGGTGGGAAAATTTAGTTTTGAAAATTCTACAACAAATATGCCTCTTCGATGCCCAAATGTACAAGTATTTTACTTATTTCTACATAATTAAACTTTTTAGAGGATTAGTTTTGTAAAATAACTTAAAATTCACCATTTTTTCTATAAAAAAAAATCTCGCGCGGTGCGACCGGTGCTATCGGTATCCACACCATTTCCAGTTCGGTACTGAAATGACACACCGTGTTTTTTTAAAATTACATAAATTTTGGTGTGGTCGGTTACCCAGCCGCACCGTTGACCATGCCTAAGTTCGGAAGGGCAGTGCGTTGACCAAAATATGCACCCCAGGGCGAATATTTTGGTCAGCGCACTACCCTCCCAAACTTGGACATAGTTAACATTTTGTTCATGTAAATGACCGCACCGTTGACCATGTAGTGATGTAAAGAGGGCAGTGTGCTGCCTAAACTATACGCCCCGGGGCACATAGTTTGGTCTGTGCACCACCCTCCCGATACTGGTACATAATCAATGGTGCGGTCGATTATACCACTACACTGTTGACCATGTAATGATGCCAGGAGGGCGGTGCACTGACGAAACTATCAACCCCAGGGTGAGTATTTTGGTCAGCACGCTACCCTCCCAAATTTGTACATAGCCAACGGTGTGATTGGTTAAACAACTGCACCATTGACCATTAACTTATGTTTGGCAGTGCGTTGACGGAATTATCTGCCCCGGGCTTGATATTTTAGTCAATGCACCGCTTGAGAAACTACAACTCATGATGTGCAGTGCATTGAAAAAACTATCCACCCCAGGGTGAGTAGTTTGGTCAGTGCACTACCCTCTCGAATTTGTACATAGCCAACGGTGTTATCGGTTAAATGACTGCAATGTTGACCATTAACTTATGTTTTGCGGTGCGTTGACGAAATTATCTGCCCCGGGCTGGATAGTTTAGTCAACGCACCGCTTGAGAAACTACAGGTCATGATGTGCAGTGCGCTGAAAATTTCCAGGTGCACCGCAGCCGGTGCGCAATAAAAAAAGATGCACCGGTAACAATACATGTCTGTTTTTTTGGGCACACCGATTTTTTTTTTCAAAAAAAAGAAAAAGAAAAAAATATATATGTGTGTGTGTAAATACATGTCTCATTTAATAAAAAAATTGTTTTTAATATGTCAATCATTCAACAACATAAAGGAGAGAAGAGAGGGAACAACAGGAACATGTGCCGGACCAGTATAATGTGGTTCACTTTTCAGAGGAACGGGAGAGGGAGAGAGATATGTACCCTCATTCTATTATAGTATCCACCCAGGCGCTCCTAAGGGAGGTATGCCTCTTCAAGTTCTATGATTAGGATACATCCCTAAAGGGAAATGGTGGGTTATTGCAACAACTTATATTCAGGTGGAATGCCCACCGACAGGCTTTTCGGGTTGGTCCTAACCAGTGGTACGCGCCCACTGAGGAGGACATCTATTTTATTATTGGATTATCAAAGAGAGGGCATGATTTTCCCTCTTTCCCAGAGGTCCTCGCTGGTTATGCAGTAGGGAGTCAGTTGGTGTACTCCCAGAGATACATTAGTGTCGATATACTGTCTCCTGCAGATTTTCAGGTCTCTAGTGGTCAGTTACATATTGCTTCATTTGGTGGAGAGGAGGTGAAGTGCCTCTCACTCCTGATTTTGACCATTGCACACCATACCAGTGATGGGAAACACATTATTTTCTCTCTTTTATTTTATGTTGATTCTTTATTATAGGTTCCACGACTTTTTAGGTGGTCTGCAATTTTTTTGCGGCAGTTCTGTACAACTTTAGATAGATGTCGTGCTCAGGCACAAGGGAGGGTGAACTTCCCTTTTTCTTCAGAGCTATTTTGTTTATTTTTTTAGAGGTTTACAGAGACGAGTTTTAAATTTGTTTGGCAGTCTCGTAGGCCAATGTTGCATGTACGGATGTAGATGTGGGGACAGATGATGCCCAAGAGGGGCGAGTCAGACTTTTCCTTGAGGATATCGTATGATGCACTGGAGTTGCTAGCAAGTGTTGATGATCATGCCTTCATTTGGGTCCCTTGTCTGTATACTATTTTGGATTGGTGAGGGTGTGACAACATCATCTTCATAGATGATGAGCCACCGGATGATAGAGGTAATATTAGTGTTTTATTTAAATTTATTCTAACATGTTCTTTAACTTTTTTTTATTAAACTGTTTAATGAAATTATCTAATTATTGTTGTGTACTTATACATATTTTGTAGATATTAGTTCATTTGATGGCGATGAGATGCCACCACCACCAAATTATCTAGGTGTAGATCCTAATGATGAGCAGGAGATGGCGGATGTCACGGATAAGACCAGTGCAAACAGACCTGGTCCTCATGTTGCGCAGGTACCAGTTGGTGTGAGGTGTAGGCCTGACACTAGATTTAGGATGGAGTTGGGAAACCAACTCTGTCGACTACTTATGGAGGAGGGAGTCAGGCTGGCCACTATCAGAGAGATACATGTCGATGATAGGCTGACAATGATGTGGAGAGGCATGCCACATGATATGTTGACCCTGATGTGGCATGTAATAGGAGATACCAGCTTAGTGGCGCAGTTGAGGAGGGCCCTTCAACGTAGGCATGGTCAAGACATAATACGTCAACAGTCGAGCAACGATGCATCATCTGATGATCACGATCATGGGAGTGATCATCGTTCACCTCGCGTTACAGATGTGCAGCCTACAGCATCGACCAACATTCATGATCATGATTAGGCTGGACCATCCATGTCGAGTCAACCTTCTCAGCCTGCAGCATCTATAATGTCTATCAGTGGTTGTAAGTATACATCCATATTCTTCACTTGTCTTCTACTAGGGACTATGAGAGCCAACATAAGATGTTCATTCTTCAAGAACAACCATGGGGGGATATTGTTATTGATCACTACTACAGGCCAAACATAATAGTTGGTGTTTTGTAGGGAATATGGGTTGACGCCATCCATGGATATGATGAGTCGTAGACTTTGTACTTCATCCTTGAATTTTTCGGGCCATGTATCCTCTATATGATTCATGGCTATTGAATATGTTTGGATTCGTATAACTCCCAACTCACTTCTGTGTGAGGCATTCGATCCCTACAACATAGCTAATTCTTTGAAATGAAAGAGCCTTTGAATCCTTGGTATTATAGGCATGTGCCTCAATATCTTAAAATGAGGACCACATGATTTACACTTCTTTTTTTATTTATCATACCTGTCATGCCCACATTTTGGACATATATCTTTGTCTGCATATTCTCCTTTATATAGAATACAATCATTTGGACATGCATGATATGATATGTACTCAACACCCAACATTTTCAACAATTTATTTGCCTCTTCGCAGTTATCGGGCAAGACATTATCACTCGGAAGAACATTATCTTTGAATAACCTATAGTTGGTGATCATGGACAATATTAAATATAAATTAATGTCGATATATTTATTAACGTTCATAAAATTGACCATTTTTAATGTTCATTGTGTGATTATATTTCTCAAAATATAAGGGAGGACTTTATGGTTATAACTTAGCTCAAAATTTCCAAGAAAAATGCATTCGACAAGCCAAAATTTGCTTTCAAGTTGTACATTAACATTGTTGTCCCCAACTGGGTAGACTTTGACTGACCTCCAGGTCCAAAGAGAGGGGCGGTGGAAGCAAATTTAAGGCTTTCAAAAAAGGTGTCAGCAATATGAGCATCATCCCCTAGCTGATCATCATTCTGGAATGCATCTAACAACATTGTCTCCATGGTAGTAGTATCCCTTAAGTAATCATCCATACCAACCTCTATTTGATTTCCTTCATTTCCATCTTGTGAAGAACTACTATTGCTATAGCCATTCCTAATTGGTGAATCTAGACATAGTGGGAATTGAATAGGTGGTTGATTCAACCATTCTTGGTATTGTTCCTCTCCGATTTTTTCTCTTAATTCATCCTTCTCTCGATTTTACATTTTCGTGGGGTGCAACGAAAGATGGTAGGTAGGTCGCTCATCATCACTAGAATCCTAATAATTTCAAAAACTATATTTGAATATGATTAGTACAAAATCTATGATATCAATTACTAAGCATGTTGACAATGCATGATTAATTGGTTTGACGTTGAAATAATTAAATTAATATACCAAAAAATTATTATTACCATCATTGTCCCATGAGTGTGGCTAGAAGATGCAATATTATTACAATTGGCAGGGTGAAGCGGCTATGCATTTTCATCTACCAAATGCGCCTTGTGGTATGCTACTCCTGATAAGAGCTTTTGACGTTTTGAAGTTGTTTCAATATTTTGTGCATCTGAACTCGATTCTGAATCTGCATGAACCTACAAATTTGTATACATTAATTATAAATTTTATTAAGCTTATTGACATGGATGAAAAACATAAATTCAGTTAGATAATGAAAATATAAATAAAATATGAAGTAAATATTACGTCTCGAGATGGATAGGGAGAACTCTGCGATGGACTTTGAGAAATATTATGGAACGAGCCGGATTTTGAAGAATTGTCCATTCGATATAATTATGATATTTTCTCCCTTCATTTGAGCAAAATCAACAATAAATTTTTGTGTACACACCTAAAAGTAATTTTGGTGCCTTAAAAATGGAATTATTATTATCAGTGCTAATGTACAGTTAACTGCACTAGCGTGTTTTAGTTACGGCGCACCGGTGTTGTGTTAGTAATCGATGCACCGATGCCGAATAACTACAAATAAAAAAGTGCAACTATATTTTTTTTAAGTGAAAAAAAAGGGGTAAATTGAAAAATGGGCGGAAAAATATTTTTGAAAATCTAATTTCATAAAACAATTCTTTAAATAGTAGACACTTTTCATTATTTCATTATTTTTGCAAAAAATTTCAGGGAGATATTTGCACGAGACATATCTGGAGGAGAAAGAGAGCATGAGAGCACTGTGGAGCAGTGAAATACTTTCGAACAGAACTATTTAAACAATTAGAATTCCAAACCTCTGGTGATTCAAACCCTGTAGCATAGAATTTCAAACTAGGTGATTAAATTTTATTTTATTTTTACATTTTCTGTAGTATTTTTTATGATGTAAGTAAAAAATATAAATTTACTGTTCATTTTAAGAAGAAAAAAAAAACAAAAACCAAAAAAAACAAAAATACAAAACAAAAATCCGTTTTGCGCTAAACCCTTGATTCTTTTTGTTTTCGCCCTTACTTCTTCTCTTTTCTTGTGATTTTATAATTAGGGATTTTCATTTTAGATTTATAGGGTTTGTATTTCTATATATATAGGCTTATGACATCTAACCCACGAGACGACTTGCATAGTCGGATCCCAATCCATGTCGGCCCTTGCGTAAATCTTTTAAAAACTGATTAATCGGTGCACCGTGTGTAAACTAGTGCACCAGTGTGTTGTTTTAACACAGGGCATCGTGCACGTACTGTTTGATAACAAAATTTAAAACATATTATTTTTAATTCGTGCGTCATATGTAAAATAGGGCACCGATGTGCTATTTCATTATAGCACACCACGCATGTATAGTTTGAAAATAACAATTTTTTATTTTATCTGTGTTAATCGGTGCACTGTTTAAAATAGAATGCACTGAGTCTCCTTGTTGACAGAGAGCACCGTACAGTGGTCCCCTATTTGCGTGATGCGTTTATAAGAATATGTGACACGACCCCTCCACGACATCATATGCTACAAAAACTAACACTAGAGGATTTTTATTAATTTGTCTGTGTTAATCGGTGTGTTGGTTAAAATATAACGCACCGGTGCTCCTTGTTGATATAGAGAACCGTACAGGGTTTCTACTATTTTGGTGGTGCATTTATAAGAACATATCGCACCGACGTCGGTGCGTACATCATTAAAGTCGCACCGGCTTCTTGATATTTTTTTTTGCCTTAAAATTTTATTATTTATTTATAAGATATATTAATTAATGGTATGGTAGAGGTTTCATATTGATAAAGAAATGTATAACAAGAGATCAAGTAACAAAAACACTGATAACACATCAATAAAATCAAAAAAGGCAAGTTCTTTGTAAATTCTTTACAAAAATTATTATTTTTGAATTATATGTAAATTTAACTAATATATATTTTTTATTGTGTATCATGCAGAACCAAAAAATGACGAAGCTCAATAAGATTATTTCTGATCTAAGACTATAAGAGAGTAAAATATTGATGGAAAAATTTCAAAAGGATGAATCAGGTGAATGAAAAAATACTATCGATCCAATATGAGTTTCTTTTTTTAATTTTGATTAATAATATACTTAAAATTATTAGATAACATGTTTCAAAAAATCTATTAATTCACATATGTTTAATGTTCTACAGGGACCAAAAACTCAAAAAAGGAATGTTGTTCTAAGAAAAGAAAAAAATAAAACATGCAAATGAAAATTAATTGCTCCTTAGCTCATCTGGAGTGGTGTTGGAGGTTAACGAAAGGGGAAATTGTTTTTACAAAACTTTAAGGGATCTAGTGGAATGAATGTATAGATGTTCTTTCCACTTACAATACAAAAATCAATTCAATGATTCAAAGAACCAAATTTCATCTAAACTACAGGAAGATTTTCTAGAGAATTGGTCAATGAGACATGTCAGACTTTTAATAGAAAAAATGTACAACAACAAAAAAGAAAGAATGAAAAATTAATATTCCTTCAAATGTTTTTCTAGAATTATATGTATATATTACTAGAAAGAAATCATTTATAAATATCACTTTTGTTATGTTTACTTTTCATATATCAATATAAAACTTAAATATTTTATTGTCATGTTACATTTTCAGGAAGATTATGAAACTCTCAAAAGATGAATGAGATGATATCATAAATATGCTAGTAGGAATGTCCAAAAAGGTGTATAAGGAGATGGTCAAATAAATGGACATAATTGCATCGCGCGAGGAGTCATCTAGTGCTTCAAATGTAATATGTAATCATTTAATTTTTCAATTAGGTACAATAAATAAAAAAATTAGCATTAAATATTAATTTTCAAGTATTTTCTTGCAGAAAAGAAAAGAAAATGGAACCCATTCAGCACATAAAACAGGACGACAAGGAAGAAAAGGGTTGATATCTAAGTTTTTAAGTAATTGTTACTTCCTTATAACAACTTAACTAGATTTCTTTTTTGTATATTTTAAGTTTATTTTACAACGATCATCATTGAATGTCTTCAAATAGGTGCTAACATACAAAGAAGAACCATCAGACGAATTGATTAACACTGAGTTAAATATGGGTTGTGAGTATATGTTGGCATATCAGAAATTAATTGTGGAATTTGTAAGCATCGATCGATCTTGTTTTACTTAACTCCGTCTATAATTAATAGAACAAAAAAATATTTTTATATTAAATATATGATTTGTTATGGGGTATAAAACTTGCAGGAAACCAATTATGGAACTGCGCCAACAGATGAAATCTTGAAAGAGGGAATTAAATTTGGTTTTGAAAGAATGTGTATAGTTCATGAGTCAATTTTTGCTATGGTTCGTCATTTCTTTTCGATTTACATTGATGTATATTATTTAATATTGCAATTTTAATTATTCTCACCAATGTATATACACTCATTACAGTTTATTTTTATGTTTGTAGATGGAAGGTGAAGAAGAAGAAAACAATCAACACTGTGAACAAAACATTCCTCAAAATAACCCAAGTCATGGAAGTAGCTCGAGCAGTGACAATAGTTCAAGCGAAGAATGATGATCATTATGTTTGGATATCAAAGCAAGGCGTTGTTTTTTTTTTAAATATTTGTCTGTGAAATCAGAAATTTTGTTTAATGTAATGGAAATAGTGTCCCAATTGAAAGACAAAGGGATACCAATAACTATCCCATTTTGTATAAAAAAGAGTGCCTTATTCATATATATATATATATATATATATATATATATATATATATATATATATATATATATATATATATATATAATATTTAATTTATTCTATTGTGTTCCCCATTGTCGCTGTGAAATGTAACACCACTGATTAAATATATGGATGATTAAATATTATAATGAAGAGATGTGAAATATGATGATATGATATAAAAAATTAATCCAAACATCGCATTCAAATGCACTAATAAAATTTTAATTGATATGAATACTGTTATAAGATATGTGTCATCTTTTGATGAATAATGAATTTTAAAAAATCACAATAATTATGATATGATATAAAAAAATAATCCAAACATCACATTCAAATGCACTAATAAAAATTTAATTGATATGAATATTGTTATAAGATATTTGTCGACTTTTGATGAATAATGAATATAAAAAAATTGCAATAATTGCATTGTCACAAGTCAATGTTTCTAAAAAATACAAAATGAAAAAATGTGTGTGTAATTTAATGTGCACCGATGTGCTTTTATTATAATCTGCACCGGTGTGTTTCTATGACCTATGGGCATTGCACAAATACCAATACCAATTACAACTCTCGGTGTATTTGTGCGATACTGCGCACCGGTGCATTTATGTTAGACTGCTCACCGGCGCGTTTCTAAGACCTATGGGCACTGCACAAATACTAATACCAATTAGGACAATCGGTACATTTGTATAATACTCTGCACTGGTGCATTGATACAACCTATGGGCACTGCACAAATCCCAATACCAATTAGAACGATCGGTGCATTTGTGTGATACTGCGCACCAATGCGTTTGTATAATACTACACATTGGTGCATTGATACAACCTATGGGCACCATACAAATCCCAATACCAATTAGAACAGCCCGGTGTGTTGTATCACCTACAGTGCGCTTGGTGCAGTTTTAAAACTTAACGTCCCGGTGCATGCACCTTCGACCACCCCGGGACGACTATCTAGCTGACACCCACCGAGACGTTGCTAAATTCCCCAGGGCGTCCTATATTTTTTTTCCATCCCGATGCTTGGTAGGTTTGTAGTACCGGTGTGTTCCCTCTAAAATGCACCAGTGCGTTGACACCTGATTAGCACACCGATGACAAAAACATTTGTAATAACCTCCAGCCAACCAATTTTTTTAGTTGTGTTGAATTTTCGTTAGAAGCGATACCAAAACCTCCGTTACTGAAAACGGATGTTGTAGCAAATGTTTTTTTCACAATTTTGGCCAATTTTATAACACTAAAAATCTCCTTTATAACCTCTGCTAGAGGGTCTTTTTCTTGTAGTTTCACCTCTATTAGCTAGCACAATTCCTCCATTATACAGCCCCATTGCAGCTGGGGTCCACGGGAAAGGAGAGTACCCAAGGAGTAGGTTGGGAGGTGAACTGGTGGATCACTACATTTGGTCCAATCATGTCAACATGAAAACTTGTAGGCGGATGAAGAAAAGGGAGTAAAAGTAGCGACAAGTCAAGATTGAATCTCGTCTTCTGGTGAATGGTACATATGTTATTTATGATGTTCTTTAATATGGTTTCATTATGCCTATAGTTAATAGCGTGTGAAATAGATGATATGTGTAATGCAGTGAAATTCATCAATGTTTGATGTAAGTGCTTAATATTTTTAAGTTCCCAATGTTTATCTAATTATGGTTTTATTCTCAGTTTATCTTCATTGTCAAAAAAATAATAATAGTGGCATAGGGAACATCCCTACACTTGGTATCAGATCTGGTTAATCTATTGGACCTATGGGCCCATTAGTGAAATTTTTTTATTAACACTACCATGGCTCAATACAATGGATAATCCATTGATTTCTTAAAACCATAGCTTAATACAATGAAGAATCCATTGATTTCTTACATGTGATCGATCCATGTGATCGGGAGGTCTAGAAAAATGTGCTAGTCTTTATGGGACAGCGGAGCCCGGATTAATTCTTCGTATTATGATCAACTTGTTTCTTTTTCTAGTTACAGAAAATTCAACGTGATTGTATCTTAAAAAAAACAAAAAAAGAATGCTCTAACATAAATTTGAGCTTCGCTCTTTATTAAATCGATGCCTTCCATTTTATTTCAATCAAAAATAAGCTAGAGGAGCTTGCACTCTGGCTACAAGATTCTTGAAATATCTACTGAGCAGGGTGTGGGCAGCCTCTAGTCTTCCCATAGAGAAGAGCATTATGAGGAATATTAAATTCATCTATCATTGATTGCCCAAGATACCTCACTCTCACGTACATATTTTCTAACCCAAGAATTGGCGTGTCCATGTTTCTAACCTCAGGTTCCACATTTCTGGCCATGTATCAAAATTATTTAAAATAATAGTAGTCCATGACTGTGGATATCCCTGTGTTGAAACAAAACAATACAATAGTACATCGATATTTTGATCCTCCTGCAGAGTTGGAAGGCTTTTCAACCTAATTTTTTCATCTATAAGTAATCCATGCTAGTCTACGGAAGCGGAGGAATTTCCCAGACGACCTAAAGTGGCTGGAATCAGGGAATTTTTTTTTAAGAAATCTTGTAGTAACAGTGTTTGAATCATGTTTTTTATGGTGGAACTGGATTCAACACCATCAAAAACCTTTAGGGCACCCAAAATATTGAAGTTTGATAGCTATAACCTAGATTTACAAAAATCCCTACTGAATTTTCTTAAAGTCTTACTGGAATTTCCATGATTTTGAGGGAAAAAAAGAAGTCTAGTTAGACTACGACATATTGAATTGTCTAAGAAATAATACCTGAATTAAGTTGTGTTAATGAAATTTAAATTATTTACATTTTTTCTTTTAATTCCTTTAATAATTTTATTTGTATCATGTAATAATTACTATATATTTAATTTTTATGCATATGTAATTATTATATTCAATTTCTCTAGATAGAATTTAAAGATAACAAAAAAAATTAGTTCTCATGAATGAATATGGTTGAATTTAAAAGTTGAATGAAAACAAAATTTACTAGTTATAAATACATGTGGTACAAGAGACTTGGAATGTCAATTAGTAATTCCCTCTCATTATTAAGAATTAAGAATTAACTAAATTTAATAAAGGACAAATGTTAATTTTACACCTTGGATTTAAAAGTAATTTATCCACCAATTAATTTGAGATAAAAGTGAGTGAAGATATACACTAAATTTAATAATGATAATAATATTGGACATTCTTATATTCTAGTGATCCATTGTATTTACTCTCAATTAATGCCCACCATAATTTGGGAAATTATTTGCATAAATTAAGTGCAAGTAAAAGGTAAATATGTACTACACATTATTTATAATCTTGTAGTAAATTGTGTTTTCCAAGAGTTAAAGCGTTATTTTCTTCTTATATAAAGTACTAATTTCTTCTTATATATTTACCCAGAATTATAATATTATTTTCTTCTTATATAATCTCTTGGATATGGGAGTTCTTATGAATGTAATTTCAATAATCCTAATAATATAGTATGTATATATTACTAATTTATGTAAAAAAACTTAAAAACTGAACATGCACATTGCATTCTATTAATCAAATAGAGTTACATATATACATGAGGTATTGTCTCAAGATATGGAAGCTATCTTCGATGCACAATAATTTGGTTGAGAGAATATCTCAACCACACACCAAACAAGGAACCTATATTTAGCTAACTCCTATGGAATAGGAACAGACTCCATACATAGAAAGTCACAACTGAAGACAAGTAGGAATTACATATTCCAACACACCCCCTTAATGACTACTTGTCTCAATATCCATCTGCAAAATCTACATGTGGTCATGTTTGGTAATTACACTTTGTATCTTGTTCATGCTATTGTCGATGTCCATATAAAGGAACAACCGTCTGCCGAAATGCATGGGTTCCCAACCACTGCAACCGCCAGTATACTAGGAAGTCCTTCACATACATGGTTCATCCAACCTCTCAATTAACTCCCACTAGATATAAAATTTCACCTCATGGATTCTAAAACCAAAATGGCCCACCCAAGTGTATCCATCCCGCATGACACACTCTTCCAGGGCGTTAAAACTCTCTAACAGAGGGAACACATAACAAAGAGGTATGCATGCCTCTCTGGGTCTTACAGCATGTACATAAAACATTTCAAAGACCACAACTAACAATATGTGACATGTATATTTGCTCCAATTACAATATGTGACTCATAATTTACCATGGTTATGAGTCTATTCCACAAAATCACACAAACTCGATTGTTGTCCGTCACAATAATTGTTGCTTCTGGTTTACTCCATCTTTTGAAATTTTCTTTGGCATCTTTAATGTCATTGTCCATTAATTGTATTGGATTTTCATATTCATATAAGTGTGATTTGTTAGAGTATCCAATTCTAACAACACCACCACCATTGAGCTGGCTAAACTCAATAAAAAAAATTGAATAATCCAAAACACTTACCATAATTCCATACACTTACGAGCCAATCACTTTATGAAATCCTTCATGAAATCACAGAAAATTGAATGAGGGGATGTTCTCGTTGAACCACAAAGGGAGGAGAAACATAGAGAAACCTTGGTCGTCGCCCCTCAATTATTTCACCATTTCCTGCACGATGGTCAATTTACCATGCCACACTGCTATTGCGCAGGCTATCAGCGTGTGCATGAGACGAACTCTGGATTCATTCGGGTCACTTCATATCTCAAAATACCCAACATGGGATTTGTGGGATTGTCATCAGGGGTGGTGACAGTGTAGATCTGCCCTCCTCTTCCACCATAGGCAGCGCTTACGAATTCCACTGTACAATCTGCCAACTCCATTCAATTCTACGCCCAAATTGCATCTCTTCTCCAGCAGTTGTCAATGGCGTTGGATTTGTTTCTTGTAGAAAAGGACAATGAGGCCTACAACAATAGAAAAACCAAAGCTAATAACATCCAAACTTTTCCAACAATGTTAAAGGTTGCATACATGCTTCTCTGCAGGTCTACCCCCATTACTACCACAAGCCACTCTGGAAGCTTTGGGTCGTAGACATGGTAACCAGAACAGATGACGATTTTTGCTCACGACAACGACACAACCTTTCCATCCACCGTCTATACTCCAAACCACTTTGACATGATAAACCGCAGCACTCCATAGCAAGCTCTTTGAACTGAAAAACCTCCAAGCAGCTTGTAGTGCAAAGATCCAACTTGAGCAATTTCACAAAGCCCTCTGTTGTTCACCTTCTCAGCGTAAATATTGACAGTGCCCTCAGGAAAATTGAATCTTTTCTGAACAATGAATTTCAACTCCCTGATTCTCCTCCCTTTCTCACCAAGAACGTTCTGGGTATGAGTCGCCCAAATGATGATCTCCGTCTGCATAGGAATCATGCAGAACTCCACACCAGAGTATCCATCCTCCGCAAGCTCATGAGTAAGGACTTTGTTCAACTCAGCAAAAAACACACCATCCGCAACAAAATTTCGTAATACCGACTTAAAAACTAAACATGCACATTGCATTCTATTAATCAAATAGAGTTACATATATACATGAGGTATTTTCTCAAGATAGGCAAGCTATCTTCGATGCACAATAAGTTCGTTGAGAGAATATCTCAACCGCACACCAAACAAGGAACCTAGATTTAGCTAACTCCTATGGAATAGGAATAGACTCCATACATATAAAGTCACAACTGAAGACAAGTAGGAATTACATATTCCAACAAAAATTTATCGTATCAATATATATATATATATATATATGTGTGTTTGTGTGTGTGTGTGTGTGTGGGAATTTTACTATCATTTCAAAACTCCATTATCAATGATTTAATAATTGCAATTAACTAAACATGAGTCACTTCAAAATTATTAAATTCATCGCTCTTTTATTTTCTTATATTTATTGATTAGTTCATGCAATAGGATTATGAACCATCATCACCTACTATAATGATAATTATTATATGGTTTAAAAATAATAATAATAATAATCAATTTTAATGTTGGTGGAGGAAAGTGGCATAGCTAGAAGAGAAGTTGGGAGGAGTAGGGTTTCTAGAGGGCACAACATTGCACGCCACAACAACCGGCTTTTTTCACATCCATCTCACAAAACTCCCACCTAAATCCAAGGATGTTTTTCCCAAAGCCCGAAAACGGAAATATACTTCACCAATGACCTTAAACTAGGAATGGAGCCTATTTCAAAAGCACTATATCATATCTAAACTCATAAATTAAAGGAGTTGCAAATATTATTAAATAAATTGTTGGACTTGGGTTTCATGTGACCTAGCATATCCCTATAGGGAGCCCCTAATTTTCTTTTTAAGAAGAAAGATGGGACTTGGAGATTTTGCATTAACTATCGCTAGTTGAATAAGGTGACCATCAAAAATCAATACCCTCTACGAGGATAGATGACTTGTTCAATAAAATGAAGGGAGAATCTATGTTTTAAAAGATAGACCTAAGACCTAAATACCATCAGTTGAGCATCAAGGAGGAAGTTATTCCAAAGAAAATCTTTAAGACAATATTTTGGCATTATGAATGTGTAGTATTACCCTTTTGTCTGACAAATGCCCCAGATGTTTTCATGATTTTGATTAATGGAATATTCTGAGAATACCTAGATAAGTTCTTACAAATCTTTATCAATGATATTTTGATCTACTCAAAGCCCCCAAAGGATCATGATGAACACTTGAGGCAAGTTTTACAATGTCTTAGAGAGAATTGATTGTATGAGAAGTTGTCAAAGTGTTCTTTCTACCAATCCAAGATCCACTATATTTGGCATATTATCTCTGGGGAAGGTATTTTGGAAAACCTAACAAATATTGATGCCATCATTGAATAGCTGGAACCAACCAATGTTCATGAAATATGTAGTTTCACAGGCATGGATGGATATTATCATAGATTTATTGATAAGTTTTCAAAGATAGAAAATCCCATTACCGAATTCCAATGGTTAAAATTATTATTAACAATGGCACCGGTTCTGAAGGTACTAGATATGGAGCAATAAATTTTGGTTTTCACTTATGCCTCCAAGGAAGGGTTGGATTGTATATTGATTAAAGAAGGAAGATTAATAATATATGCATCAAAAAAACTTAGAACCCACGAAGAGAACTATGCAACCCATTATCTAGAAATGGAAACAATTGTTTACGCCCTAAAGACTCAGGGACACTACCTTCAAGGAAGGAAGTTTGAACTTAGGACTGAACATTATGGGCTAAAGAACATATTCACTCAAAACCACTTAAATTCAAGATAGATACGGTGGTCTGAGCTAATCAATGAATATGATTTTGATACTACTTACATAAAAGGTACGATAAATAAGGCGGTTGATGCTTTAAGTAGGAAGCCTCAGATGTTTTCGGTGATTCCCTTAAAGACAAACTTGAGGGAGAGGTTGCTTGACTTACAAATTGAGGACACATGGTACCAAGAGGTTAGCAAGATTTTGAGGGAAGACGAAATGATGATCCCAAAGTATGAAGGATACTTCCTTGATAGCGATGGAATACTACGATTTCAGGGGAGGATATATGTGTGACTGAAGGACGATATACGCCAATTATTTTTTTTCGAATCACATAGAGAAGTATAAATGGCACACCTTGGTGTTAAGAATATGAGTACGAACCTGAAACTAATCTTATTTTTCAAAGGGATGAAGAAGGAGATTGTGAAATTTGTAGCAATATTCTTAGAGTGTTAGCGAGTAAAAGTTGAACATGT